>JAGWCC010000244.1:0-600000 GCA_022651775.1 Drusus annulatus | reverse complement strand
ATGGGCTTTTTCATAAGTGAAATAAGATAACTGAGATTTTTGTGAATGTAATAAATTCATTTAGTAAGTAAATTCACATTGAAAGTGGGGGTTCCCAAAGGAATATCCCCCTCTATGGTCTCAGGGTATAAAAGGAGGTTACTTGCGACTAATAAGTCAGTCCAAAAAATGAGTCCAATAAATGTCAGTCAAGAAAGTCAGTTCAAAAAGTGAGTCCACAAAAGTTAGTCTAAGGAAACAGTCACCAAGAACATTCAAGAACTTCTATTCCACCTCGAGCCTCGAACCTCAAAATTAACAGAAGAAAATTAAATACCCAGTTTGGGTTCTAAAGAAAAGGAAGTGTTTTTCTGCTTTCCATACGTTCTCGTACCACGAGAGTAGAAACAATTACTATGTAGTGCACAGATATAGATATTTCAATGGCTTTATGCATACTCATTATAATTTATACTAATGCTGACCGGGTATCGCTATCACTGTAGCTTCATCAGGGCAGTTTAATACTAATTATGTTAAATCGGGATTGAAATGGTTTAAATACATTTATTACTGTCTGTAATAATAGCGAGCGTGATAAAATACTGGACGGAAATCTAAAAGAAGAAGTGAGAAGGGTATGTAAAGGAACGAAGAAGGATAAATCTTTATCAACTTGAAACTTCTGTAGTATAGTGAAAACCACACAAGAGTCCCAATTGCTCCCAGCTAGTGGGACTATGGCATCCCCAATTGGGGTATGCTGTGATGCTGAAGGTACTTAGAAGGGGAAGAAGATAAGGAAGAGAACAGTTGGGAAATACCTGGCTATTCGGATCTTGTCACCAGACACGGCTAAATCCATTTCAAGCAACGTTTCAATTCGAAATGGTGGTCTTTCACTAGGGCGATACTTAAATTATCTACCACTCTAGAACGTGTTGCAAATATACTTTACATTATTTTATATGAATTAAATGTAAAATAACACAAATTAATAAAAAAATAGTTTATTTGTGCACGGCAGGTTTTGAACCCGCAACCTCTGTAGCCGTAGTCGATCGTTGTAACCACAACATGTGTCCGTATGTTGTCTTTTGCACCGTTGAAGTTGCGATCATCGTCTTTCAGACCCTGTGCAATTGAATATTGCTGCAGTGGTGTGGTTCGGCGCCATCGAACACGGGTTAAAGTGGATGGTTTCACCCATCATTTGACCTTCACATTGATGCAAATTATATTTAAGAAGAACTGTTTTAAATATTCAACACTTTCTGTAACTCACCTCTCCCAGCTGAGTCTCCTGACGCCCCCTTCTTCCGGTGGGGCCTGCGGGGACGGTCCCTTAGAGCCCGGGGACTGCGCCAGTAGCCGCGCCAGGCGGTACAGGGGGGCCTGCGCGGTAGGTGTTGGCAGGGGCGTCAGGGGGCCCGTGGACAAGGACATGCGGTAGGCGCGGGCGGCGACCACGTGAGGGGCGGGGACCCTGAGAAAAAAATAATGTTCAGAGTTTAATTATGAATCGAAATTGATTTTGTAATATTCACGAGGAAGAAAAATAGAGATAAATTGGTTGGGATTGGTAAGTTAAGTTGTTTATATCAATATATGTAAATATGTAAGTACGTATCTGAGCACTAATTATGATTGAAATCATTTTAAGCAACAAAAACATAGCTAAATCAAAAAATGCTTACAATCTGTAGCAGGAGTTGGCAAACCGTGGTAAATTACAGCAAGAAAGTTAAAACGGAAAATCTCGTGAGTGATGCTCAATAAATAAAACAATGCAAAAAATTTCATAATTTATTTTTTTCATTTTATATTTATTCATCAATTTTTCGAATCGTAATTCAAAAAATATATTTTACGACTGTATTTTTTGTACGAACGGTTTATATAAACGTATTTTTTCTGTTTTCTGGGTTCAAATTAAAATAAAATGTATTTTAATTTGAACACCTATAATGGTATCAGAGACCCAATTAGAAGAATGTGCGAATTATTCAGTAAAACTTTCAAGGATTCTGACATTTTCTTTCGTTCATTAATTACTTTCAGTAAAAAAATTAAAAATTCCCATAAATGACAAATTCGATTTAAAAATTGTGTACTTTTTCCAGTTTTTCCTTTTATGTATTTTATGCGGGTGCTGTGCTCAGCTTTACCCCTTTATTCATCCCTCAGCTTAGCAAGAAATATAAAAGCTTTAATTCTGTCAAAGACATGATTGTATTTTAACGACGTTTATCATCACTTTTATGTGTATATTTAAAAAAAAACATCTAGGTATTACTCCATTTACCTTACTTCATTGCTATTTCTGCTCATAAGAGCTGTGAGAGAAAATGCAGGCTGATTCTCTTTACTTTATGTTTAATATTGTTTATTTATTAGTGTTTGTATTTGTTTTTTCTCCTCAATAAAAAATTAATATGAAAAAATTTATGTTTTAAAATATATTTCTGAGTTATACATGAAAAAGTTTACTAACCCCTGATCCATGGAAAAAAAACTGACGAGAAAGGTTTTGAACAAATTAAAATTGATTAAAATAATTCGTCAAAAAACTTATCATCCAATTTCCCTCATCATATATTTCAAATTAAAAAGTATCTTTACTTTATCAGTTAGGTATTTCATATACTTAATTTTAATTCGCAAAATAAAACTTCGAAATTCCCCAACTTTTTAATTATCGCTATTTATTCGTTTCAGCAGAATTTGCTTATTTTTTATTGTTGGAATAAAATTTATCGAAGGCGATAAATTTTTAACCTTGAGATTGACCTATATTTTAATTTGAATTATTCACAAATACTAAATCTTAACGAGTTTATGAAATTGTTTGATGCCATTGAAGTGAACATAATTCACGATTTTATTTTAATATTCCATTTAATTTTGAAGTTAAATTTATTTTTTTAAATGGAAAGTTTTACGATGGGCTAGTGGAAAGAGATCATCAACTACTCAAACTCATGCAATAATTTATCAATTTGAATTTAAACCTTTTGACTATACCGTCTGTTGGATTTCAAAGTGATAATTCATTAGATTCTTACCTTTATGTTTTTCGCCCAAGTCCCTGCCTATCCAACCATTTTGCTGTATCGAATTTCATAATCAACAACACCGTATTCAAAACAATTACATATCGAACAGAGGAGTTTTGGTGCGAAAAATAATGGTTGCCCGTTCGTTTCGCTTGTTCGTCGGTATTTTGTTCGATCTCTAAAAAATATAAAATAAATGTGGTGTTTTGTGAATAAAAAACTAAGATAAGTGTGGTATTTTTGTGATTCGTTTCGTTAATACAACTGCGAAAGAAGAATGAAGAACTTCACATGCTACATTGGTGAGTGAATGGTTTCTCATTTTCCTTTCTTTTCATAATTTTTAGAACAAACTATTAAGTCCACTATTTTCCAAATTCATCTGAGACTTGAAACACACTCGGTGTTTAATCACATCTTTGGATCCAACAACGCCCTTCATTTAATCAGTTTACATATTAACTGCAATTTTATTTTCTGGATAAACCAATATGTTTTGCAGCAACTTTAGGTATTTAAGAATCATTTAATGCTTTACAATCCGCTTTTAAAAATAATGTTGGCGGAACCTGGGATTTTGTTTATACTTCAATGACCTTAATTCAGTACTACTTCTGCTCAAACATCTCAAAATGTGAAACATTCTTCAAAATATGATAAATAATATTCGTCACAGGGTTTGGATCCAATGACAATATCAAAAGACCTTCGCTGCTTTTGTGGAGCTCAAAAAGGTTTTTCAGAAATTCCCTGAAATACCATTTCAAATTATGTATCACAAGGACCGATCTTACTAACGTGAAGCTCTTTATTAAAGTAATATAATTAAACTTTAACCCGTTGTTAATTAAGAACTCACTTTAAAAATAATCTTTATTTATAATCGACTTTATTTTTTATAGTTATCCGGCAAAAAAGTCCCAACTGCTCCCAACCGTTTAGAACCAGCGAGACTGTGGCATACCCAATCGGGGTATATTGTAAGGCTCAAGGTAGTGTGGAGGAGAAGGAGATGGAAAGAGAAAGATTGGGAAGTACTTGGCTATTCAGATCTGGTCACACAAATACGGCTAAAGCCATTTCAAGCAACGTTTCGATTCTAAATGGTGGTCTTTCACCAGGGCAATACGAGTATCTGAGGGCACGCTGGTACGTGCCGAAAATACACTACGAGTATATATGATTTTAATATGAATTAAATTTGTAATGACACACATTAATCAAATGAAAGTTATTTGCGCACCCCAGGTTTGAACCCGCGATCTCTGAATTCGCTGTCGAGCGTCTTACCACTCAGCCATAGAGGCCGTCAACTACTATTCTTGTTTTGATTGATTTGAATTGATTTTATCGCAGACAAATTTACTGTGCCTAGAATATAATGCTTTCTCATAGAAAATGAGTTTATAAAACCTACCATGAGTTCATACACCTTTTGGGAGTAAAGTAAAATAATAACGTTTTGTATATTTTTCAAATAAAATATGAAAGAAAACAGATTCGTTACATTGGAGAGATTTGTCTGACAACGTCTTGGAACTTGCTATTTCTTATTTCTAACCCATGTTAAAATAATACATGTTGAATAAATTTATATATTACATAATATGCCTGCGTAATACAAAAATGAATGAGTCTTTAAGGGTAGGCTTAAATCCGTAAAGTTCGTCTATTTTAATTTGAATCATGCAATAATAAGGGTTGCACAAGTTTATAAAAAAAAGTGTTGACATTTAAGCATTTTGCTTAAGAAACCCCACCCCTGTCTAAACCTGTCAGTTACATTACGATTTCAAACAACTGACGAGTTATTTTTGTATGGGCTTCTTGAAGAGATGTTATTCATGTTGACGATTTCCCTTCACGTTTGCTGTTCTACTGGTAGTTAAATTACTTACGTGATTATTATTATAGCATTTTAATGTTATTTAATGACCTTGCCTACGCGAATATCTAACAAATTAATTTACTAATCATCATATCGTTTCATCGAAGGGATAGACAGAGAGGATGGCCCACAACATAACTCTGTCTTGGCACGCTCCTTGCTTCATTCACATTCATTTATATGACGTCTATTATACATACTATTCTGTTATTTTAACTGTTGGCATGAACCCGCTCAAGTTTTAAAATCACTCGTTTGTGTCTTCCTCGGGTGTCTGAGTAATTTGACGGGTAAGTAGCTGAGTAGAGAAAGGCGTCAAATTCCTATCCGGGCGTCGTAGATTAAATTCTTCTGCTAGCTAAGTCCTGCATCATTGCACAAGTAAAATTTTCCGTTTATAATGACGGTAGTAGGAGTTTTCAAATATTGCCAGGTTATTCGTAACCCAAGAATGTTAGTCTTTCTTAAAAAAAAAACAACACATCGTCGCTGCGACACTTTGATAAAAATCGAGTTAAATGTGCAGTTTTATTTTCTGCATCGAATACACTGACTCTCGTTTGATTCTGAAGACTTTTGTGGTCCTACAGTATTCTAAAATATATTTACATACTATTTGGGAGATGGCTTGACTCAAACGATACAAGTTTGGAACTTTCTTAGCTTTTCGTCGCTTTTTGAGAGCATTGAGTTACCTAAGTTATTTTTTTTTTTAAATCCAACCAGGTACTGAAGACTTATGAATTTTTGTGTGAAACAAAAAAAACTTTAAAGCGCTCTGGTGTAAACTTTCCGAAATAGCGCTTCAGCCCTTTTGCCTTTTCAGTGACGATAAATAAATATATTATCCTGGCACTTTTTACTCCGTTCATCCGCTCTTAATATCTAAATCATATAAGCGTCCCTTGAAAAGTAAACATGTACGTGAAAGGCAGTTAAATTAATCATGCACATTTTACAAACGTAAGAGTTCCACTAAACTACGGTATTCCCCAGTGAATCGCTTTATACCTCAGCTATCTATTACAAATACCACCAGCCCCCACTGTCGGAATTCACCATCAATCGCAAGGCTAACATCAAACTACAAATGGGACTAAGTGCCGAGGTTTTAACAAGATGGAAAGACAAGCAATCCTGCTCAAAGTACAATCTCAACACGCAACCTTTTTCCTGTCAAATTGTCTCGGAAAGAAGAGATATAAGGTGAAGGCTTTCAAAGTCCCCTCATTTAAATGCTTCAGGTTTTTATATCCGGTTGTTGGAATCTTCCTACAATTCAGAACACCATCAGGATTATCTAACGGATGTTGCATAATATCACGATATACATGTATATACTCGTAATATATATATATTTATTTTTTTTAATATTTTTAAAAATCGTTTTTCGTTTTATTTTTGAAAAAATACAATTTTTTTTAATTGTTCTTTCCGTTCTATCCCGCTAAATTACAAGTTAGTAGTTTGGCAACAGGATTTTTAGTACATAATAATTACAAAATAAAATATAATACAATGGAAATAGAGATTATTTATGTATATAAGCCCTTGTGGGCTTTTACATAAGAGTGTAATATATAACATAAAATAATAGTTACATAAAAATAACACAGAGTAAATGATTGGCACCCAAGAACATAAGTAAGTTAACAGAAATATTATAATGCAATGAATGAACAGTGATATTTTTGAAAGAGGTATGCTATTATTGCCGTCTTGTAACTAGATTCAGTGCAGTTGAATATATCTACTATTTCAGCGAAACAATTACCCACTGTATGCAATCTAGGTACAAGCGAGTATCTAAATGACTCAGTCCTGATTTTATAGTTACATTAAAAAAGGATTTTGGATCAAGTGGATCTGTTAGGTACATGGAAGGTAATTAAGCTAATTATTTAAAATTTACAGATTATTAAAATTTACGTATCTTAAGACCTTAATAGATTATTACACCATAGAATGTACTGTGCAGAATAATATAGTACAACAATATCTTTAGGAAACATAGTAGATACTACATATTTATGTAAGCATCTAATATAAGGTATTTCTACTTAGGAGCCATTTTTTCAGCAAATATCTGACTCTTGTTAACAATTCAAATTTTTAAATATTTTTTGATAAAATATTGAAAATTTTGGGCACGTTATACTCCTGGGTTCGTTTTCCGTATTTATTATTATATTTTGGTGCGACCATGCCATAATTTCTTGTGAACCTCGTATTGTGCTTATGTTCCACTTTCTTCTTTCATTAAGAGTCCGATATATGCTGAATTAATATCTTATACCATAATAATGAAAATGAAATAGTCACATTGTTTCTGACCGGTTTCGCTTAGCCTAAGTATCAACAGGGTGCAAAATTAAACTGACCAAAAATATATAGTGTGTGGTTATATACTCGTATACTCATACAGAGGGTAAACACAATGTGAAATTTAAAAAGAAAAACAAAATAATTACTTTTAAATTATAACAAAATATCAGAGATAAAGATAGAGATATTATGAAAAGAAAGAGTAAAACGTCAACTTAGGATCAAAGAACATCTTAGATGTTTAAATAACCACGGTTTTTCAGAATTTATCAATCATCTTATTGAAAAAATCATGCCTTTAATAAAAGCACCGGTGCTCATATTCTCCACAAAAATGGTCATGGGAACAGATCAAATAATTCAGAAGCACTAGAAATAAAGAAAGCCATCAACATTAATAGTTATATTCTTAATAATCAGTTGAATTTGTCTAGTAGTCCAATATTAGGTATACTCGTATTTCCCGTCAACTTATAAAAAAATCATTAGTATTTTATCACGTTTTTAGTTAACGTTTTGCCTCTTTCATTTTATATTATCTGTCTCTTTCTCTCTATTCCTTTGTTATAATTTTAATTCTTTTATTTTCTCACTGTTTTCTTATTTTTATTTAATATTGTGTTTTTTCTCTGTGTGTTTATACAACCACTCACTGTTTATTTTTTGTATAGTTTGATTTTATACCCTGATGATGCTTAGGCTAAGCAATACCAATCTGTCATAAAAAAATAAAATAAAATCTTTCTTAAATACAGTTATTATTTCATTTCTTTGTTAATTTATTATTTGATTGGTACAATCTGAAAGTATGTTGCCTATTGTATGCGGACGATGCGGTGCTGATTGCTGACAGTATGGAAGATCTACAGTTTCTCGTGTCTAGGATGAACCAAGTATGTATGCAGAATGAGTTGATGATGAATGTAAGTAAGTCCAAAGTCATGGTGTTTGAAAGAGAGAGTACGAGAACAGGGTACAATATAGTTGTGAATGATGAGCACTTGGTCCAAGTGGATGAGTTTATGTATTTGGGAAGTATGTTCTAGAGAGACGGAAAGGCTGATAAGGATATTGAAAGAAGGGTGAATGCAGGAAACTCCAATAATGGAGGACTAAACGCTGTTGGCGCAAACAAGAAATTGTCCCAAAGAAGCGAATTGGCAGTGAGGCATGGAACTGGCAGAGGAGGGTTGAAAGTAGACTTAATGCTGTGGAAATGAGATCTTTGAGACGTATGTGCGGTAAAACCATGTATGACCGTATTAAACATGTGGATATCCGGAAAGAATGCAAGGCTGATGTGAGCGAAATTAATAGAATCAAGAAAGGGACGCTTAGATGGTTTGGGCATGTAGAGCGAATGAACGAAGAAAGGAGTGTGAAAAGAATATATGATGCGAAAGTGAATGAAAGAAGAAGTCGAGGACGCCCGAGAAAGACATGGCACGATCAAGTAAATCAAATACTTTAATCGGGTCATGTGAAGAGTCAGAATAACAGAAGAGTATGTATGAGACGATGTATGAATGTAAATGAAGCAAAGAGTGTGTGCCAAGACAGAGTTATATGGCGGTCCGTCTCTTCTGCCTACCCCTGCGGGGAAACGGCGTGATGGTTAGTTAGTAAGTTTTGATTGGTATAGTCGAAAATTGACCCCCGCCCCCTAAATCAACCAATTACAGAGAATGTGTTTGACTGCTAGGTTGGAAAATTTATTCTTCACACCATGTAATCTGTGTTCTACTCAAAATAGTTTCCTCGGGGTTATGGTCACAAATTTTCAGGCAGTACGTTCGCTGGAGAATTTTCGGATATAATTTGTATGCGTGAACATGCAAATTGCCCAATTTTATGGATCACGTTTCCAATATACTGGCTTCTTTCTGCAGCTATGGAGGTAATAAAAATAATCACGTGTGGATCAAAACACTAGATATTTCTAAATATTTCAGATGGTTTTCTTGTCTGATGGCGTCAGACGAAAATATTTTGTTCTGCTAGGTATAACTCGACCAACTTTAAAAATTCAACATCAACACGATGAAGGCGTTTGTCAACTTTATCGATGATAAGTCGACTTTTGCTGGCATGTCCGCAATCGAAAATCGCGTTTGGCAAATCTAATCGACTAAAAGCTGCCAAGTTTATCGAGACCACTCGAACCCCATTAAGCATTTATTTAATATTGTGTTTATTTTCTATATTTACCTTAACCTAGATCATACAACATCCAAAAAAATTATACATGCACCTTATGCACAACCTCTATTTTTTTAACAATAAAATGTAACCTCCACGTAATAACTTTTTTGTTACATTCATTTGATTTCATCTTTTCTTTTCTTTGGCCCTTTTTATTACTTTTTTTTTATTTTTGTGCACAACGTCTTACCCTCAAACAATATCTATAAAATGTAACCTCCATGTTACAACTTTGTTCTTGTGTTCATTTAATTTCATCTTTTCTTTCTCTTCTTCTTTTTCCTATTCCCTTTTTATTACTTTCTATATTTTTTAATATTTACATTTAATATTAAATCATTGATTTATATTATGTCTCTCTCGACCCAGGATTCTCTAAGTGAGACAGACATGGACCAATACCATGTTTTGTATTTCAACAAGATAAATAAAAATAAAAAACCCTCTTGGGGTAAGAATAATCTCATCGAATTCAATGTTTCAACGACCCAATCATGTCTGATTACAACTAAAAGGGATCGCAATGACAATTTAGTCTCCTTCAACGGAAGCAATCTTCCCAACAAGCCTTCCATTGACATGCTTAACGTAACCCTGAGCGACCAGCTGAGGCACGGTGGCTTCATCAAAGCCGGAGTAAAGTTAGCCTGTCAGAAGTTAAGCGTACTGTACAGGGCCCGCAGACACTTAGTAGTAAATAAAGTTTGTACAAATCTCAAGTGCGCCTCACTGTTCAATTTGCAGGCCACCTCTGGTCTGAAGCTCTAAGTACCTAAAAAAATACCTTAACTCTGTGCAGAAACGGGCGGTCTGTTTGATAGATTCTCCTATCTATGTTATGAGGCTTAAGGTAGTGGGAAGGGAAGGAGATGGGGAAGAGGAAAGTACGGAAGTACCTGTCTATTCAGATCTGATCACCAAACACGGCTAAAGCTATTTCAAGCAATGTTTCGATTCTTAATGGTGGTCTTTCACCAGGGCGATACATAGAGTATCTACCACTCTGAAACGCGATGCAAATATACTTTTTTTATTATTTTATATGAATTAAATGTGACATGATACATGTAAATTCAAAAAACTTATTGGCGCACGCCGGGTTTGAACTGGCGACCTTTGGATTCGTAGTCAAGCGTCTTACCACTCGACCGTGGAGATATAATATGACAATAAACTTGGTGTCGATTTACTAGTTACGTTTTTTTTTTTGTTTTTAAAATCAAATAAGCAATAATAATGTTGACAAGGATTGTACAGAGTAGGGTTTTCCGATATACATAGATAAGATTATCAAACTCCACTGTTCCACATCAGGCGTCAAGGGCGGCCACTCTTCGACGCTCCGCCCTGAGTGATTCCGCCCCCGGCTTCTAATTCAATTCCCCGGCTCCTTCCCGCCCCCCAACGTAGCGCGGGCCCCCGGGGGAGAGGCCTGGGGGCCTAAGCTGCTAACCCGGCGCCCGGGGCAACACTCATTAGACCCCGTTACCCCTACGTCTTTCCAATTTAGTGGCTTGCGCCCTACACTGTTCACTGTTTGCTTGTAGGCTTTGGCGCCTGTTGTGTGAAATTCTACAAAAATGCATTATATAATGGCCTCCGCGGTCGAGTGGTCAAGACGCTGGACTACGGCTCCAGAGATCACGGGCTTTTAATTTTTTATATAGTGAATACTGCACAAGAATTCCAACCGTCTAGAGCCAGTGAGACTATGACATCCCTTATTGGGGTATGTTGTGCGGTTGAGGGTTGTGGAGAAGGGAAGGAGATGGAGAAGAGGAAGGTCGACAAATACATTAATTAATTATAAAGCCATTTCAAGCAACGTTTCCATTCTAAATGGTAGTCTTTCACCAGGGCGATACTTATAGTATCTCTACCACTCTGGAATTCGCCGCAAATACACTTTATATTATTTTATATGAATTAAATGAGGTATTTTTTTTTTTTTTTTACATGAATACCGCACAAGAGTCTCAACTGCTCCCAACCGTCTAGAGCCAGTGAGACTTTGGCATCCCCGATAGGGGTATGTTGTGAGGCTGAAGGTAGTGGGGAGGGGAAGGAGATGAGGAAGGGGAAGTTTGGGAAATACTTGGCTATTCAGATCTGGTCAAACACGGCTAAAGCCATTTCAAGCAACGTTTCAATTCTGAATGGTGGTCTTTCACCAGGGCGATACTTAGAGTATCTACCACTCTGGAACGTGCCACAAATATACTTTATTTTATTTTATTTCAATCAAATGTGTTATGACACATATTTAGATAAATTTTATTTGCCCACGCCGGGTTCGAACCCGCGACCTCTGGATTCGTAGTCGAGCGTCCTGCCACTCGACCACGCAGGCCTCAAACCTTGGAGTGCTAAATAAAATTTATATAATTAATATGTGTTGTTCCATATTTGATTCAAATAGAATTATATAGTAGATTTGCAGCACGTTCCAGAGTGGTGAATACTCTAAGTATCGCTCTGGTAAAAGGCCACTATTCAGAATCGAAACGTCGCTTGAAATGTCTTTGGCCGTGTTAGTTGACCAGACCTGAATAGCAAGGTATTTCATAACCTTCCTCCTATCCATCTTCTTTCTCTACTACGACATTTAGCCTCACAACATACCCCAATTTCAGTTGCCATAGTCCTACTGGCTCCAGAAGGTTCTAGTCACTATGCACGACTATTGCCAATTTAAGGAACGTTTTGATTTTTAATCATGGTGTTCCGCCAGGGCGATACTTAGAGTATTCACCACTCTGGAACGTGCCGCAAATATAGTAAATGATTGAAGCAATATGTTAATAACACATATAGATCAAAAAAAAATTACTCGGTCTAGTCTTTCTAATTAAAAAAAATCGTAGGCAATTATGTGAAAACGTCAACATTAAGAGTCTTTACATTATTTGATTTAAATTCAGCAACATAATTACCTTGTAAGTACGTATGTAATACGTGCGAGTGTGAACTTTTCAAATAAAGAACAAATGTCAATTGAAATTATCAAATTTCAAAACTAATCTTTCGAATTCCTACCTTCCCAATTGAGTACCCACTTATAATGTATTTAACAGACATTATTCTACATTTGAAATCGTTGACCATCCAAACCATCTAAGCGTCCCTTTTGGGCATGTAGAGCGAATGAACGAAGAAAGGAGTGTGAAAAGAATATGTGATGCGAAAGTGAATGGAAGAAGAAGTCGAGGACGCCTGAGAAAGACATGGCACGATCAAGTAAATCAAATACTTGAATCGGGTCATGTGAAGAGTCAGAATAACAGAAGAGTATGTATGAGACGATGTATGAATGTAAATGAAGCAAAGAGTGTGTGCCGAGACAGAGTTATATGGCCGTCCGTCCTCTCTGCCTACTCCTGCGGGGAAACGGCGTGATGGTTAGCTAGTTAGTTAGTTAGTGAAATCGTAGAATTAAAGCAAAAAAAAACTTGAACATCAAGTTATTCCTCGTGATTTTTTACGTGTGACTACTAGATATTAACAATATTTTGTAACTATATTTTGACACTCGAGCATTTTCCAACATTCATCTTTCCCACTCTCTGTCTCTGTTTTTTTTTTCTTTCCATCCCGCAACGTTACACAAATTAGGATGACTTAATCCTCTCGGCTCTTGCAAATGGGGCACTCACGAACACGTGCGGAGTCACATTTTAAAATACGTCAATTTAATCACGATCCAAGTTACATGTTCACTGGCTTCTTAAAACGAAGGATGACATTTTCTGCTTGAAATAAGAGATGAAAATAAAATCAATGAATATCGATTTTATGTAAAGCAGTTTTACTTTGGACTTTCGAAAGTTCTGGCAGAGGCCGCAACGTGCAACCAAAATAGAATCCATATTTAGGAAAGGTACGTATAATGCTTAAGGGAGGTTTTATTTTAACTCTATTTGAGGCTTTTTTATCCCCATCCGGCACAGAATTCTACGCGTGTTTAATAATAAAGCAATAAAGTTTCTGTTTTCGAAATTAACGACGCGTTGCTGTAAAGTTTGAGAATTTTCGTCCATAACTGGCAGGCGTATTAACGATGTAAATTGTACCTTTATTCTTCAGGCTTGTTCATGTGATATAATTTTCCGCAAATGTATAATTTGAAAAACAGGGACACCAGAATTAAGGCTCTATTTTGAAATAGAAGAGAAAGCTCACGTCTAGACTCTCATTTGCGTAGGGAAGAAACTACGATACGACAGCTAAAAGCATTAGCCGAAGTGACAAAGAACATTTACCTGGTTAACGTGTAACAAAGAAAATTATCTTGTCAGAAAAGTGAGACTTTTTTTTACAAAGTGTAACCATTAAAAAACATATCTTTCCAATATAATTATGATTTATTTATCCTTATTAAACTGTCGGAAACAAGTGTTGCTGAATTTTATGATCATATAACGTGGTGGATACTCAAAGTATCGCCCAGGCGAAAAACCACCACTAAGAATTGAAACGTTTCTAAAAATGGCTTCACCCGTATTTGGTGACCAGATCTGAATCGCCAGGCACTTTCAACCTTTCTCTTACCCATCTCCTCCCCCTCTCCACTACCTTCAGCCTTAAAGGCTTCTAGAAGGATTAAAAGAAAGGTACGCTTAGATGGTTTGGACATGTAGAGTAGATGCACAAAGAAAGGACTGTGAGAAGAATATGACGTGAAAGTGAACAGTTGAAAAAGTCGGGGACGCCCGAGAAAGACATGGCATGATCAAGTGAATGAACTATATATTTTAAATAAATGAAGCTTTTTTCAAACGACAAGCATTCCTGCTATTTGTGTAATTAATCTTTGGTTTTTATACATCATTTTGATGAAATATTATGTTTAAATTGTTTTTTTTTTTACTGTCTGTAGCTTACATTCATTGTAATTTATATTTCTTAGAATTGTTTGATTGCTTTTTGTTTATGACAATTGTGTACTTTTTTATACACTTTTCCACTTTATTTAAAAAACGCCTTAAAATAATAGTTTTGTAATGTTTTTAAAATAATAAACAAGCGAATCGAATTACTTGAGTCGAGCCATGTGAAGAGTCATATGAATAGTGTATATGAAGCGATGTATGAATGTGAATTAAGCAAGGAGTGTGTGCCAAGACAGAGTTGTATAGCGATCCGTCCTCTCTGCCTACCCCTGCAGAGAATCGGCGTGATGGTAAGTTAGTTAGTAAGTCATATGTTTTAGCCACAGTTTAACTAAAAGTAAACATAGTAATTTGGCGGCCTGCATGGTCGAGTGGTAAGACGCTCGACTACGAATCCAAAGGTCGCGGGTTCAAACCCAGCGTGCGCCAACAAATTTTATTAAATTAATATGTGTCATAACACATTTAATTCATATAAAATAATAAAAAGTATATTTGCGGCACGTTCCATAGTGGTAGATACTAAAATCATATTTACTCGTAGTATATTTTCGGCACGTACCAGAGTGATAGATTCCCAAAGTATCGCCCTGGTGTGAGACCACCATTCAGAATCGAAACGTTGCTTGAAATGACTTTAGCCGTGTTTAATGACCAGATCTGAATAGCCAGGAGCCTCCCAACCTTCCTCTACCCCCATCTCCTACCACTCCCCACTACCTTCAACCTCAGAACATACCCCGATTGGGGATGCCATAGTATCACTGGCTCTAGACGGTTGGGAGAAGTTGAGACTCTTGTGCGGTATTCACTATAAATAAATATTTAAAAAGGACGCTTTGATGGTTTGGGCATATAGAGCGAATGCACGAAAAAAAGAGTGTGACAAGAATATGACGTGAAAATGAATAGAAGTAAAAGTCGGGGACGCCCGAGAAAGACATGACAAAATCAAGTGCATCAAATACTCGAGTCGGGCCATGTAAAGAGTCAGAATAACAGAAGAATGTGTATTAGACGATGTTTGAATGATGAAAGGAGTGTGTGCCAAGACAAGAGTTGTATGGCGGTCCGTCCTCTGCCTATCCCTGCAGTGAAACGCCACGATTGTAAGTTAGTTAATCAAATGTTTTATTCACAGTTTTACCAAAAGCATTACATAATATTTAAAACAAGAAACTTTGTAAAACACCACTTTATTTGAGTTAACCGTCAACCAGGTTTCGCTTTTCTCAAGCTTCGTCAGGGCTTTTACATCAACCAGTTGATGAACAACCTGACGAAGCTTTAGAAAAGCGAAACCTGTTTGGCGGTTAACTCAAATAAAGTGGTGTTTTACAAAGTGTATTGTTTTATTTAATATACAATGTCACACCCTCAATTTTTTGCTTCCTTCGAAAAAAAAATATTTATTTAAGTTTGAATAAAGCTATTCAAAGTTTGGTAGGTAATACCACAAAGTTATTTTTTAGTTAAGATTCTACTGGTTTAAAGAAGCACAGGTAGATAAAAGCACTATGCAGCTCGAATAGAAAGTTCCTGTCAACTATTGCACTTATGAAGTCTTTCGTATAAAATAACATCACCCTAATACATTTAATATTCATTTACCCAACAATTTGAGATATTTTAAGAGCTCGTAAAACCTCCCGCAACGCAAAGTAAAAGGTTTAGTGCTAGCTTTAATTATTTGATTTAATGGCAGGTCTCACTCCCCCGGAAAACGAAGACATTTATGATTCCTGAGGTAGTTTTAATAAATTATTAGTGTAACTACCCTCTCAAGAAGCAGCAAAGGGAATTAGAAATGGAATATTTAAAAAACAGGGAGAAAATTCTTACATTTTTAATGATATAAATAAATAAAATCAACAAAAAGCTTCTATCATTATTCAGGCAAGCCTTCTGTTATTAGTGTTTGTATGATATTTTAACTTTATACATTATTTTAATGGTGTATTGAAATTGTTTTGTTTAATGTGGTCAAATATATTTATTCAAATGTCCGAATTCCACGTGGGCGGTAACTAATAGGTTTTTTTACAGCACCACGCTCATGGTATATGGCGTAAGTATACATTCTGGTGCATGCGTGTAGTTCTACGAGAAGCACGTTATCATGCATAACCCAAATCCGCAATGCGATTCTCATTATTCGATCAATCGAACGATCTTCTTTAGGAATCACAATTGAAATAATGTGTTTCAAATCAATCGTTAATCCTAGATTGAATTCTAAACAATGTACTTAGAGAAGTTGAGTATTAAAAATATATCAAATGCACATCGTCGCTGGAAAGGCAAGATGGCTTAAACCACACTGTTAAGTAGTGTGCGTACGACGTATTATGTCTGCAGTGAGAATACATAAACGTCGTACGGAAGAGAGTAAGACTCCAGGGGGTAAGTCGCTCTCCCAATTTTGTGTATTCTGAAGCCATGCGGATTGAGGAGAAATAGCTCAGCTGGAGCCGTCCGGATCGTCGGCCGGTCGAAAGGTAAGTGTTAACACGACGCGCATAAGGCCGTGCGAAATGCCCATGCTGCCGAATTGGCACCCCTGGATACAGATAGTCAAAAACTCAGTTTAACAAACCTGAGCGCAGAAGCGTGACGTTAGCAACATATTCCCATGCGATTAATTAAATACTTTCGTTATTTCCTATTATAACATGTTGAATCTTTGAATGTTATTCTAAACTTAGAACATATCTTCTTGGGTGTTAATGGCTCAAGGTAACAACGCAACACACACTTTGGTCCAAAACGAGTTGAATACGCAGTTTTGATCAACTGTTAGTAGCACATATATATCACTATCATGTTTGATTTATTTGTATAACCACTGCAAGTTTTTTAACCAACACAAATGTAGAAACTAGCCTCAAAATCCGTTGACGTTAGTTATTCGACTCGATGATGTGAAGTTGCGCGGACGGAGAACATTTTTACACACTTAGAAGTGTTGTAATATTTAATAATAATAATAATTCCGGAAGGTATGCAGGAGTAGTGCAATGCAATACCTTCCATAATTGATATGAATGCATTATAATAATAAGAGTAACAAATAAAAAATTAACAGAAATACATAAGAAAAAAAAAAAAAAAAGAATAATATAAGTAAAAAATATTAATGGAGGATATTAGGCCTCATTTCTGCAAAACGCCATCAAAGGGAGTCCATCCTGGCAGCGTTAAGGTTGATGGGGCCAATAATTTACTCCAATGCGCTTCTATGCTTGAATTCGGGATCTGACGGGATTCCATGATGAGGTCATTTTTGGAGTTGTTAATCCTTTCCCGCATTCCTGCTACCCTGGTTCTCATAAGGGCTGCAAATCCTGGAATTTATGAAGTATTTTCTTGTCTCTTGCTCTCTCATGCTGTACGACGTAAAAACCCGAAGAAAGTGATAGCTTATTCATAGCACATGTTGACATAATGTTTTTGTTTATTTGTATAACCACTTTTTCACAGTATTGTAATAAACAAAAAAAGGATGTTACTTAAAAACCGTTGAGTTATGTCCTGTTATGACGCATAACAAAACGTGGTGGGCGAAGTCGCCGGAGACGCGGGAGACCGAAAACATGCCAACATACCGAATGGTGGTGCTCTATTATGTGAGAACTTGTCTCGTCTCTTTCTCTCTCACGGTTTACGACGTAAAAACCCGTTACGTACATTTATATAGGTTGGGTATGAATATATTGCTCTCTCTCCATATATATTCTTGCTCTGAATAAAAAAAACCTTGTAAAAAATCAAACAATTTGTCCCCATTTAAACGTCTAGAGAGCGAGAGATTTAAATCAAAACATAATCTGAGACAGAATCTAAAACTGTTTACAAAAAACTTCTGATGTTATCTTAACAGATTCCCCTCTAGCCGCAATTGTCAATTGTCATTTCGGTAGACACTTTTTACTCTAGAATTTTTTACAATATATTTTTGGATTGAACATTCCTTCCTACGCAGTTCCTGCCTATCGTAAGGTTCTATTTTTAGAAAGGTAGCTTTTATTCAATTTCAGTGAATGATATACATAAAACGCTCAAGCTAAATTTAAACAAATTGAGGTCCATCACTTTTTATCCCCTAGTCTTTTAAATGGCATTTAAAGATTATATCATATTATCACTGACTGCTGGGAAAATCGGGGGGTTTATTTTTTACAAATTCGTGGAACGAAATTATGGTTGCTACTTTGATTTAAGATTCGACTTCTTATTTGAAATTGTTCCATTTTTAAGGATGTGCCTTCACATTTTTGCTAAAACATTTTTAAAGCGTTCGAAAGAAACAACAAGCAATTTTTGTGTTGGAAGATAGATTATTGTGGAGAACTGCATATCGTCGGTGGAAAGATAAAAGAGCTTAAGCGACACTTTGGTCAAAATTGAGTTAAATATGCAGTTCTAATCAGTTCTTTTTTCTGCATCGAATACTCTGATTCTCGTTTGATTCTGAAGACTTTTGTGGCCTTTCAGCTATCTAAAATATATTAAACATTTAGGATAAAGTTTTTATTGAGGGTTTAATGAAGGTTGGAATAATGTGTTGTGCGGTTGGTTTATGAGAGAAATGTGAAGAAAATAATCAAAAGATGTAGAGATTACAAGAAGGTATTATTTTATCATATTTAATTTGTCATACTTATTTCAATTTGAATAAAATAAGTGTGAAGCCTATTGTTTTTTTTAATTCTTTTTCACTCTAAAAATACTATGTTAAAATCATTGACCAAAATAATTCTTTCATAAATTGAATACTAGTAGAAAGCAATTCATGATTATTTTTTTTAAATAAAGTATTTTTTCGGAAACTTGGAGTAGATATACAAAGAATAAAATCCATGATTTGTTTTTCCACAACTCCAGGACGCTCATCGTCATTAACATCTTCTCGGCCTTCTGTAAAGCGCTTGTACCACTTATAAACACTTTTTTGAGACAAAGTAGACTCGCCGAATGCCACAGTCAACATTTTAAGTGCGTTGGAGCACTTTATTCCATTTTTAACGCAAAATTTAATATATATTCTTTAATACATTTTTTTTCAAGAGTAAAAAATCGAAAAACACACAAGAACGTGACTAACCTTTCCAGTTGTCAAACAAACCACTAATCCAAAATGGTTGATAATGCTAACATATGATAAACATATGTGTACCAACATAACAAAAAAAAATCGGTAATCGAATGTACACAGTCCGCGAAAATTCAAAATTCACCTTTTCTTTTGTATATATATATATATTCCTAGGCATCGTTAGAAAGGTTTAATTATATTTTATTCCTTAAATTCGTGACATTTAAAATTTGAAAAAAAATATTTTTTTACAAATATTTACTTTAAAATGTTTTGAATAATAGAAATCTTGTCTTTCGGGAAAATTAAACCATACAATAAATAAACAACAGAAAAAGATAATTTATTTTTAGGATAATAATTAAGTGAATGATTATTTATTCAAGCAATATAAAAATAAAAAAAATTTGAACACTTGCTTGCACACAAAAAACAACTTCTAAAAAGGGTTTAAAAACAGTGTGGCAAATCACGAATATGTTCTGAAATAATTCCCAGAGTATAAGTCTAATATTTTAATGTTCATAACTTTGCTTTATCTCTACAACAATCTTCAGTCTAGTGTTATTTATAATTCAAATAAATTAGTAGTTATAATGCTATGTTACAGTTTTATGACAAGATGCATCTAAGGGTTAAAGTAGTACTTTACTACTATTTTGAAGGCTTTATTAAATCGCTTTAAACTTCATTGTGATATTAATTATCAAAACAAAATCGTTATTATTTGAAGAAAATCATTTTTTTCGACGGCCTCCATGGTCGAGTGGTAAGGCGTTCGACTACGAATCCAGAGGTCGCGGGATCCAACCGGGCGTGCACAATCAACTGTTATTCAATAAATATGTGTCATAATACATTTGATTCATATAAAATAATATATAGTATATTTGCGGCACGTTCCAGAGTGGTAGATACTACAAGTATCGCCCTGGTGAAAGACCACCATTCAGAATTGAAAACTTGCTTAAAATAGCTTAAGCCGTGTTTGGTGACGAGATCTGAATAGCCAGGTACTTCCCAACCTTCCTTTTCTCCATATCCATCACCTCCACACTATGTTCAACATCACAACATTAAACCCTGTGAATCAAATTAAATCTGTGGTTTTATACAAAATTATTATTTAATTTTCATTTAATACGTCAAACCACAAAGTGACTGCTTTCTACGAAAATATGAAGAATAGTAATTTTACAAAAATGTGATTGATCAAAGGAATCATTTTTCGGGTATTTAAAATGATGTGGGAATCCTTCTTCATAGTGTGTAATTATAAATTCAGCTTACCTTAAAGCTTTACATTTAAAATTATTCCGCCGGCTGCTTTTGAAATTCAACACCGCCCACTTCCTTTCAAATACGTTTGTTCTTATGTAGAATGTATTTAATTGCGAATGTACAAACCAAATTTTATAATTACACTGGCTTCTTTCAGCATTTTCCAGGTATTTAATAGCAACTGTCAGTCTATTTTATCATTCATTCCTTTTTCACATATTAAATTTCACTTCGAATTTTGAAAATATACGCAACGTGTCGAAATCCTCTATAAAGGTCTCCTGAAATAGGTTTTCATCAAAGTTTAATTATATTAATTGTAAATAATTTTTGATAACAATTTCCGGGAATATTTAACTAAACGACCGTTTTTTACTGGTTTAATTATAAAAAAGGCTATGCCTTGGTAGCAACCTAATCTTTATTTTATTTTTTGTGCTTATTCTTTCAAGATTCTTTTGATCTTCTCTAAATATATATTTTTTATGGTGAATACCGCACAAGAGTTCCAACTGCTCCAAACCGTCTGGAGTCAGTGGGACTATGGCATCCTCAATCGGGGTATGTTGTGAGGCTGAAGGTAGTGGGTAGGGCTATCCAGATCTGGTCACCAACCACGGCTAACTCCATTTTAAGCAACGTTTCGATTCTGTATGGTGGTTTTTCACCAGGGCGATACTTGGAGTTTCTACCACTCTAATTAAGAGAGGTAAAAATAAAATAGATAATTAGTCTTTTATTTTATTAATTTATCATTCCGCCCTCAGATGAGAACACTGACTGTATGTGATTAAATAATTAACAAGAGAGAGCTTCTAGCGAAAAAAAATTGGAATGAGATCACTGAGTGGGGTGTTACGCTACGCGGCAAAGGTGGAAACTCTACGAGCTTTTAGAGCTTCTCGACGCTTTTCATGAAAATTCGGCCTTCGCCGTTCTTCAAAGAATAATCCCATATGAGGCGGCTTAAGCGCGAAGCAAGTGCTTGGAATGTCAGTAGAATAACTGCTGTATATAATTATATCAATAATTCCAAGGGAAATGTCCAGTTGGACATACCAGGCAAATTAAATGGACATGCAATGGGCAGAGTTTACAGAAGTAGAGCAACAAGTAACAATGTTTTTTTAATAATTTTAATAATGAATTCTACACAAGAGTTCCAACTGATTCCAACCGTCTAAAGCAAGTGAGATTGTGGCATCCCCAATCGGGGTATGTTGTGAGGTTAAAGGTAGTGAGAAGGGGAAGGACACGGGAAAAAAGGAAGGTTGGGAAGTTTTTACCTGGGTATTCAGATCTAGTCACCAAACACGTCTATAGCCATTTCAAGCAACGTTTCAATTCTGAATGGTGGTCTTTCACCAGGGCGATACTAAGAATATCCACCACTCTGGAACGTACCGCAAATATACTGTATATTAATGAAATGTGTTACGACACATGATTATTAAATTTAATGTATTTGCGCACGCCGGGTTCGAATCCGCGACCTTTGGATTCGTAGTCGAGCGTCTTACCACTTGACTACGCAGGCCGTCCAGGTCGTTCTGGTGTAAACTTTCCAAAGTGGCGCTTCAGTCCTTTTGCCTTTCCAGCATCGATAGATATAAATAAACGTATATTTTTTTCAAATCTAGACAAATATTACCAGGTTACGAATAACTTGATAATATTTAACACAAACTCCTACTACCAACTTTATAAGGAGGACATAACCAACAGAGAAAATGTAATATAATAATAACAGTGGACTTATGTAGCGCAGTTTTGTGATATTTCACCTCTAGTGCGCTTCATACTAAATTAATTATGCTAATAAGATTAACTAACAAGAAGAACATAATACATAATATGTATACAAATTAAAACTTCATCTAAAATCATGGTCGTTATTATAAATCTAAAATGTACTCATAATGCATGGATGGGAGCCCGACCCAGTTGTCTACTCAGCTGTTAACTACTAAATTCACTATGATTATTATAAAAAGAAATTAAAAAATGCTGATTCTTGGTTTGTTCAATATCCAACATATAATAGTAAAATTTTATTGATGATCTGTGGTTTAAAGAAATTGCTTAGTTTCAAATTTCAAATACAGATATCTTCAATGGTCGAGTGCTTTATTATAGACTTGAGAATCTTATATTGAACGGAGTAAATAATTGTCTTTCTTATTTTTAGATAGAAAACTGTTTCATTATTGACTTAAAAATATGATTTTAGGTAGAATAAATAGGACTATTCCTTAGTTTCCTACAAAAAGCTTTTGTTAACCGTATTTGTGTAGAATGGCATTTATTGTTTAATAAAAGATCAGTTTTTAAGCAGAGGTTAATTTAATTAGGCACACGCAACATTTTCCTATTTCTAATTTTGAAACTGTTAATTCGTGGTGGAACTTCATTTTAATGGTTTTAATAATACCAAATTTTAGACTTTATTCCATTATTTTTATTTATTTAAGACCTGACCGGTTTCACCTTACGACACCAGTCTGAAGATGCCCGTCATAAGGTGAACCCGGTCAGGTCTTAAATAAAAAAATAGTGGAATAATGTTAAAAAATGGGTATTATTGAAATCATTAAAGATTGCGTTTTGGAGTTGTTTTTTTTGTGAATACCGCACAAGAGTCCCAACTGCTCCTAACTGTCTAGAGCCAGTGGAATTATGGCATCCCCAATTGGGGTATATTGTGAGGCTGAAGATAGTGGGGAGAAGAAGAAGATGGGAAGAGGAAGGTTCACCAAACACGGCTAAAGTCATTTTAAGCAACATTTCGATTCTGAATGGTGGTCTTTCACCAGGGTGATACTTAGAGTATCTACCACTCTGGAAGGTTCTACAAATGTACTTTATATTATTTTATATGAATTAAATGAGTTTTGACACATATTCATTAATTAAAAGTTATTTTCGCGCGTCGGATTTGAACCCGCGACCTTTGAATTCGTAGTAGAGCGTCTTACCACTCGACCGTGAAGGACGTCAATTGCTTCAATAAGATCCTGGATGAGTTTAAATCTTGTATGAAATATCACACAAGCATAATACTGAAAAAAATATCACATAGTTTAAATAAAATTGTTTAGTCAATCAATATCAAACAAACTTTAAGGTGTAGAAACTGTGAAGATATACCAAAATATTTCCAAATCAATACACAACTAAGAGAAATAGGTCAAATTATTATCAAAGATATTATTATTGATGGTCTTTCGTACGCTGAACTTGTCATAGTTATTAAATTAATATTTCAAACTGAACTTTCTAGTCGTAAGTAAAATTGACAGGACATTTTTCAAAAGCTCGGCATAATTACACTTTTTGTAGTGGTAAGAAAAAGGTTTCAGGTTTATTTTCAAAAACCAACTGACAAAGTAACCATCACGCCGTTTCTCTACAGGGGTAGGCAAAGATGATGGATCGCCATACAACTCCCTCTTGGCACACACTCCTTGCTTCATTAACATTCATACAAGGGCCAAACAACAAGAAAGACTTTTAGTACCTAAATACAATACAGCTTTTGCACAAAGACTCCATATGTACATCGCGCCTCACACTTACAACAAACTCCCACCACAGACTGTAGCCATCACCAATATGTATTCCTTTAATCAACACATTACTAAATGGCTAATGAGTAAGGACCGCAAGTAAATTGAAGACCTCCTAAAATAGCACTTGAAATTTTTCACTCATTCCATGACAAACTAGAGCAGCTTTGTAAAATGCTCGACCCTAAAAAATTACATTCCTCTCACATAATAACACGATATTATATAAATATTGCACCATAATTATATAATAATTCTTTTAAGTCCACTATTATTGTACACTACTTTATATCAGCATTCTTTTTGTTTTTTCTTTAGGTATAAAATGTAATGTGTTCACTATAAACAAGTGTAGGATTGTTACGATGTAAAATGTATGTATATTTGTATCGTATCCACTGTCTTTAATTATAGGATTTAGTGCCTTGCAACTTTACCTACTGTCAATGTATCTTATATAGTATCAAGATAGTTTTACGGTCAGTATCTGTTGTATCATCTAGCATTGTGCAACAAATATCAACATATTTTATATTATTCTACTTGTACTCACTGTCACTTACCTCAGAACAGGTTTTTATGACCTAGTGAGGTAGGTAATGTAAAAAATAATGAAAGAAACAAAATTTTAGTGAATAAATAAAAAATTAATTGATTAATTCACACACACTCTCTTCTGTTATTCTGACTCTTGACATGGTCCGACTTAAGTATTTGATTCACTTGATCGCGCCATGTCTTCCTCGGGCGTCTCTAACTTCTTCCATTAACTTTCGAGTCATATATTCTTTTCACACTCCTTCGATCATTCACTTTATATGTCTTAACCATCTAAGCGTCCCTTTCTTTATTCTATATCTAACGTTTACATCAATTAGTAATAAAAATGTGGAGCAATAATGAAGAGGTAATGAAGTAATAATAATGAAATCTTAGATGTAAGTCACTAGTTATAAGTTATACTCAGCAGTTAGTAACTAGCTATAAGTTCTAATTGTAAGTCACTAGTTGAAAATATTAGTTGTAAGCCATTAGTAATATATCTTAACTGTAAGTTATCAGTTATAATTTGAAGTGATAACTTAAAGGGTAGATAAATCAATTTGTAAAGCGCCTTTGGGGTAATTTTCCCACGAAAACGGCGCTATAAAAGTTATCCATTTGTTATTAATATTATCAGCCTTGCATTATTTTTGGATATCTACATTTTTAACGCGGTACATGGTTTTATCGCACATACACCTCAGGGATCTCATTCAGCTTACTTAATCTTACTTCTGCTAGTTTCATGCCTCACTGCCGTACATCAGAGTTGGTATAAGCACTCCATTGCAGACTGCCAGCTTACTTTTAAAAATAAAAAAAATGCGACAACAGCGTTTAGTCGTACATAAATGGCATTTTCTGCATTCACCTTTATTTCAATATCCTTGATCAGCCTTTTCGTATCTCGTAAATCCATTTAAAAATATATTTTCAGTACAAAATTAAAATATGTTTTAACAGTAATAATTATTTTCCAATGGTTTTCGCACTTATAATATTGAAGACAAATTTAACTGTTAAGGCATGTAAATCTTGTATCTCTACAATCTACATTATTTAAACTCATTTCCAAGCCACAAGCTGCTTACCTAATATAATATTTTACGAAAATCCAAAAAAAACATATTGCTTCGCTTGGTTTATAAATCTTTTCTAAAAAAAACTTTTCTCATGTAGAAAGCTTTCAGTAAAACTGTTTTTCACTACACCTACTGTATTTTTTTTTTTTACATATATACACAGAAATACGAGGTTTAGATACGTATACCATATAAGCGGGTGATATGAAAATAGTGTCAAATTTCATGAAACTTGTTTTTGAAAAAACTTGTCACTTGTGTTTTATAGTGAATACCGCACAAGAGTCCCAACTAGTCCCAACCTGTCTGGAGCCAGTGAGACTATGACATCCCCAGTCGGAGTAAGTTATGAGGCTGAAGTTAGTGGAAAGGGGAAGAAGATGAGGGAGATGAAGAGGAAGGTTGGGAAGTACCTGGCTATTCAGATCTGGTCACAAAACACGGCTAAAGCCATTTCAAGCAACGCGATAACTTAACTAATAAAGACGATACTTAGAATATCTTCCACTCAGGAACGTGCCGCAAATATATTATATATTATTTTATATTGATCAAATGTGAAATAGTACGCATTAATTAAATTAAATTTATTTAATAATAAAAGAATATTCTCTTTGAAGACCACAAAATTTATTATGATGAAGGCCAACCGGTTATATTAATCAGAAGAAGATTACCTAGCAGAACTTGTCACTAAAAATTGTTTAAAAATAAAAATAAAATAAAAATAATAATTATTGTTTAAATAAAATTAACAAACCTGAAAATTAAAATGGAGTTCTACAAAATAAACTTTAAAACAATAAACAAAGTATTCTATTATTATTAATATATTGTCTAACCACCATGTGATTGCTTCTTACCAATTTTTTTTTTTTTAAATTGCTCAAGCCGAGATTTGAAGATTTTGATTTTTTGATTCATCCGTCTCGACACCGAGGCCGTCATTGAAGAGAATGAAAATTAGTTTCTAAGTACACAATGGAAAATTAACGCCATAATGTAAAAGTGTAGTTTATAATAAATAAGTAAAGTTAACACTGTCGGAAGTTAAAACGTAATTATTAATTGATCAAATATACAAAATTACAGGTATCGAACTATAAACCCACAGTTGTCTAAGATTAAATCGAAAACAAGCAAGTGCTTCAGTTAAAATTTACCAAGTTTAATTAAAACGTAATTACGCTTGAATTAAAAATTTTATCGAATCTTTTCTAACAAACTTGCTCCTCCAATGCTTTTCCATGTTTCAGTACCTTTCCTTCAAGCTTAAACGTGTTTCTAGTTGCTTCTTCTTCTGAAAACTTTCTGATCACTTTTCCTCGCCAACGAAAAGTAGGAAACTAAAGGAAAAACACTCGCAATAATTGTAAAATAAAGGCATGGGTTAAACCTGACTACCGTGTTCTACGAACGGAAAATTTCAATTGATAAAGAATTTTTTTTCTTTTGCTATACCATTTTCTTTACTAACCAAGTTATGCTTCTTCCACCTTCAAGAACCAAAGTTTTAGATAGCTTCGTATCTGCCCCGATGAAGAACACTGCAAATCTGTTCAAAACGTTGATTCAAAGGAGAATAAAGTTCATTACGGCGTATCCACGAAAATATGAATATCCGGAAAGAATGCAAGGCCGCTGTAAGCGTAATAAAAAAGATAAAAAGGGATACTTTGTTGGTTCAGAGGTGAAGAGCAGATGGACGAAGAGAGGAGTGTGAGAAGAATATATCACGCGAAAGTGAATGGTAGAAGAAGTCAGGGACGCCCAAAGAAGACATGACACGATCAAGTGAATAAAATACTTAATTCCGACCATGTCAAGAGTCAGAATAACATAAGAGTATATATGAGACGGTGAATGAAGTAAGAAGTGTGTGCCAAAACAGAATTTTATGACAGCTATCCTCTCTGCTTGCCTCTGCGGAGAACGGTGCAAGACTTAGTTAGTTAGTTATTATCTAAAATCAAATTAAATATCTTGCTTAAAATTTCTGTTGTTCAAACCTCAACTGATTTATTTGAATGTAATTTTTTTTTTGTTTTTAATATTTTAACAGGCTTCGATCTAACACTAACGACCGCTTTCACTGATTAATCTAAAACGATAAACCAGAAAAAAAAAATCATTGGTTGAATATATTTTTCATGGTTGCTTTAATTGTTGTTTTAAATAATAACGCATTTATTTTGTTTTTTTTTTACTTGCCCTGAAAACGTCATGAACATGTGGATGATTTTTTTTAATAGGGAATTTGAGTCCAATTTTTTAACCTTTAACTTACCTTTAAACTTGAGTACCGGTATTTAAAAAAAATAAAAATAAGTTCGTTTTCATAGTTAAAGTAATTCTCAAAGTTTGAATTTTTTAAACGCCGTCAAAACGGCAGTATCTCAAAGGTAGGGAGGGGGTGCGTTTCGTCATCCGTACGGTCAGAAGGGCAATTTGTTTGTATTTTTTTTTAAATATTCAACAAGGAATTTCAGTTTATTTTTTGACCAATTTTAACCGTCTAACTTAATTAATGACATTTTTTATAATATTTTAAATTTCAAAATTTCATACGAAAATTGATTGACAAAACCTTATAAAATGTCAGGAGATAATACGTATTACTATTGCATCGTACCGATGTGTAAAAATACAAGCATTACTGCAATTTTTCATCGTTCTAAGAAATGCAGTTTTACGTAAACAATGGTGTAACGCCATGAAGGCAGCAGCACATCGTACGTAAACGGTACATTTGACGTAGGAGTTCGTTCGACTAATCATGAAGCGCTTACATTTTATGGCGTTTTAATTAATTTTCAAGCAAGCATTTATTAATTCTAAGAATAATAATATAAAAATATATATTCAGAATCAGTGTTTTTTGATCTATATGCATATATTTTTTAAAGTTATAATATTTTTCACTCAACTTCCTTATTATAGAAACACAAATAAAATATTTACATAAAAGCATCAAAAATATATTTCGTATACAATCGGCGCGTAAATATCCCTACTAAAGGTTTTTATAACATGTATGGTGTACTCAATAAAGCTTATGAATTATTTAGTTACAAACAACATTGTTAATTTATCTAACTGAAACTCGGTGCATGCAACAAAATAATACAAAAGGGAATATTAAAGGGAAAATAACAAAAAATAAGGTTAAAGGATTTAATTTGGTTTAATTCAATTTTATATTTTGGTTTTAATTATAAATAAACAAAAGAACCACCAGCTATGGCTTTTTGTAATAAGATTTTAAAGGAATTTGAAATAAACATCAACATGAACATGAACACGTAAAACTGGTAAGCAACAACAAAAAAACAAAGTGAATGAAACTAACTTATTTAGAATCGATCAGTTAAAATTAGGCTAATTCAAACTAATTGGCATTTTCCTATTTAAAAGAGGGTACGTGTTATCATCACACCCATTACCTTGCTTAAAATTAAACCATTAACATGGAATAAGCTATGTTGAGCATTGACCTGTCAAAAAAGCTTACATTTTATAGACCGGTTAGTAGCCGAGTGGACAAACGCGTCGGATTCCCACCCGGGCGTCGTGGGTTCAATACCTCTGCTAGGTAAGTCATCCATCATTGCACAATCAACATCTTCCGCTTATTATGATGGCAGTAGGAGTTTTTAAAATATATGCACGTTATTCGTAACCAGGAAACTTATTTATTTATAAACTAACGGACTATTGTCCAGTTACAAAAAAATATATAACACGAAATGGGAAAAAAGAGCGACAGATAAAGAATAGCACATACATAATTATAGTTAAATACATAATTGAAGCAATGATAAAAATAGGACCAAATATACATTGGAAAAAACATTGAAATCAAAGCCAAGATCAATTCAAAGTTTTGGTAGAATCGCAAAGAATGTCTAAAATCATTTAGACTGGTACCAAAAATTTCAAGACCAAGGCTTGAGTTAACAAGTCTCGACATTCTGGACAGTGGAGAGTGATACCCATAATTAGTAGAGTGATGATTGAGGAACAGCAATTCATTGTTTTTGAGTCACAAAGAAGGAAAGTCAGTTATACAATTGATAATTTTGAAAATGCAAATGTTTATCTTTCTTTAATAAATAAAAATAAACATATGTATATTTAATTTTATTTTTTTTATATGACTTTGGCCGTGTTTGGTGACCAGGTCTGAATTTCCTCATCTTCCCTTCCCCTGCCTCATCTTCTTCTCCTTCCCACTACCTTCAGCCTCACAACATACCCCTATTGGGGATCCCATAGTCTCACTTGCTCTGGACGGTTGGGAGCAGTTGAGACTCTTGTGCGGTATTCACGTAAAAAATATGCGATTTAATTAGATCAAGGTTTTCCTTAACGTTACTAAAAAATCGCATTAAAAATATATTAATTATGGACTACATTTATTCAGCTAAGTCGTGAAACGTATTTCCTTTCCACAACACAAAAAACAAAAAAATCTTAATAGAATCCAGACGTGTAAAGCGATAAAATGTCTGCTTTGCCCATAGAAAGCGAATGCTAGACCGTTCAAAACAATTTATGAAAGGTAGATTATTTCAATATGGTGCGGTGCTTTTAACTTGGTTTGCTGGGTTATGAACTCAAATTCAGAATGAAAATGAAAACTTTGAACGTAAGCTGTATAATTCCCATGAATTTAACTAGCGATGAGCATAATCGAGATACCCTTTTCAAAATATTACTCCAAATGTTACAACTTTAGAAATGATCGTTTAAAACTTTCGATTTTAATAAACTAAACTAAAGTTTATTTAACAGAGATCTAAAAAAATAGTTTTTCACCACATAAATTAAGATATGAATGATATAAAAATATTGTAGATACATGCATAGTGTGATAAAAAAACTAAACATTTGTTTACACCTCACATATAGACAATTTTTTTATTTATTTTTTTATAGTTAATAGCGCACAAGAGTACCAACTGCTCTTAACAGCCTAGAGCTAGTAAGACTATGGTATCCCCAATTGGGGTATGATGTGAGGATTAATGTAGTGGGGAGGGGAAGGAGATGGAGAAGAGAAGAGGAAGGTTGGGAATTACCTGGCTATTCAGATCTGGTCACCAAACACGGCTAAAGCCATTTCCAGCAACATTTCGATTCTGAATGGTGGTCTTTCACCAGTGCGATACTTAGAGTATCTACCACTTTGGAACGTGAATATGAAATGTGTTATGACACATATTAATTAAATAAAAGTTATTTACGCGCTCCGGGTTTGAACCCGCGACCTCTGGTTTCTTAATCGACCGTCTTACCACTCGACCACGGAGGCCGTCAAAGACAAGGTATTATATATCTGAGTTATGAGTACAAACTGAAGTAGTGTGACGCATTTTGTATGATATAATAACCCAAATAATGTGAGCGATGAAAAGAGAGGTTTACTCTTGTATACATGTTATGAGATAATCGTTGCATTGGCGAGTGTAAAAAGGTGTGTAAAAATATATATTTTTTATTTTATTTAAGATTATGTAGATCGTTATGTACCTAACGGTCACTCTTGTACGTACATCGATAGATGATGACATAACTCTATATATGTGCATCCAAATATATCTAAGGTAGATGCAGCTTCATTGAATAGTTCCATCGCTGTATATACGGGCATGTAAAATGACTAACTAACCTTCCCGCTGTTTCTCCGCAGGGGTAGGCAGAGAAGATGGCCACACAACTCTATCTTGGCACACACTCCTTGCTTTATTTACATGACATTCTTTTGACGGCCTCCGTGGTCGAGTGGTAAGACGATCGACTACGACTTCAAATGTCGTGCGTAAATAAATTTTATTAAATAAATATGTGTCATGGCGCATTTAGTTCAAATTGAATAAAATAAAGCATATTTGGGGGACGTTCCAGAGGGGTAGATACTCGAAGTATCGCCCTGGTGAAAGACCACCATTCGGAATCGAAAGTTGCTTGAAATGGATTTAGCCGTGTTAGTTGACATAACATATAACATACTCATGTATTATATATAGTTCTTGCAGGCTATTTTTAATTTGTTACTTAGTATAATTTTCATGGTTTCCGGCAGCGCATTGTAAAAATTCATCTCTTTATAGAGTAGACTGTTTTTGTTTATTGGATTTATTCTTTCTAATAGTCTGATTTCTTTGCATTTCCTTGTACTATGTCTGTGAATATCCACGTTGTAAATAATTTGGTAATAAGTTGGTTATAAGTTTTATTTTTACTTTTATTGTACGTGTAAATATTAATGTTTTTAATGTTAGCATCTATTTCACTGTTAGTTACAAGCTATAAGTCCTTATTGTTAGTCACTGGTTGAAAATATTAGGTGTAAGCTATTAGTAATAAATCTTAACTGTAAGTTATTAGTTATAAGCTTAAGTGATAGATTATAGGTTAGATAAATTAATTTGTAAAGCGCCCTTGAGGTGATTTTCCCACAAAAACGGCGCTATAAAAGTTATCCATTTATTATTATTATTATTATTATTATTATTGACCAGATCTGACTCACCAGGTACTTACCAACCTTTTTCTTCCCCATCTAACCTAACTAACCTAACACGGCTAAATCCATTTCAAGCAACGTTTCGATTCTGAATGGTTGTCTTTCACCAGAGCGATTCGACCACTTAATTGCTCAATAGGAAAAAAGGTTTATATTCTTTTCACACTCCTATACATTACGCTTACATCAGCCTTGCATTCTTTCCCGATATTTACATTTTTAACACGGTCATACGTGCTTTTATCGCACATACGAGTACACTTCATATTAAATAATATGTGTTATTTTACATTAAATCAATATACAATAATTATTTAGTAACTCTAACCTTCAAGGGTGGTAGATACTCTAAGTATCGCCCTGGTGAAAGACCACCATTCAGAATCGAAACGTTGCTTTAATGGATTAGCCGTGTAAGGTAATCAGATCTGAATAGCCAGCTACTTCTTAATCTTCCCCTTCTCCATCTTCTTCCCTTCCTAACAAACTTTAACATCACAATATACAGCAATCGGGGATGCCATAGTCTCACTGGCTCCAGACGGTTGGTATCAGTCGATACTCTCAACCCTTTATTTGACTGAAAGGGTACCCGGGTACGCTTTCCGGTTTTCAAGATAGATTATTTTAATGTTCCAGTAAGTCTAACCGGCTGAAACTTTCTCACTTCTACACAATAATGAAAATGGACAATTGAACATAACCGTTGGATAAGTGGAGGGTGGTATGTGAGCGAAAAACGCTTAAGTAAAACTTACACCTTCTGATTACTGAAAGAGGGGTACCCTCATGCGCTTTATATGGAATTTGAAGCTTGTCTATATTCATTAATCATTTTATCTTATTTTAAATGATAAATATGATGTACTGTTGTATTAAAAGTACATCACCTGTAATACTATTTTAATCACCTTCTGAATTAAAAACCCCAATAAAAGATGGAATTGTGGGAAATTCCCACCCACTTCCTAAGTCTTGTACTGAGTCGAAGTGTATTACGTCATAAAGGTGATCCAGCAAACTTCAGCAAATTATATACTGTAAAAGAAACCTTCATATATCAATTTTAAAAGGGTGTATTTTTCTTCAGTCACATAAGGGTTAAAAAGGTGGTAAATCACTGAATATTGCATGAATCAATCAGTTATTGATTTTGATTGATTGTGATGGATATTAGTATACCTGTGTGACCCAAATACCCATGGTATTGAATTTATAATAAAAATCTTTGAAACATGGCTTCATGATTATCTAATGGCCATTATTATAATAATACAAAACAGGTTAACTTTTCTGCTATCTCCATTTATTCAGAATATTTGTACGTGTGTTCACAATAAAAGATTTTCATTTATTGCATTGATAAAATGAATAATATTCAATACAATATGCTTTTTTGATATTTTTTTAGTTGATAGACTCAGAAATTGTGACTTATCCACTATTAAATACTAATTTGATTCTGACTCACAAATAGATTCAACATTAACTGTCTACTTCGGTTGGTATAAAGTAGTAATACTGATATTATGAGCATTTTTATAGAGCTTGTTTAAGAAAAATCAATTTGATTATGCTTTACAATAAATAAATTTAATCCACACAGGAGGTTCTAAGAGAAAAAACTTCCTTCGGAGCCTTTTTAAAATTTATTTTATGAAAAAGAAGATAATACCGCACATGAGTCCCAACTGCTCCCAAACATATAGAGCCAGTGAGACCATAGCATCCCCAACTGAGGTATGTTGTAAGGTCGAAGGTAGTGGGAAGGGGAAGGAGATGGAAAAGAGGAACGTTAAGGAGTACCTGGCTATTCAGATTTGGTCACCAAACACGGCTAAAGTCAATTCAAGCAACGTTGCAATTCTGAATGGTGGTCTCTCACCAGGGTGATACTTAAAGTATCTACCACTCTGGAACGTGCCGCAAATATACTATGTATTATTTTATATGAATTAAAATGTGTTATGAGATTATGACACATATCAATTGAATAAATTTTATTTGCGCACGCCGGGTTTGAACCCGAGACCTTTGGATTCGTAATCGAACGTCTTATCACCAGACGACGCAGGCCGTCAAAGCCTAGGTCATCTTTGGGAATGCTGTTTGGAGGGTCTTTTCGAGGAAAGGAAGGAGTGAACATGGGCTTTATGGAGCCCCATGTTGTAAGAGGGAGAATGTTAGTAGGAATAATAATAATATTTGGATAATTTGTATAGCGCCGTTTTTGTGAAAAATCACCTCAAGGGCGCTGTCAGTTAGTAAGGTAGAAGAAGTCTGTGCTCCAAAGGTTGCCATCCGTTTGTTAAGATAGAGGAATCTATCAAATGAACTGTTTGTTTCTGCGTTTTGAGTGTAGCGTTTTTTTTCGGGCATTTTAGTGTTCTAGAGGTGGTTGCAAAATTCAACAGCGACCAAAGCTCGGCAAGCATAAAAATACAATTTAATAAAGCTTCCTCAAATCGTTCTCCGAAAGATCATTAATTATTTCCGCACCTTTTTACGTCTTCTAACTTCCGGTAAAATTTCACGCTTAAATTCCAACCTCCAACCACGAAACTTCGTTTGAAAGGCATACTTTAAAATTAAATAATATATCAACCCGTGGGAACCGAGCTTTACGCATTGAGCCCGTTAAATGGAAGGTAGTTTCAGGTATGAGTTACGACAGTGAAAGCTTATTATTAAATGTCCATGAAATTGGCTTGTGTTAAAATTGAGACATACGTATGACGAGGTAGGCAGAGAGGACGGACCGCCATACAACTCGGTCTTGGCACACACTCCTCACATTCATTCATCGCCTCATACGTACTCTTGTGTTATTCTGACTCTTCACATTGCCCAACTCAAGTATTTGATTCACTTGATTGTGCCACGTTTCTTCGGGCGTTCTTCCAATAATTTTTGCGTGATTTATTCTTTTCACAGTCATTTTTTCGTTCATTCGCTCTACATGCCTAAACCACCTAAGTATCCCTTTCTTCAATCGGCCTTAAATTATTTTCGGAAATCCACATTTTTAACCCGGTGATTCATGGTTTTACCGTTTGGTAAGTTAGTGATTATTATAACTACTATTTTACCAAATAACTAACTAACCATCACGGAAGAGAAGTACGGTAGGCAGAGAGAGCGGGCCGCCATACAATTCTGTCTTGGCACACACTCCTTGCTTCGTTGACATTGATAAATCGTCTTATACATACTCTTCTGTTATTATGACTCTTGACATGACCCTATTCAAGTATTTGATTCACTTGATCGTACCATGTCTTCCTCGGGTGTCCCCGACTTCTCCTTCCATTCAGTTTTGCGTCATATATTATTTTCACACTCCCTTTTCCGTTAATTTGCTGTACATGCCCAAACCATCTAAGTGTCCCTTTCTTCATCCCATTTATTACGCTTACATCAGACTTGCATTCTTTCTAGATATCCACATTTTTAACATAGTCATACATGGTTTACCACACATACGCCTAATGCATCTCATTTCTACAGCATTCAGTCTACTTTCGTCCTTACTCTGCCAGTTCTGTGCCTCACCGCCATACATCAGGGTTGGTATAAGCACTCCATTGTGGACTGCTAGATACGCTTGGACAATAGCGTTCAGTCCTCCATTAATGGAATTTCCTGAATTCACCCTTCTTTCAATATCCTTTTCATCAGCCTTTACGTCTCTCTTATGAAAAATATAAATGATTAAGACAAAATTAAATATTCATGCGCATACGCACGCGTACACTCACTTGTTGCTACTTTTGTCAACATAACTAGAAACTAGCCAAAAAAAACTTATACGAATTTTGTATGACACGCAAGCCATTTACTTGATATGTGTATTGATAGTATTGATTATAAAATATCAATTTCCACTATAAGAATTCTTCATGTTATCTGAGCAAGTAACAACAATTATTTGGACTAATGTTCTGGAAACAAAAGTTTGAAAAGAAAATGAAAATGTTTGAATTTCTAAAAATGTTATTCACAGGATTGTCGCTTGTTTGCCTCTTTCGTTCATATTACAACATCACATGCGATTACCGCTATTATAAGAAACAATATAATATGTCAAATGTGACGTGATGTGAATACGTAACATGAAAAAAAACTTAATTTATATTTTCAGTACATGAATACATGTATGCCTCCGTTTTTACAATTTACGGTGGTGTTTTCATGGTCATTATAGTTGCCTTCCAAACAATTGATCGGGATTCGATTCTCAACCGTGGTAATTAATTTTATTTTATCTTTAAACCAAACAAGTAATTTATTCTGTGATTTTAATAACTTGTTTAGTTTCAATTTTTAATTACAGAGGTTATTTTTAGTTGAATACTTAAGAACGTTTTTAAGGCACGGTAAGTAAAACTCTTCGTTACCGCTTTATATCGTAAAACCATCAAAATCTTTTATTAGTACAATTACATTTTAGGAGCGATGTACCAAAGTGAAAATAGCTTTTAACCTAAAGGTCCAACCTTCCTCTTCATCCCTTTCCTCTTTCTACTTTCCTTAGCATCACAGCATACTCTAGTTTGAAAATGCCACAGAAACTCAACAAAAGAAAAATCAAAGAGTTTATATGTTTTCCGTTTTACTAATTTCAATCTGAGAAAGTCTCTAGCAATTCTGGCAACAATTCAAACTATCAAAATCACTTAGTTGAATAAAGATTGCGGAAAAGCAAGTTCACTAACTTCGTCGTATTGAAATAAGTATCTTTATTTCAAATGTTCTTTCTTTTATTTTCTTACTTCGACTTTGGAGGAAAAACAAACCACTTTTCGGAAACGCTCCCCGCAACCACTGATCGCTGCAATCGGGGCGAATGGCTGCCCACTCGGAAAGTTATGCCAAGCTTCCCGACAAACTTTGATCGTAAATTGAATTCCCCATTAATCAAGAATATATTATTACTATCTTCAATGGCATTGGACGCTCTCGAGTTCAGCTCGTCGATTTTAATTGCCAAATTTGCTTGGCTTAGCAAAAAGTTTATAAAACCCATACAATGTTTACAACAACTCTATAAAAAGAATGGACCGCTCTGCAGTTTAGGACAGACTGCACGAGCATGAGCAGTTCGTCTTAGATTATTGACCCTGGTCTCGTGGTAATTGTTGTACCCTAGTGTTATGTAGCACGATACATTCGATCAACTGCGATTTTGAATTTTTGCGCTTATTAAATTCTATTTATTATGGCGTTATTTTTTGTATATTGGCCTCCCTGAAAAGCCAAAAAGTTTCGGGGAGCGGTGACAAGCCCGGCCAGATCGGCCAGGATATCGAGTTAATATTGGACCGCGAATCAAGGCTGGAGGTAGTTGAACCTAGTCAAAACAATGTTTGCCGGCTATGGTGAAATTGTTAATTTAATTAAAAATTACGAGTGATAATCGGGTGCCGGGAGTAAGGCAAGAGACGCTACGATCCCCGCTGCAGACATTGATGAGCGTATTTGCTCAATTTTTTGACTGGTACCCACCGCAGCTGCGGGCCTGGACTCAAGGACTCCGAGCACGAAGTTTCCACGCGTTTTCCAGTATCGCTGATAAATAAACAATTTAGTTTAATAGTTTATCTCTACGAGTATCGAATTCTAACGTAATCCACCAAGTTAATCAAGCTTTTCTTGGGCGTAGAATCACTCTCAAATATAACCTAGAAAGTATTTGCGAGTGTATTATTGTTACAATTCCCAAAACCCTGTCCAGCATGACCCCTTTTGTAACTCTCAACTTAAACAAAGAAGAAAAAGGTCCTTTCTAAATTGACATAAACGAATTTCAAACACGACAAACCAGTTCTATCCGCTAGAGCTACCGGGAGGGCAATTAATAGGTAAGTGGATCTGTAAGAACCACGAGTTTTCTCTGATATTAACTTTTGCGTGTATTTAAACGTAGGCGAATATTCCCCGTACGTAACACTAGGCAAAGCGAACAATCACCATTGATGATGGATAGACGCATCTATGTCATAACCTACCTCGTAATACTACCCGTTGAGCTGTAACTTCCAATTTACATAGTATCTCCATGGTCGAGTGGTAAGACGCTCGACTACGAATCCAAAGGTCGCGGGTTCAAACCCGGCGTGCGCCAATTAATTTTATTTAATTAATATGTATCATAACACATTTAATTCATGTAAAAATAATAAAAAGTATATTTGCGGCACGTTCCAGAGTGGTAGATACCCTAAGTATCGCCCTGGTGAAAGACCACCATTCAGAATCGAAACGTTGCTTGAAATGGCTTTAGCCGTGTTTGGTGACCAGATCTGAATAGCCAGGTACTTCCCAACCTTCCCCTTCCCAATCTCCTTCCCCTCTCCACTACCTTCAGCCTCACAACATATCCTATTTGGGAATGCCATAGTCTCACTGGCTCTAGACGCTTGGGAGCAGTTGAGACTCTTGTGCGGTATTCACGTAAAAAAAAAATAAAAAAATAAAAAAAGTATCTACCTGATAACTAATTTTATAGTTAAACTATTGTTGATATAATTTATTTTTGTTGTTATTATTATACCACATATTATATATTCATATTATACTCTTTTTTTTAAACTTCTATATTAATATAACTACATAACGTTGCAAGAACATACTTTCACTTTACTTTAATAACTTCTTATAAATTTATTAAGCTATCTAAAATTTACTATGATAATAACTAATTGAATACTGGAATTAATTAAGGCTCTAAGTGCCAAAAAAATTAACAACTTTTTTTTTTACAGAATCGTATTTTATGATGGAAATAAAATACGATTCTTTAAAAAAAAACAGTTTTTATTTTTTTGGTACTTAGAGCCTTAATTAATTCCAGTATTCAATTGTGAAACCTACCCTTTATTTACGAGTATACATAGCCTGTTCAAAAGAAAAGGTGAATTTTGAATTTTCGCGGGCTGGGTACATTCGACTATCGTTTTATTTTTTTGTTATGTTGGTACACATATGTTAGCATTATCAGCCATTTTGGATTAGTGGTTTGTTTTTGACAACTGGAAAGGTTAGTCACGTTTTTGTGTGTTCTTCGAATTTTACTTTTGAAAAAAATGGATTAAAGAATAAAATCCATCATTTGTTTTTCCACAACTCCAGGACGCTCATCGTCATTAACATCTTCTCGGCCTTCTGTAAAGTGTTTGTACCACTTATAAACACTTTTTTTTTAGACTCACCGAATGCCACAGTCAACATTTTAAGTGCGTTGGAGCACTTCATTCCATTTTTAACGCAAAATTGAATACACATTCTTTGATCCATTTTTTTCAAAAGTGATAAATCGAAGAACACAAAAAACGTGACTAACCTTTCCAGTTGCCAAAAACAAACCACTAATCCAAAATGCCTGATAATGCTAACATATGATAAACATATGTGTACCAACCTAACAACAACAACAAAAAATCGATAATCGAATGTACACAGCTCGCGAAAATTCAAAATTCACATTTTCTTTTGAACAGGCCTCGTATACTTGCGTTGTACATACTAACTTTTTTTTTATTCTTGCTTTTGTGTTATATTCGTCTTATTTTTTTTTATTTTTGTGTAAAAGCCTTTAAGGCGTTAATAAAATTAAAAAAACATACCTTGTTTTAGTGTAGCTTATTTTTGAAAAATTGTTTTATTGTGTAGCGTGTGTTAATTAAAATTAAATTAAATACTCATTCAAAAAACAAATATACGATGCGAGAGTGAAGAGGGTAACTCTTGGCTATGGTTCGCTTGGGGAAAACTCTTAAAAAATATCTCGTTGAGATTTTTTATTTTTTGATAAATTAGCAAGCTGAGTACTGGGCCAATTATCCCCTGCTCTTTAAATGTGGTGGGTTTTTATGGGCTGTTTATTTGTCCGAAAAATGGAAGACGATTTCGTGTACGCAAGGGGAGGTATGATAATTTGCGCAACGACACAGAAAGGGGAAATCACTCGCGTCAACAATATGGATTTGAACCTCAGAGCAATAATATACAGGAGGGAGCGCTTCTGTAGTCAGTATTGATGATTTTTGCCTGAATCAGGGGTGGGTAGAACTAGGGCTAAGGTATTTATACATCCATTAATTTTCACAGTATCGTTATAAACAAAAATATAAGATTTAACCTAAAAAACCGTTGAGTTATGTCCAGTTATGTCGCATATCAAAAAGTAGTGAGCGGAGTCACCGGAGTCGCGGGAGACGGGAAATATGCTAACATACCGAATGATGGTGCTATATTATGTGAGAACTTGTCTTATCTCTTTCTCTCTCACGGTTTACGACGTAAAATCAAGGAGAAAGTGATTGATCGTAAATTTGTATAAGTTGGGTACAAATATTTAGATATCTCTCCATATATTCTTGCTCTGAGATTTGAACAATGTCTAATATTGAGAGGGTATTAGGCTATTGGCCTACATTAACCTTAAGTGTATTGGAGGGTTCATAGGACCCGAGTTTTCATCATTATCTTTTCAGTCATTTTTATTCTTTCAAACCTGTTGTTTGCATATTAAAATGAGCTATATTTGCTTATCAACAAAAAATCAATTCAATCAAGATATTTCGCATTGCGTTAAGTCGAGTAATAAATATCTGAAGTTTGCTTACGTCAGTACGGCTGAAGAAAATTAAATTTAAAAATTACAGTTCTGTCTGTGTTTTCAAAATAACCTCATCAATTATATTTTTATTTGGAAGGAAATTTATTCAGCCTCACAAAAGTACAATAAAACGATAAAAAATCTTCACATTTCTTAATCAAACATTTTTTAATGACGTTTTGACGGGAGGAAAAACGAACTCTCGATATATATAAGTTTAATTTTGCTTTTCAACTAAGGCAAGTTAACTGTGCACTTGTGACATCTTCTTTAGAATATGGCATTATCGGTTGGGGTAGTGCCACCAACAATTGCCTGGAGCCTCTGATAAACATCCAAAAAATATTTCGGAAAGTTATCCTTAAAGTTCTTTTAAAGACGAGCACTAAATTTGTTTTTAAGGAGCTAGATGTCCTAAACTTGAAACAATTATACTCTAAAAATATCCTATTGCACCAATTTAATAATGTCCATATGTTTGAAGAAAGGTAAATTTCTAGAACCAGTCACATATAAAATTCTTTAATATCTTAGCCTATAAAACCGCTTACGGACAAAAAAGTTTTGAGTACAACGCCAATAAGCAATTCAATCTCTGCCCAGCACCATCAGAAACATACAAACCAAAAGCACCTTTAAAAGTAATATCATTACTCACCTTAAAAACCAAGTTTAATTTAGCTTTTAATATGTAGATTCTAAATCTTCAAATTTCTCATTTACTTATATTATTTTTTAATTTTTTATTGTGTATGTACTATATTTTCGATATTAACATGTTACTATGTAGCTAAAAAAACACTTTTGCAAATTGCCACCCCAACACAGGCTTATGCCTAGTGGGATGGGCAATTAACCAACTAATAAAAAATGTATGTTCAAGTAAAATAATAAATAAATAAGTAGTTATTGCAGAAAAACCTTTACAATTTGAAAAAAAAAACACATTATCTGAGAAGATAGCATAATTGTCAAAAAAATCATTTTGTAAAACACAAGTGAGTTATTACGAAATTTCAGTCAGCAAGGTACGACGGAAGTTTCACCTTGCATGGAATCCGGCATTCCAAAGTTAGAGTTTTAATGTTAGAGTATATAGAGTGGTATCTATCCAAGGCAGTATAGACAGTTTTTGATGATTTTTACCGGACTCGGCGGACCTGGGCGTGGCTAAGACTAAGGCTAGGGTATTTATACATCCATTCATAGCACATATCGACATGTTTTTGTTTATTCGTATAAACACTTTTCTCAGTACTGTCATCAACAAAAATTTTGCATATAACTTAAAAAACCGTTTAGTTGTGTTAAGTTTAGTGGCATAGTAAAAAAATGTGGGCGGATTCCCGCGGTGACCCAGGAGCCCGAGATCATCGCGGTAGTACATAGAAGCGGTGTATTATATTTGTTGTCTCTTTCTCTCTCATGGAAAATGTAAAAACCTAGAGAAAATGATTTATCGCAAGTTTGTATAGGTTGGGTAAAAATAATTAGCTCTCTCTCCATACATTGTTACTCCAAGGTTTAAATCGTCTTACCTGAGTACGACGGTTCCGTCCGCCGTGATGTCCAGATCGGGGGGCGGCGCCAGGCTCCCCCTGGGCGAGACGCGTTGCGAGGAGCCGCGCCGCGAATCGCCGCCCAGGCAGCTCCCGCCCACCAGCGAGGCGCGGGGCGTGAGACGCAACCCGCTAGAGCGACGAGAACCGCAGGCGGACGAAGGCTGGAGCGTTCCATCTGGAGGGAGAAATACATCGGTCAGATTTGTGAACGTATTCATTTTGAAAGCTTCAATCGTATTTCATTGCTGGAAAGGCAAAAAGGGCTTAAGCGACACTTTGGTCTAAAATGAATTGAATGTGTAGTTTTGACCAGCATTTATTTCTGCATCGAATGCTCTGACTCTCGTTTGGTTCTGAAGACTTTTGTGGCCCTTCAGCCATCTGAAATATATTTACCATTTGGGAGAAGGCTTGAATCAAGCGACACAAGTTTGGGACTTTTTTTTACCTTTTTGTCGCTTCAGATAACTCAGTGAGAGCACTGAGTTACCCTTTTTTCAAATTCAACAAGGTACCGAAAATTAAAAAAAAATATTTTAAAACAACAAAAAACTTGAATTGCTCTGGAGTAAACTTTCTAAAAAAGCGTCTAGCCCTTTTGCCTTTCCGGCGACGATATATCGTATATTTTAGATGGCTGAAGGGCCAAAAAAGTCTTCAAACCAAACGAGAGTCAGAACATTCGACGCAGAAAAAAAACTGATTAAAACTCCATATTTAACTCATTTTTAACTAAAGTGTCACTTAAGCCCTCTTGTCTTTCCAGCAACGATATGTATAATGATTAACATTACTCTTCTGTAAATGATGAATGTATGGTAGAAAGAGATACTTTCACATGTTAGCTTAGTGGTTAGGCAAAAAAATACATCACATCTCCGGAAGACGTATTTAAGAATCTGTAATTAAGAGGTAAAGGTAAATTAAATTGTGGTAAAGTACTCCCTCATATTGGAGGGTACACAAAACAAAAACTGAGATTCCTCTGCTTGAGGAAGTATGGTTACTACCTGCGACTCTATCCTTTTGCCTTTCTCTTGGGTATGCTCGGAACATTCCAGCAGGAGTCAGAAGGGATGTGTAAATTACTACACATTACTTCTTATTGATTCGCGGATGGTCCAAAATATCAACTTGTGGAGAGAATTTATTTCTATGTTCCTATCTACTGTTTTATCTCCCGGCCTGCAGGACTAACTTGCCAGTGGCCATGCCGGTGGGGAGGGCACTCTTGTTGTTAAACTAAACGTTAGTCGTTCCAGTCATCTGGAATAAGCTTCCCCCAAAACTTGCCAACATACAGAACCTAGCAGAGTTCAAACGGGTCATAAAAACAAAATTGTTAAAAAATCCTACACACAATTCAACAACTTATTAAAGTTTAATTTCTTTAAAATCGTCCCCAATTTGCTTTGTTCCAGTTTTCTCCTTACTTCTATCATCAAAACTCAATATCCTCACTATCTATTGGAAGCCATATACTCATTGTCATAAAATATTTATTGTTCTTTTGTTACTTGTTATATTTCCACTGTTTGCATTTTTGGAATCGTTTACTTATAATACTTGAATATTAATGTTTTAAGTACCAACATATTAACTATCCCTATTAAAACTTTCACATCGAAGAACTATTTTTTACTTTTGTTCGTAAAATTGTCAGTGGTATTATAGACAGCCCAGATTTACTGAAACTTATTTAATTTCACCTACCAACGAGAACTGCTCGATCCAAAATTTTATTTAGTTGTAACAATAACATCAGGAGTGAATGAAGGAGTGTAATCAGGCACTATTCATTACTATTTTTAAGCTCTTCTTTATTTTGTTTAAGCAAATAAATTTTTATTTTTTCACTGTTTGATGTAAAATTTTATACGCAAAAGACACACTCGGGCGTATACAGTAAAATAAATAAATACCTCAAAATATGTGTATTCAAAAAATACGCACGAGAACGATTGATTCTTCAAAGAGTGATTTTGGGAAGAATTATATACCAAGAATGAATTCAAAAATAAAGATTTATCAGTATAAAATAGAAGGAGGAATGATTCTGGAATCTCAAAGGTGAAGAATTCATAAAGGAAGGATTCTAAATTAAATGCTTCAAGAGGGGATGTTTTAATCTTGAAGGAATCTACCCAATGAATAAATAAAGCAAGAATGATACTTCAATGATAGATTCTTCATTTGACTGTTTCATTATGATAATACTTGGCTAATTTATACAGCGCCATTTTTATGAAAAATCACCTCAAAGGCGCTTTACAAAACCTAAAACCTAAACTTTCTAAATACTTAAAAGTACAGCTTAAATTACCTTATTGATATTCGAATATTAGTTATTTATATTTGTCGCGGGATGTGTAAAATTTTCAAACTTTTTGTTTAGCAGTAGGATCGAGGATTGAGGATCGCAGATCATTGCACAAAAAAATATATACTGGTGAGTTTAGATGTAAACGGGTTAGCTTAGCTGTGTAAATAAGGCCAATTCTGTTTTGATTTTCTAAAAATATGAGTTTTGAGTTTAGCTCTGAACTTTGCCGAATATTTTATTATTCTCAGATCATGTGGTAGTCTATTCCAGGCTTTAGGACCTGACAACGAAGGCGCGCTCTCCGAACTTAGTCTACCTAAATCCTGTCCTGTGTCTTATGTGTCCTGTTTCAAGAGTGCATTATTACAAAATATAGTAATTTATTTTGTGAGTAGGTACGACTATACGAGTGTGAACTTTTCGAATTTGGATCTGACGTTCGTTAAAATTATCAAATTTAAAAAATAATCTTTTCAAATCCTTACCTACTCAATAAATTACCTACCTATAATGTATTTTAGAAGACATTATTCTTTATTTGAAATGGTAGGACTAAGCCTTAACACCCAAAATGCCTCTAAACGTCATTTTGTAGCATTCTAATACAAGCAATACTACAAATGAATTATCTATAATTTCTACATGTAAAAAGCTCAATTCGAAAATCAGAGAAAGCATTTTACATGAAATTCCAGTGTGCATTTTATATAAAATTCAAAAGATTACTTTTTGACTTTTGTCACGGAAACAGTTTTGTCACTGTCACTGTCTTCCAATCGAGCACGCACACGGCGAGTGACTGTCACCCGTCACCATTTCATTACGGCAATGGATTTCGAACTGGCGGATGAGTCACCGAATGATATTTTGTCACCCGTGCGCGAGGACCCATACAAAAGTAATCTCTACAGACACGGTGACAGTTTCATCACTCAGAAGTCGCCGGTCATTGGAACTAAAAAGTCACCCTGATGTCACGTCGCTGCGTGCGCGGACCTCCATACACTCCAATAGATTTGGCGAAGGTGACGAAACTGTTGCTGTGACAAAAGTCACTCGTGCGCGCCTGGCCTAAAAGGTTTTTGTTCACTGGGAACCTTAGACATTTTCTTAGCTGCACATGTAGAATTTACAGATAAATTATTTGTAGTATTGCTTTTTTTTTACAATAACTCCACACAGGAGGCCTTGAGGGAAATAATTTCCCTCAAGGCCTTTGTCATCTTTGGGGATGCTGTGTGGAAGGTTTTTTTGAGGAAAGGAAGGAGTGAACTTGGGTCTTGAAGAGACCCATGTTGAAGGAGGGAGGAAACACAGAGGCTGGCAAATCGTTCCATAGCCGAGCTGTTGAACATAAAAACGAGTCGTAAAAGCGACCCGTTCTCATGTATTCAATATCAACCGTGTACAAATGTTGGGCGCGCGTTTGGCGAGTTTCCCGACTATGCACCAATGCCGAAGGGATCAATGATGCAAGTTCCTCGGAGCATCTTCCATTGAAATACCTGTAGAGCAAGGACAGCATTCACACCTGACGTCTGTGCTCCAAAGTTTGCAATCCATTTGTTAAGATAGGAGAATGTATCAAACGGACCGCCCGTTTCTGCACAGAGTAAAGGGTCTTTTTCAGGTTTTTAGGGGCTCCAGACCAGAGGTGGCTGCCAAATTCAACAGCGGGGCGTACTTGCTATTTGTACAAGGTCAACAGTTGTGTACTATTGAAGTATCTCCGGGCCCTGTACAACACGCCCAACTTCTGAGAGGCTAACTTTACTCTGGCTTCGATGGAGCCCCGGTGCCTTAACTGGTCACTTGAGGTTACACCAAGCATTTCAATGTAAGGTTTGTTGGGAAGATTACTTCCGTTGAAGAAGACAAAATTGTCATTTAGATCCCTTTTAGTCGTAATCAGACATGATTGGGTCTTTGAAACATTAAATTCGACGAGATTATTCTTACCCCAAGAGGATATCCTCTCGAGGTAATCGTCCATTCACTGTTTCAAAGCCCTCCGAGCCTTTGGGGGCTTGTCAAACAAAAAAATGTTCAGGAACTGTACTGTCATCCGCGTAACAATGTATTTGTGCACATGACAAAAGGTCATTGATGTACAACAAAAACAAAGTTGGAGACAGAACCGATCCCTGTGGGACGCCAGCATTAATTAAATGAGAAGAAGAGGTGATACCATCTACAACCGTCTGAATCGACCTCTCTCTCAAAAAATCGGCAATCCACGTACACAAGGATGCGGGAAGTCCGTAAGATGGCAGTTTGCTGACAAGTCCTCGGTGCCAAACCCGGGTTTGGGTCTCACCGAAACATTCCAAGCACCGCCCCCAAACATGCGTCACATACGAGAGAAGATCACCGCAGGACCGGTTCCGCCGAAATCCGTATTGACGGTCGTCAATTATTTTGTTCTCCTCGAGGTATGTGAGCATCTTGTCGTTGATCACACGTTCCATCTCCTTGGATAGAATCGATGTGATCGCTATGGGGCGGTAGTTGGCCGGGTTGGAGCGGTCACCTTTTTTGGGAATAGGATGAATGATCGCTTTTTTTCAACCAGAGGGCATAGATTCACATATTATCCTTATATTCACACATAGATCCTTATATTAGAAAGCCAAAAAGTTTTTATCTTTGGGTCCTGTCCCTTTAAACAACTTTAAATGTATACATTGTTCAGAACATTTATTACATCTATCAAAAGTAAAAAAAACATAAATTATTTTGGCAGGATATTAATGGGCGATTACCTCGGTGAAGTGGATACATCAACCAATTAATCAAAAGTTGAAATACTTAATGTGTACAGGTTACGCATACCAATTTACAGTTAATTTAACACGAATCAAGTAAAACCTTTATGAAATGGGAACGAAATAATGACTTTGTTTAAGACCTCAGAATTTATGTTAATTTTTATGATCGACCGGTTTCGCTTAGCCTAAGCATCATCAAGGTACAACATTAAACTAAACAAAACATACAAATTGTTTGGTTATATATACATACAGAGGGAGAACACACTATAAAATACAATAAAATAACAGTTAGAAAATAAAATAATTACATTTAAATTATAACAAAGGAACAGATAGAAAGAGACAGATAATATTAAATGAAAGAGGAAAAACATCAACTGAGAAGGTAATAAAAGAATGAAAATTTTTATGAGTTTACGGGAAATATTGGACTACTGGACAAATGTAACTAATTATTAAGAATATGACTAATAATTTTTAAATTTTAAATAAAAGTAACTTTATTTTGACACCACTTTATTAGATACACATACCAACCGGTTTCGGTTCTACCTGAACCTGCTTCAGGGTTGAAAAAATATGTGTAATACTACATATATAATTTTAATAATACATATTTGTTCAACCCTGAAGATGGTTCAGGTAGAGCCGAAACCAGTTGGTATATGTATCTAATAAAGTGGTGTCAAAACAAACTTACTTTTATTTTTAATTTAATTATGTCTTACCACAAAGTGAGTGCTTCATGTCAAAGTTTAATAATTTTTAATTTCTAGTACTTCTTAATTATTTAATCTGTTGCCATGACCTTTTTTTTAAATATCCGGCAAGCGCCGGTGCTTTTATTGAAAGCATAAACTTTTTCAATAAGATGATTAGCGAATTCTAAAAAACTGTGGTTATTTCAAGATCCATCTTTGACTCTAACGTTGGCATTGCAGTTTATTTTCAATATAAAATGTAGAACAATTCCTACAATCCAATTAATAAATTCCCGAGTGACTTAGTTTGTCATCTTTATCTTAAGAATTGATTAATAATTTGCCCACATAATTGTTTGCATATAAGGCCGGTCTTATTAAAAAAAAAAATATTATGAATCATCAAACCTTTATTATCCCGTAAATGGTCAAAAAACGCAATCAATACAATTTATTTGCAAACGAGATACGTGGTTTTAAAATGTGGACATAACTTCTCGCATAGAGCATCAACGAGAAAGATGTTAAGAACTGAAACATTATTTGGCAGCCGAAAGGTTAACTCTGTTATACAGCAGTATTGAACTCTAAGTTAGTTTTCAGAGCAACCTCTCCGTACCCCCATTCAAAAAACAAAGTAGGCAATAAGTGGCAAACCACTCTTGTCTAGATAACTAAGGTATGAAGATAAGGGATGATTGGGCTGTAGGGTGCCTATCAGACTTACGCCGAAGAAATAATGCATTTTCTGTTCTCCAGGGAGAAGGATTATTTTTTTGTTGTATCAGCAATTTTTTTGTAATTTTTTAGTGAATACCATACAAGAGTCCCAGCTGCTCCCGACGGTCTGGAGCCAGTGAGAAAAAGTGTCAGGCGATACCGGTAAGAAACTACTAAAAATAAACATATGTTAAGGAAGCAAGTCCTTTTCCATTCAATATGCCTTATATTTAATAAGTCAGGCTTATGCATGGCCGAGTGGCAAGACGTTCGACTACGAATCCAGAGGTCGCGGGTTCAAACCCGGCACGCACAGTTAATTCATATGTGTCATAACACATTCAATTCATACAAAATAATACAAATTATATATTTGCGGTACGTTTCAGAGTGGTAGATGAAGTATTGCCTTGGTGAAAGACCACCATTCAGAGTTGAAAAGTTGGTTTAAATGACTTTAGCCGTGTTTGGTGACCAGATGTAAGAATATCCAGGTACTTTACAACCTTCATCTTTCCCATCTCCTTCCCCTTCACAGTATCTTCAACCTCACAACATACCCCGATTGGGAATGTCATAGTCTCACAGGCTCTAGACGGTTGGAAGCAGATGGGACTCTTGTGTGGTATACAAAATATATGCACTACAAAAAATAAAAATAAAGAATTAAAAATAAAAAAAACATTTTGTTTCATATAATTAACGAAAAATAATTTCCTCTACAAGTAATTATTACATTTTTTAAATAATATATTAACTACCTAATGAAGTACCTACCTATAATGTATTTCAGAACGCATTATTTTCTTATTATTTCTAATTTTGAAACTGTTAATTCGTGGTGGAATTCCATTTTAATGATTTAATAAAACAAATTTGTAACTTTATTCCACTTTTATTATTTTGACTGGACCGGTTTCAGCCTATGACGGCCATCTTCAGACTAGTACAAATGTTTGTTAACCTACGGCTTATATACTATTTTTGGGGATGTTAGGGGTGGTAAACAATGATTTTACTTTAATTATATTCATCAGTATTGTTGCATGATTTTAATAGTTACAGGGTAAAAGTTACTTTTAATTTATTGGTATTACTATTTTATATATCTATCTGGAATATTTATTTATTTTATTTGATATTTAAGATGGGTTACAGTTGCATTTCTATAAATATGAATTGACAATGTATTTATATAATGAAAGGTTGGTGAATACTGATTGTTAATGAGTTTACTTTAGGTTTTCCCATCTCAATTGTGATGTCCAGATGTACAACATAATTTTCTAATTATTGGGTTACTCCCAGCATTATGGTATATTAGTTTTATGATTCTATTCATTATGCACTGTTAGAGTAGATTACTTCTATTATTATAATTTCTCGGTATCAAAGGAATTTTTGAGTGCTATGCACTTTGGTAATGACTTACATTTATTGTTATTACCTATTGATTGTTTGGGATTTTTTAAGTGCATTTACATTATGATATGTTTTTGGTTAGGAATATACATTATTACATTGGATCGGATGATAAAATTATAATGGGTATAATAGCGGTGACTTTACAAATGATTCTAGTTGTTTATTCATGACAAATTGTGGGTCAACTTTATTAGTTAGACGGGTTATTTCCATTGATTCTAGTCTGTCTAATTTTTGTCCTTTCACGCACGTGTGTAGGACTTTCACATCTCTGTCTTTGTCAAACGAAGTTGTTTGACAAAGATTACCGAGAAATTATAATAATAGAAGTAATCTAAATACTCTAACAGTGCATAATGAATAGAATCATAAAACCACTATACCATAATACATGAGTAACCCAATAATTAGAAAATTATGTTGTACATCTAAAAAAAAAACATAAAGTAAACTCTTGTCAATAATGAATACATATTTAAAGTAACAATCAGTATTCACCAACTTTCATTATATAAATACATTGTCAATTCATATTTATAGAAATGCAACTGTAACCCATCTTAAATATCAAATAAAATAAATAAATATTCCAGATAGATATATAAAATAGTAATACCAATAAATTAAAAGTAACTTTTACCCTGTAACTATTAAAATCATGCAACAATACTGATGAATATAATTAAAGTAAAATCATTGTTTACCACCCCTAACATCCCCAAAAATAGTATATAAGCCGTAGGTTAACAAACATTTGTACTAGTCTGAAGATGGCCGTCATAGGCTGAAACCGGTCCAGTCAAAATAATAAAAGTGGAATAAAGTTACAAATTTGTTTTATTAAAGCATTATTTTCTATTTGAAATGTGTGGATTGGAGCAATTAATATTTTTCAAGTTACATCCCGTAACTTTTCACGGTAATTTTAGTAAATACAATAAATACAACACAGTGTTTTTTTATCACGGTAGGCAGTAGGAAAAACCGTGAATCAATTGATAACAGAGATAGGTACCAACAAATATTACTGATTGTTATCGGATTTGTTCTGTAAAAGCACTGCCTTAGACACTAACAAAGATACCAACACAAACAAGCCATTTAAACGCGCAACAGCTCACAGCATACATATTTTGTGTAGTTTAGTAAAAATCTGCTCTGACTTTGGCGGCATTTGAGCATATTTAATTACTGCTTTTGACACGTTATAGTAGGGCGGTCGGTGGGGCGCTCGCGGCGATGCGATTAGCTAAATTTCACCCGTATTTTGTGTAGATTTACTTTTTGCAATATGTTCATAGTATCCAATCCAATATTATGCTAATTTTTTTATGTAAGTACGGCAGGGTAGGCAGTGCTTATATGCCTCTATGGAGTACTCGTCTCTCTTTTTGTCTTTTTGTAATTATAGCATTCAGATCTTTTTGCCAACAAGGCCCCTTTCTCTTTCATCATGATTTTAAATTTATAGTTGTTGAAATAGGAATTTTGGTGAAGTTTTTAAAATAATTTATGCCGAAAATGGCTGCATGTGGGGAAGGTTAATCCTTCCAAAGCACTTATTTTGGTTTTCTATGTTTTGTACGAATGTTTTCGTCATACTTCTCGAGGGAGTTAATTGAATCGTTTTTGTGGCTGGGAATTCCCGCATATAACGATTCGGCGAGACTTAGCGTGTATTTTGTTATGAAGGTGTTTTCAGAGTCTTAGTCCTGCACGTCTCTGCCTATAATGCATTTTAGCCAATATTAGTCTTTATTTGAATTTGATGGATTAAAGCAACTGATATTTTTTCGTAGCAAGTCAAGTTACATTCCGCGATTTTTCACGGATTACAACTACCATGTAACAAACAGAATCATCTACTTACTAAATGAGATAATTTTTCTCAGAAATAAAACGTTAATTACGAAAACAAAACGTTCTCGCATTAAAGCACTTATTAATTAAAAGAGAGGCAGCGAGGCACTAATCTTCTATGCAAAGAGTCAAGCAACTGTGAAGGGTGCTGTGCCACCAACAAGGTTGTAGCTCACCGTACTAAAAAAATGTTGAATCATACTGTTGTAACATGTTTTTGCTAGAATTAGTTTCACGGCGGGTTTTTTTCCATAGTGAACTAAGCAAAATATAACCATGTACATTATCAAAAACTTTACAAATTCAACTTTTAGATAATAGTTTACAACCTGTCTGGTATGATAAAAAGTTTTAATATTAAAAAATATGTCACTAAGGATACTTCAAGGAAGTGAATTAGAGAAGGAGGTGTTAAAGAGTTAAAGGAAGTACCTTGCTATTGAGATCTAGTCACTAAACTCAACTGATAGGTATAATTTTAAGAAAGCCATCCTACAACATGGATCTCCGTCAATATCCAAATTCATTATTTTCTTTCGTCAAAAAGACTCTTCCCTCCACATAGCATCCACATATATGACATTAGCCTTAAGGAACATGATTTCCGTCAGAGCTTCCAGTGTGGGGTTAACATTTTTTTTAATCAGGTCGATACTAAATACTCAAAATATATGTAAGAAAAACAGCTAAATTTTAAGTTATTATTATATGGTGATTGTGTCCTGCCAGAAGTAACCTGCCAGGTGAGTATGTTGCGGTATATTTATATAAACTAGGAATTAATATTAAGTAGAAATTAAGATTTGTACAACGCCCTTGAGGTGATTTTTCACAAAAACGGCGCTTTACAAATTATCCAAATATTATTAATATTAATATTATTATTATACTGACAGTATTTTGTATATATTTATAAGTGAATAAATCCATTAAAAATAAAAATATTTTTACTTAATAAATTATCAACTTCGTGGTGAAAAAATCATATTAAAAACTCAATAAATTGGTATACATCATTTTTCGATGCCGTTTTTATTTGCCCACGTACTCTTTGAACGTGTGATCTCTTGGTCCAGAGTCAAGAAGCTTACCGCTCTGCCACATAAAATTGAATTTATCAATGGTCATAATGTTATTGCCATCACCGCCATATGAAGAGAATCAAATGCTCCAGAAAAACCACCCAGCGTCGGCAATATGCATTGCGCATTGACTCTGGAAAACAATGATAACGCGTCATTTAGTCACTCACCAGCATATCGCATGATTTTCCCATTTTTAACTTTTATTTCAACAAATTTTAATCCACACCTCTTCAGTAAGTGAATGTTACTCCTCACCCTTTCAAGAAAAAAGTGCTTAAAATTTATAAAAAACGATTTTCTAAAATTCGTTGACGTGGCTTTACAATATAATTATTTGTTCAAAGCTTTGCGACTTGACGTTGGGTTAAAGGGGGTTTTTCTTTTGAAGCTTTTAAAGACGATAAGCGACCATCGATTTATCCTAAATATACTTTTTAATTAAGCGGTAACAGTTGATTGATCTACAAACTGAAATTGTCATTCAAAGGTCAAGGGATTTCGTTACGTCCTATTTCCCGTTCGTAGAATTTTAATGTTTTTCAGTAATTGATGGGTCAATCTCTAGGCCTTACTGGAATTTATTTGGATTCTTTCTGGGAAATTGGTTTCAGACATTTCAGGAGCATTTCTTTAACATGCGAAAAGGCCGGGAAGAAGAAATTTGTCTGTTTAAAAATGCACAAGACTAGTCTCTTCGGCGAGAAAGTATGAAAGTAACTTCATAATTTTACTATAATATCGACGCAGGAAAGGCAAAAGGGCTGAAGCGCCATTTCGGAAAGTTTACACCAGAGAAATTTAAAGTTTTTTTGTTGATTTACAATAAAATTCATAAGTCCTCAGTACGTGATAGGTTTAAAAGTAAAGTAAACTCAGGTAATTAGTATTAGTATTAGTATTAATTAGTAATTAGTAATTAGTATTAATTAGTATTCTCTCACTGAGTTACTTGAAGCGACAACAAGCTAAAATAGTCCCAAACTTGTGTCGCTTGATTCGAGCCTTCTCCCGAATGGTAAATATATTTTAGATGGCTGAAAGGCCACAAAAGTCTTCAGAATCAAACGAGAGTTAGAGCTTACGATGCAGAAAAATAAACCGATCAAAACTGCATATCTAACTTATTTTTGACCAAGGTGTCGTACAAGGCCTTTTGCCTATCTAACGAAGATATGTATTTGATCGTTTTTAATATCGCACAAGTGTTCTAACTTTTCGAGGTCAGTGGAAGTACAGTGTCTGGGATTTATACTAAGGTTAACGATTGATTTGAAACACATTATTTTAAATGTAATTCCTAAAGAAAGTCATTCGATTAATCAAATAATTATAATTGCATTTCGGCTTCGGAGATTGTGCTTCTGGTAGCACTGCACGCATGCACCAGAATGTCTGCTTACGCATTACTATGAGCGTGGTGTAATGCTTACAGAGGGAATATACAGATGGAATTCACGTATCGGTTCATTCGGCACTAATTCATCACTAAAATCAAGGCATTTTTTTCATATGCCAAGCATTTAATTGAATTTTATTGTACATAATGAACATTTTTTTAATTAATACTAACAGCAGGTATAATATAAATACTGTTAATATACAATGTCTAGTTCTAGTTTATGATGATAACCTTCCTAATGGAGAAGATTCTCGTGCTTAGGGAGGGAGTACTACTATGTTTTTTTTGTTTTTACTTAATTTTTTTTATAATTAAAAATGAATATCATATGAATCAAGTGAAAAGTTTTGAGTTTTCTTTTGAAAATGTTATAGTCACTTACATCTATCGTGTATTTAGGAAGCTCGTTAAAAATCTTAATTGCCGCGTAAGAATAATGATGTGCTGACTTGCTATGCTTCAGTACTTTTGATTTGCAATCGATGGGTTTATATAATGTAATCTAGTAATGTAAATCTGTAATGTAAATAATTATTTAGTTTTAAATAAAAAATAATTTTGTTTTAAGCCACTTTATTTATACACATATAACAATTCGACCGGTTTCGGTTAGACTTAACCTTCATCAGGAACGTATAAGTATAAACTAATTAAGTATAACTTATACGTTCCTGATGAAGGTTAAGTCTAACCGAAACCGGTCGAATTGTTATATGTGTATAAATAAAGTGGCTTAAAACAAAATTATTTTTTATTTAAAATTATAATGTCAAGCTACAAAGTGTTTGCTTCCTTTGATAATTATTTAGTTCCTATAAACATTCCACCATTCAGAATCGAAACTTTGCTAGAAATGGTTTTAGCCGTGTTTGATAAACATATCTGAATAACCAGGTACTTCCCAACCTTTCTCTTCACCATCTCCTTCTCCTCCCTAATACCTTCGACCTCACAACATACCCCAACTAGAAATGCCTTAGTATCGCTGGCTCCAGACGGTTGAGAGCAGTCGGGAACCCTGTGCGGTATTCACTTTTAAGCAAATTGACATAATTACATAAATATTACATTAAAAATTCAGAGGGCCCCTCTAGTGTGATCCAAATGGCAGGATAAGAAACGCACGACACAAAAAGGGTTCCACTAACGAACGGTTTGTCAATTGAAACGTATTTGCTTTGTTTATTCGAAATAATCACGCGTTTTAGAAACAAGTAAACACAGCGGCGTTTTTTTGTTTCCGGCGAACCCTTCTTTATTTCCCTCTGCGGTCTTCGGGCGACAGATTGCGTGTTCGACCGCGGCACGTAAAATTCTACTTGGAAATATTATATTTACGGAAAAGCCCTCTCACCGCCTCGTTTCCTCACCGCTAAACTATCCCCGCATACTTCAAACGTAACCGTATGTCCATCAAACTCGGCAACGTACATCAAAGCCTAAAACTTTATTGACGATCGGACATTTGATGTTAATCTTGAATATTCCGCGTGTGGTGGTGAATTTTATTTCCAAGTACTTTGAGGGGATTTATTTTACGTCTTTCAAACAGTGAGAATTTGTTGTTTCGGAAATTCGTTTGCTTTTGAAAATGTTCAAATCAAAAATCGTAATTAAAAAGTGACCGTGTTGCTCAGAAATTAAATTAAAATATAAACTAGCTGCTTTACAGGTTGACATACTAATCTATGTAGTTAAAAGCGTCGCTACTGGAGACAATAATAATATAAGATAACAAACTAACCATCACACCGCTTCCTCGCAGGGGTAGGCGGGGAGGACGGACCGCCATACAACTCTGTCTTGGTACACACTCCTTACTTCATTCACATTCATACACCGTCTCATACATACTTTTCTGTTATACTGTCTCTTGACATGGCTCGACTCAAGTGTTTGATTCACTTGATCGTACCATGTCTTCCTCGGGCGTCCCCGACTTCTTCTTCCAATCACTCTCGAGTCATATATTATTTTCACACTCCTTTCTTCGTTCATTTGCTCTATTTGCTCAAACCATCTAAGCATCTCTTTCGTAATCCTATTTATTACGTTTAAATCAGCTTTACATTCTTTCAGGATATCCACATTTTTAACTCGATTAAACATGGTTTTACCGCACATACGCCTCGGGGACCTCATTTATTTTCATCCCTGCTCTGCCAGCTATATGCCTTACATAATGGGTTGGTATAAGCACTCCATTGTGGACTGCTAGCTTCGCTTCTTTGGACAATATATTTTTTATTGAACCTACGATGTTAAGTACATATACAATATATAAATATAAAATAATTTGTTAAAGCGAAGAAAAGTAAATAATATCGAAGAAAGTTAATGTGCTGGTACTTAAAAACTTAATGGCCGCTTGCACAGTAAATCTACACAGCAAGTATTATTTTGATGTTTTTAAAAAACGAATGTACACAGCCCGCAAAAATTCAAAATCCACCTTTTCTTTTGAACAGGCCATGTAAGTTCACTATTATTACTATTATTATCCCAATGATTTTAACAAATTTGATTAATTCCTTAGTAATTATTTAAGAATTCCACTTACATCATTAATCGAGGAGCACTTTGATGACGCAGATTTGATAACACGAAATGGATGTTTATTTTATACGTCATGATCTAAATCCTAAAATTAATCCAAAGAGATTGATATCTGTTATTTACATCCAACTAAATTTAATAATTGCTCAGTGGATAGATATCACTTTCCGAGATTTAGTTGGTTTTGGATTAAGCAAAGCTTAATGAATAATTGTGCCTTAATTAAAATATTTCTGGGATGTATGAATATAGAATAATTACGTCAGCCTTTGTTGTACAATAATGACCGCATTATTGTCTTGGTAGTGCTTTTAATTACACCTTTGCAAGTCTAATTTAATGAAATTAATTTAAATATATTGTGAAGGAAAGGTAGAAGGCGAAGTCGCTTTTAGATGGAGATCTTTTTTTTACAATGACGTAACCTACGAAGGTATGCTTTGTAAATTTTCTAATTTATTTTTCCTCCACTTATACCGTATTTTTATAAATATATCTTTTTAATAGTGAATACCGCACACGAGTGCCAACTGCTTCCAACCGTTAGGTCACCTCATTACTACTAATTATAATTTAATAGGGATACAGGGGTTAAAATTCTTCACCGTTGCAATAAAGGGATAAAATAAGATAACTTAGAAGCACTAGAAATTAGAAAATCATTAAACAGTAAACGCAATATTTTAAACAATCAAATTAATTTATCTTATAGTCCTATCCTAGATATTTTTCCAATAAACCGCTCGGTTATTCCCATAATCCCCTCAATTACCCATTCTCCTTCCAACTCCTAAATATGTATATATATATATATATATCTCAGTATTTTGTATTTCAGATTAATTTAATATTGTCCTGATGATGGAAGGGTACTTCCGAAACCGGAAGAAATAATATTGAATAAAAAAGTGGTTATAAACAAAGTGTATGTGTTCTATTTACATTTATTTTATATTACTTGGAGATCAAAACAACAAACCGACGAACAAGTGAAACGAACGAACATTCTTTCACACCAAAACACCTCTTTTTGATTTCCAATTGTTTCTAACACGGTGTTGTTGAATACGAAATTCAATGTGGCGAAATGTTTTAATATGTAGAAACTTGGGTTGAAAACATGAAGGTAAGAACCTAAAAAAATATTGCTTTGAAATGCAACAGCCATTTTTGTGAAAAATCGCCTCAAGAGCGCTCTAGTAGAACGGAACAAGCGAATAGAGTAAACATGGGTTTTATTAGCATGAAGATTGCATGGAGATTAGGGCGAAAGAGGCAATTATTCATATGATGAAATCGAACAATTATTGAAAATGTCTTCATTAGAAAAGCGCAGGAAAGACTATGATTTAATTATCATTTACAAAATTATTAATTGTTTTATTGACTCACCTTCTCTGTTGCAACTTATCCAGTTCAACATTCCTTGCCGTAAACTCTATATTGCTTTTCCTCAATCATCACAATACTAAATTTGGGTATAATTCTCCAATGTCCCGAATGTCAAGACTTGTTAGCTCAAGCCATGGTCTTGAAATTTTTGGTAGCAGTCTAAATGATTTTTGTCATTCTTTACGACTCTACCAAAACTTTGAGTAGACCATGGCTTGAATGTTGTTTCTAGTGTTTATTTTGCCTTATTTTTGTCATCGCTTCATTTATTATTATGTATATGCTATTCCTTCCCTGTTGCTCTTTTTTCTTGTTTTATATGTACTTTTTTGTAATTGGACTTTAGTCCGTTAATTTATGAATAAATAAATATTAGATTGTCTAAATACGAACAGTTTTCCAGACGGTTTTCAAATAAGATTTTAAAATTTAAACTGAAAACAATTTTAAACATAATCCTCAATTGTACTGTTCTGTATCTGAGATCCGAGTTCCACAAAATAATATAAAATACAATTTGGCAATTATTGCTGCGTAATTCAAGGGATTTAATTTCAACGCGAAGAAGCAATTTTAACTATCAAGCTGGTTGGTTGGCTTACCGTTGGCGATCCTGGCGTCCAGCTGCGCCTGCAGAATACTCAGCCCGGGCACCACGATGGCGGGCAGCGTACGGGACCGCAGCAGGGGCGCGGGCCGCGTGTTGGTCGTCCCTGAGCTAGCCAGCGCCGTCTGGACGAGAAGGGCACTGGAATAATTGGAAACAGATGTTGAAAACAAATTTGGACATGGTTGCAACCTCGGAGAAAGAAAATAAATGGAAATAGAGCAAAATATTTTTACCCAATCTATACAAATTTACGATAAATCACCTTCTCCGGGTTTTTACGTCGTAAACTGTGAGAGAGAAAGAGACGAGACAAGTTAATAATAATTGGCCGATTTATACAGCGTCGTTTTTGTGACCAAAATATCACCTGGAGGGCGCTTTACCGGCGGGTTGTCACATAATATCGCACCACTTTTAGGTATGTAAGCATGTTTTCCGTCTCCCGCGTCTCCGCCCACAGCGTTATGCGGCATAACTCAACGGTTTTTGAGGTTGTATCCTATATTTTTGTTGATAAAAATACTGTGAAAAAGTGGTTATACAAATAAACAAAACAGTCGAAATGTGCTATGAATGGATGTGAAAAAGTGTCTATGAAAACCCTAACCACGATCGAGTCAGAAAAAATCAACAATCCTGACTACACTGTTTCGCGAAGCTATCTCTCTTGGTATATTATTTCTCTGAGGTTACTTTTACTTTCGGGTTGATTTTTACTTTATTTTTAATTGAACCAAAACCTTTTGTGTTTTTACATTTGTAACATGAAAAGATGATTTTGTAATAGATTAAAATAACCCGCCTTTGCCCTAGTCTAAGCACAAATTTCTAAAAATAAATGGACAAACAATATATTTTTATAAATAGAACATATATACTTTGTTTTTAACCACTTTTTTATTTAATATTTTGTCTACCGGTTTCGGAAGTATCACTCCATCATCAGGACAATATTAAATTAATCTGAAATACAAAATACTGAGATAAATATACATATCATCTTAGATGTTCACTTATTCTAATGTTTACACTGCGAGATGTCTTACCTATATAATATGAAGCACTTATAGTCCTATCCTAAATATTTTTCCAATAAACCGCTCTGTTATTCCCATAATTTCATCAATTACTCCTTCTCCTTCCAACTCCCAAATATGTATATTTATCTCAGTATTTTGTATTTCAGATTAATTTAATATTGTCCTGATGATGGAAGGGTACTTCCGGAAACCGGTAGACAAAAATATTAAATAAAAAGTGGTTAAAAACAAAGTATATATGTTCTATTTATAAATATGGCAAGCCACAAAGTTAATGCTTTTTACGAATATATAATATATTTTTTATTTTCGGACTATTAAATGTATTTCAAAACATAGCAACTCATGATAAAAAAGTGATTTCAGGGTGAAAATAGTTGTAAAAACCTATAAATTCCAGACAAAAAAGTGGTGTAAAATTTTGATTATCTACAAGTTCTTGAATTTTTTTTTACGTTGACTCCACACAGGAGGCCTCAAAGGAAATAATTTCCCTTAGTGCCCATGTCGTCTTTGAGGATGCTGTATGTAGAGTTTTTTTGAGGAAAGGAAAGAAAGAGCCTGGATTTAGAAGAGGCCCATGTTGAAGGAGGGAGGAAACACAGAGGCCGGTAAATCATTCCACAGCCGAGCTGTAGAACACAAGAACGAGTGGAAGAAGCAACCCATTCTCATATATTGCATTTCAACTGAGTACAAATGTTGGGCGCGCGTTCGGCGAGTTTCAAGAATCAAGTTTGAAGGGATCAATGACGCAAGTTCCTCGGAGCATTTTCCATTGAAATACCGGTAGATTAAGGACAGCATCCCCACCTGACGTGTGTGCTCCAAAAATTTAATGTGTTTGTTAAGATAGAAGAATCTGTCAAACGGACCGCCCGTTTCTGCACGTGTTTACGGTGTTTTTCAGGTATTAAGGGGCTCCAGATCAGAGGTGGCTGTCAAATTCAACAGTGAGGCGCACTTGCGGTTTTTAAGATCAACAGCTGTGTACTATTAAAGGCCCTGAACGGTACGTCCATCTTCTAAGAGGCTAACTCGACTCTGGCTTGGATGGAGCCCCCGTGCCTCAGCTGGTCACTTTAAGACACACTAAGCATGTCAATGGTAATATTGAATATTTAAGTAATAAATTGCGAGTGTTGGATCCGAAGCTGCAATAAAACACCGAATGTGTTTTCAGCTTCAGATGAATTTGGAAAATAGTGAACTGTACAACGATAAACTACCACTTGATGGAAATGTCTAATTATGGATGTTACGGAATGAAGGAAGTAGAAAACCAATTCCCTCACCGATGAAGTTGTTGATTATTGATACATATTACTTAATTTAATATTATTAGAAGAACCACAACAAACCGAACGACCAAGCGAGACACCAACGAACGAACACGTTTTTTTCAGATAACTCTCTTCTGTTTCTTGATTGTCACTTGTTTTCAAACTCGGTGTTTGAAAACAAATAAAGTGGTTGGATGAGGTAGGAACTGGATGACAGAGAGTAAGAGCCTCATAAAAATGGTTTAATTAAATGTATCAACACGTTATTGCACCTCCCTCCTCGTTCAAAAGACGTAATTGTTAGCGGCGGCAATTCCCCGCCTGCGATATTTGCTCGAGTCTCCGGCTAACGTCCAACCCCTTCGCTTTGCACCCTTCAAGCCCGGGCAATAAGGGCGGCCATTCGTCTTTGTTAGCAAAATGTCGGCGGGGGCAACAACTCCCGCAAGAAATGTTCGCTCCCGTGTGAACTCCGCAGAATTAAAGTGGACATTTGTAAAGACGCCGGGAAATAAAGCGTGCAATTATTTTTAACTCTGGCAAGAAGGCTGTTTTTTTTTAAAAATGTGTTGGTACACCTGAATTTATTGTTTTTTAATGTTTTTAGTTTATTTTAGCAGACAGTTCTTGCTACCTTCTAGTATGGAAGGGAGTATTTGCTTCTTTACAAACATCAATATGTACGAGTAACTAGCAGGCATTTTTTTGTACTAGAATAACTAAAATCTAACTAATTGACGGCCTCCATGGTCGAGTGGTAAGACGCTCGACTACGAATCCAAAGGTCGCGGGTTCAAACCCGGCGTGCAATAATCATTTTTATTTAATTAATATGTGTCATAACACATTTAATTCATATAAAAATAATAAAAAGTATATTTGCGGCACGTTTCAGTGTGGTAGATACTCTAAGAATCGCCCTGGTGAAAGACCACCGTTCAGAATCGAAACGTTGCTTGAAATGGCTTTAGCCGTGTTTAGTGACCAGATCTGAATAACCAGGTACTTCCCAACCTTCCTATTTCCAATCTATTTCACCTCCCCACTACCTTCAGCCTCACAACATACCCTATTTGGGGATGCCATAGTCTCACTGGCTCTAGACGTTTGGGAGCAGTTGAGGTATTCATATGAAAATAAAAAAAGACAAGTACTTCCCGATCTTCCTCTTCTTCATCTACTTTCCCTCTCCCTACTAAGCATTAAACTTCACAACATACCCCAATTATTAGGGATTTTATAGTCCCACAGGCGCCAATTGGGAGCAGTTGGGACACTTGTGCGATATTAACTATAAAACAATTAAAATAAATTATTGGGTTTACATAATAAATTTAAATAATACCCGGCTTTGCCCCAGTTTCATCGTCATTTGATAAAAAGTAATGAACAAACAATATTGTTTTATTTTCAGACGGTCGAATATACTTTAAAACATCATAACTCATAATGAAAAAATAGATTACCAAGCTGAAAATAATTGTATCAACCTATAAATTCCTGACTTAAAAGGGTGTAATTCCTGACAGGATAAATAATCTTTTTTTTTAAATTTTAAACTTGAGAAGTGAATGCAAGTAAAGGCATTCATTTTAAAAGAATTTGATCACTTTTTGTACAAGTGAAACCCAAAGTTAACCTAACTAAATCATCTCGCCGTTTTCCCGCAGGGATAGTCCAGAGAGTATGGACCGCCATACAACTCTGTCTTGGCACACACTCCTTGCTTTATTCACATTCATACATCGTCTCATACATACTCTTCTGTTATTCTGACTCTTCACATGGACCCGAATCATGATTTGATTTACTTGATCGTGCCATGTCTTCCTCTGGCGTCCTCGAATTCTTCTTCCATTCACTTTCGCATCATGTATTCTTTTCACACCCCTTTCTTCGTTCATTAGCTCTACATGCCCAAACCATCTAAGTGTCTCTTTCTCGATCCTATTCATTGCGCTCACATCAGCCTTGCATTCTTTCCAGATATCCACATTTTTAATACGGTCATACATGGTTTTACCGCACATACGTCTCAGAGATTTCATTTCTACAGCATTTAGTCTACTTTCATCCTTCTGCTGCCAGTTCCATGCCTCACTACCATACATCAGGGTTGGTATAACCACTCCATTGTGGACTGATAGCCTCGCTTCTTTGGTTCAACAGACTTCAGTCCGTTATTAATGGATTTTCCTGCATTCACCCTTCTTTCAATATCCTTCAACCAAGTATTTGATTCACTTGATTGTGCCATGTCTTCCCCGGACGTTCCCAACTTCTTCTTCTATTCACTTTCGCGTCGTATATTCTTTTCACACTCCTTTCTTTGTTCATCCGCTCTAGATACCCAAATCATCTAAGCGTCCTTGTTTCTTGATCCTATGCATTACGTTTTCCGGATATCCACACTTTTAACACGGGCATACATGGTTTTACCGTAGAGGGATCTAATTTCTATGGCGTTTAGTCTACTTTCATTCTTCCTAATAATAATAACAGTGAACTTATATAGCGCAGTTTTGTGATATTTCACCTCACGTGCGCTTTATACTAAATTAATTATGCTTATAAGATTAACTTACAAGGAGAAAATAATACATAATATGTATACAAATTAAAACTATCTAAAATCATGATCGTTATCATAAATCATGAGAGAAAAAGGTTCTGTTATGGGTATAACAGTGCATGTGTACATCAACAGATTAAAAAAAAAACAATTTATCAGAAGCTAAGGGTATGAAAATTAAAATGAAACGTATGAATTCATACTAACATATTTGTCAAATCAAAGAAAAATAAATTAGTTTAAGGACAGTTAATATGTTGGTACTCTGTCAGTTCCACGCCTCACTGTCATACATCAGGGTTGGTACAAGCACTTCATTGTGGACTACTAGCTACGCTTCTTTGGACATTTTTTTTATTTGCACCAACACCCTTCAGTACTCCATCGATGGAGTTTCCTGTATGGAAACGTAAGGCATCAAATCATATTTCTAGATATCTTGATAGCTCTTAATGTGGAAACTTTTCTCGTCTGTTTTCTTATTCCCTCGGAGAATTAAAAGTTTCGAGTCAGTTGGTATGACACTTATACTTTTGCATGAATTCGGTAACTCAATTTCTCCAACAATAAAAATTACATTATTATTTTCTTTCCAAAGATTAAGGAAGGCCATTTACTTTCCCAAGTTGCCAACATCAAATAAATGTGACAGATCTATTTGCTCGAGCTGGAAAGTACTCGTTCTTTTTTCTGAAGTTAATCTTTTGCCGTCAAAGAAAATAACGATAAATCTGAGTTGCCGAGTTCCTTACGTAATATTTTTTTAAAAATCCGAATGTTACGAATAACACAACTGAATAATTAAATTCATCCTACTACTATAACTATAAGCGGAAAATTTTTGCTTGTGCAATAGTGGATGACAAGCTTTCAGGGGATTTAGACCGTAACGTATGAGAGGGAGCCTAATGTCTCGAACCACTCGCCCATTATCTTCGTAATAGACACTTTTTGGCACTATATGAATTGTAAAATTTTAGGTACATCGTCCAAAAGTGCCTTTTTTTTGTTTCAAAACTGCACTTTTTACTAAGTACCCATAGTTTTTTTTTTCAGATACATGATTTGTAGAATTGCTTGTATTAGAATGCTAGAAAGTAACATTTAGTGTCATTGTTTAGTGCTGACCCTTAAGATTGATAATATTTTTAGCTTTAACCCTTTGATCCCGGAACATAGATTAAACGGACTTTCAAAAATTATTTTGGGATTTCTCATAGATATTCTGGTATTTGTAAACTACAAATCAAACCGAATTTTATTTGGAATTTTCGGAAAATTTCTAATAGGAAAAATTCACCCGGTACATATTTGTACCGTCAGACAATGAATAATAACATATTTTATAATTTTGTGTATACTCGTAGTTGTTTATTTTTTAATACCCTACAATTTCGATAGATAATGACATTATGATACTCATTAAAATAATAATTTACAAAAACACACATACCTGAATCTATTATCACAATAATTATGTTTTCAAACGAGCACTAAAATAACTCGACCAACCATGTGACAGCTCAATGTAAAACTGGTTCCCCTGGTATTAGTTATTGTAAATAAGCAATAAAAATGAGCTGACGTAAAAAAAAATTATCCAATAATGTACGTGGGGGAATAATGAGTCAAAAACTGTTTTTGGTATAGAAGATACATTAAGTTTTATAGACCATTACAAATTTGTACCGTCAGAGAGCAAAGGGTTAAAAACACAACTATTGTGATAAAAGCCTGGTTGGCATTTTGCTGAATTCAAATTATAAATTAATAATTCAAATTAAATTATTATTATTATTATTTGATTTTATGGATTCTTTCGTAATCCTCTGCTAACTATCTGGGGCTTATACAAATACCCCTCATAATGTCTATCTAACTAGTACTACGGCTCATTAGGCTTTATTACTATTACAATCTGATGGTTGTATTTAATTGACTAAATTTAAGTTTTCATTAGTGAGTTCTTAGGGAAAAGGTCTTAACTGGATAAAAAAACTCTAAGCAAGGACATATTACTGAGAGAAAAAGTGTATTATCTGAATTCTGCATAACAACGTTGGCTACAATTAGGAGATAATTCAGTAACAAAATAAAATAAAGTGGTCCGAGAATGCTCCCCTGTGGTACGCTTTGTTTGTGTAAGTATAAGTTAGTGATACGGCATAAGGGTTTTAACCTTGGAGTAAGAATATATATAGAGAGAGAGCTAAACATTTTTACCCAACCTATACAAATTTACGATAAATCACTTTCTCCGAGTTTCTACGCCGTAAACCACGAGAGAAAAAGAGACAAGACATGTTGTCACATAATATCGCACCACTTTTATGTAAGTAAGTAAGCATGTCTCCCGTGTCTCCGGCGACTCCTTCCACTACGTTTTGTTATGCGACATAAATCAAAGGTTTTTGAGGTTATATCCTATATTTTTGTTGATAACAATACTATGAAAAAATGGTTCTACAAATAAACGCTACACTATGTTGACGTTTGCTATGAATGGATGTACAAATGGTCTGTCCATGAAAACCCTAGCCGCGCCCGAGTCAGGAAAACATCGACAATCCTGACTACACTGTTTCGCAAAGCTATCCCTCCTAATATATTATTGCTCCGAGGTTTTAGCTGACTAGAACCAGTAGAATCATGGAATCCCGAATAAGGGGAAAGTTGTGAGGGTGGAAAAAGTGGGGAGAGGAAGAAGACTGGAAAGAGAGACGTTAGAAAGTTAGAGGCTCTTCAGATCTAGTCATAATTTATTATTTTAATAGTGAATACCGCACTAGAGTCTCAACAATTATCAACCGCCTGGAGCCAAGAAGACTTTGGCATCCGAAATTGGGGTATGATGTGAGGCTGAAGGTAATGGAGAGGGGAAAGAGGTAGAGAAGAGAAAGGTTAAAAATTACCTGGCTATTCAAATCTGGTCACTAAACACGGCTTAAGCCATTACAAGCCACGTTTCGATTCTACATTAGTGGTCTTTCACCAGGGTAATACTCAAAGTATCTACCACTCTGTAAAGTGCCGTAAATATACTATATATTATTTTATATGAATTAAATGTAAATAACACATACAATAACGCCGGGATTTGAATCCGCGACCTATGGATTCATAGTGGAGCGTCTCAACCACTCGATCACGTCATTTCTAACGCCCTCTCCGTTTCTATTATGAATCGTTTTCTCGCCAGGGTGACACAGAAATCACATTCCAGTCCGGTAGCAGTGCACTGAATCAAATCAAATAAACGGTTCAGTTCGTGAATTGTTGCAAACGGTGAGTAGCTTATCCTTTTAGTAAATTTTAGGTCAGTGTAACTGTTTTCAGCTCGAAACGCCTTTTCAATCAAGAGCTAAGTAGCATAGAAATATATATTTATCTTCAAAAACAAAGACGTGCCATTTTTCAACAGTTCAATTCAGGTCTAGTGGTCTCAGTGCCTCAACACAGGCTTGCCTAGTGAGGCAGATTTCGAGAAAACAAAAGTAATAACTGTATACAAATATACAAAAACTAAGTTTATATGTATTAAGCAAATACGGATAATGGTCTATATTTCTATTTAATTAATGTTTCTGTAATATATATATATATATATATACTGTTTACAATGTATAGATCTCTTGTTAAAATATATAAATGTACCTACACCTTTATACACCCTATGTATTTTATATGAATATTCTGCTTTTACTTTTATTATTTTGCTGTTATTACTGTAAACTGTATTTGAATAAAGATTTATCATTATTATTATTGTCTTCGATCTTGTTATTACAGTGATATGTTTCATATTATAATTATTCAAAATACAGACCACCATTATACGGGCATATGCCTAGTTTGGGAGATCGTAATATTTAATATTTTGTTGAATCTTTATGCGTAATATCACAATAATTTTTTTTAACATATAATCCTATCCTTAAACGCGTTTTCCTTCTCCTCCACCTCTCCCTCCCCTCGCACTTGACGTTCTGCTACCCTCTCTGTCTTCCATGGTTTCCCCCTCGCCCACTTAACTAAATACATTATATGAAACGTTTCTTTTGTCCTATTGTTATATTGTTGTCTCCCTTCTAATATTGTATCTCTCTTTTCCCCATTTTCACCATTATATATATGCACATTCCTCTTATGTCATTAGTATATTTTTAAGTCCCGATGAAGATTCTGCTGAATCGAAACTAGTTGACATATACCGAAATAAAAGTGGATTAAAACAACGAGTGTTTTTATTTATTGTAAAATGTTTGTTAAAAATTCAATTAAAAAAAAATTAAAAACTATAAAACAATTCCGAAAAAAGTTTAAAATCACAGGTGAAATGCGTGGTTAACCTCACATAAAAAAGGGTAACGTAAATTTTTAGAGCTGTTACATAAATCTTTCCGAAATTGCGTGCTCTTGCCAATGCGCCGTAAAATATTAATCAATCAAATTTACCACTAATCGATTTTATCTAGAAATTATTAATTGCTTTATCGTTCAAAAAGCCTTGAAATTTGCAGAGAAATTAATTAAAATTCCCCAAAGACAAATCCTCTTTTAAAGACTCTAAGCCATAAACATCTTTTTTTATGATTAGATATAAATTGGACTAGGTCGTTCAATAAAAATTGATTAAATTACATGAACTCCACGAATAAACTGCATTAAACATTAACTACAGCCGATGTCGTAGACTGAATGCTGTAGAAATGAGATCTCTGAGAAGTATGTGCGGTAAAATCATGTGTGGCCGTGTTAAAATTGTGGATATCCGGAAGGAATGCAAGGCTGATGTAAGCAACAGGATCAAGAAAGGGACGCTTATATGATTTGTGCATGAAGAGCGAAAGAACGTAGAAAGGTGTGTGAAAAAAATATAACGCAAAAGCGAATGAATGTAGAAGTCGGGAACGCCTGATCAAGTGAAACGAATACTCATCGAGCCACGTGAAGAGTTAGAATAACAGAAGAGTATGTATGAGACGATGTATGAATGTGAATGAAGCAAGGAGTGCGTGCCAAGACAGAGTTGTATGGCAGTACGTCCTTTTCTGCTTACCTCTTCGGGGAAACGGCGTGATGGTTAATTATTACGACTCTAGAGATCGCGGGTTCAGATCCCGGTATGACAAAAAAAAAAATTTTGATTAATTTTTAAATATAATTTTAAATAGAGTTGTATGGTAGTTCGTCCTCTCTGCCTACTCCTGCGGAGAAACGGCGTGACGGTAAGTAAGTTAGAGGTCGTTAAGTATTATTCTATTCTCCATAGCCCCTGATTATTTTTCCTAAATTATCAATGTTCTTACGAAAATGTTAAAACTTTTTGTATGGGATGAAATTAAGTTAGAAATTCAATACACGTCATATTTTGAAAACGGAAATATTTAGAAAAAAATACGATAAACCAAAAAGGAATGACATTTTCTAAGATGGCGGCTTTCTTCAGAGTCCTGATATCATTGTTATTAAATTGACTTACCAGAAAGCCATAATAAACGAATTTTCCAAGCTTTAAAACTTTCGCACATTTTACTTCAAAGTCTAGAATGGCTGATTATTTTTCTTATAGAGTTTAAAAATCATGACAATTTGGAATGCGAGCTTGGGTCATCTTTTTCGCCTTCCTTTTTAATTTCTCTTCGGGGATCATTTTTGGATATTATGTGCCAACTTTTTTATAAACATAGCATATTCGTTTTCATATCCGTTTGGTTAACTTGGCATAATCCATTTTGTTTAAAGTTTCACAATTTTCCCTTTACGCCATCAATTTTAAGCACAGTTTCAAATAACTCGTTAAAATTAATTATAATGCGACTGTTTGACAAAAGCTTACGTTAAAGTTAAACAGACTTCAACCCTTTTTTCGAGCCACACAAAATGCTACATTATTCTTTTGAAAAATAATAGGGTGCAAAAACTGAGGAAAATTTTCACGACTTTCTTGGGGTCGTTAAAAGTTTTTAAAAAGAGTTACTTTTTTATCTTTATAAGTCTTTATTAAGTTAATATATATATATATATATATATTTTTTTTTTTAAGACAACAATTAGCTAATGCGCCCGAATAGACTTGTTTGACTATGCTATAGAAAACAAAATAATATGGGTATGCTCGGAACATACCATCTAGAGGTCAGAAGGGATGTGTACATTGCTACACATTTCTTCATAATGATTCGTGGATGGTCTGAAAACTCAGCTATAATGGAGAGCATTCATTTCTATGTTCCTGATGGTTATCTTCGCCATCGGCAGCATAGGTTGTTTTATCTCCCGGCCTGCAGGACCAACTTGCCAATGGTCATGCCGGTGGGGAGGGCAATCCTGTTGTTGAATCGAATCGCTTCAGAGGTCAATATATTTTGCATAAAAGAAGCTTTGTTCAAACGACAAGCATTTCTACTATTTGTGTAATTATTCCTTGGTTTTTATACATAATTCTGATGTTTAAATTGTTTTAGTTTTATTTTTTACTGTTTATACATTAATTGTAATTTATATTTCTTGGAATTGTTTGATATCTTTTTTATTTATGACTATTGTGTACTATTTAAAACACTTACTCACTCTATTTAAAAACGCATAAATTTTAAAAAATGTTATTTTTTTAAATAATAAATAATTGAATTGAATATTAAACTAAATATCACGCAATAAACCCACTAATAAATAACAACAGAATATAACAATAGTATATCAATATTATGAATAAAAACAACAAAATACAATGTACGTACAACATGCACGTACTATTACAAAATTGAAATAAAGAAGTTAATATCATATTTGTGTTAAATATATTTCCTTTGATAAAAAAAGACTTAATGCATAAAGCATTATACCTCTCGTTATACCTACTATCTAATTAATTAAATTTAAAAACGCATAGACACAAACTATGGTTTCAGAACAGGAATATAAATCTGATTTTGATTAAACATTCAGAAAACTTTGCTTTTCTTCTTGAAACATTGTCTGAAAATCTTCATTACTCCAATCGATCGTATAATTTGATGGCGACAGCTGTCGGATAGATAAAATCGTGCAACTTCATAAAGTTCTGTGTTGTACAAACGTTTAATTAAATATTCAGATCGTTACACGAATGATTGGATAAACGTTAAGATCACAATTAATTCCAGTGTATTTAAGGTCTTTAGAGGTGTAATTTCCAACTTGGTCGTTGATTGAGTTGGCAATTCGCTGGTATTTTGTCAAACTACTGTAGAATGCGTATGTGGTATTGGTTTAGTTACAGCCAGCATGCCTGATGCCTCTAACCGCCGCAAGCCACAAAATTAACTAACGAGTGTAAGCCGTTCATTAGACTTGACAAATAGGTGAACGGGTGTACTTGACATTTTGAATTAAATCATGACGATCGGTCCGAAACAAAAGGAAATGAATTCAAAATTCAGCTAGTTTAGTTCTTACTCACTTTAGATGAATACAATTCAAGGTACTTTTACAACGCTGTAAATTATTTTCACTTTGGTATACTATAATATTATGATTGCGTGAAAATGGAATTGAAATTTATTGCGAAAAGTATGAACTGATAGTTTTAGTTTATGGTGCGATAAATCTTCATTTCTTCGGAAGATTCTTAGAAGTTAGAAACAGGAATGGAAAAAGATGTACTGAAATATTATATCGTCCCTGGAAAGACAAAGGGCTCAAGCGACACTTTGGTCAAAAATAAGTTAAATATGCAATTTTGATCACTTTGTTTTTCTGCTTCGAATGCTCTGACTCTCGTTTGATTCTGAAGACTTTTGTGGCCCTTCAGCCATCTAAAATATATTTACCGTTTGGGAGAAGGTTCGACTCAAGCGACACAAATTCGGGACTTTTTTAGCTTTTTGTCGCTTCAAGTAACTCAGTGAGAGCATTGAGTTACATAACTGGGTTCACTTTTTTTCAAAAATCCACCCATGTACTGTGAAGACTTGTGAATTTTGTTGTAAAATAAAATAAAAACTTTAAAGTGCTCTGGTATAAACTTAAATAAATTTTGAATGTTGTCTTAATGATGGAAGGGTACTTCCGAAACCGGTAGACATAATATTGAATAATAAAGTGGTTACAAACAAAGTTTATCAGTTTTATTTATAATTAGATACTTTTAAAATATTTTTGAATCTGTCATTTATTCCAAATTAATTGTTTTTTCATTTAAAATATTTTTGTACCTGTTATTCAATATTACTTTTTTTATTTTCTTTTACAATATTTTTTGCACTGCTTATGAGTTTATTATTTTTTTTGTAAATTTTCATATTTGTGTAAAAATCTTTAACAGACGTAAATAAAAAAAACTTTGACGGACGAGTAACTAAAATAAATAAAACTCAACACGTACGACAGCGTCAAAACCAAATAGCGTGAGCTTTCACCCCGTACATTCTCTTGCACGAAACTATTCAACGGAATATTTAACGGATAACATTAGGTATATTGTTGCTGTGTTTATAACCAAAGTTCTGCAATCAAATACAACCAAATAAACACGTCATCAAGTTACAAACTATATGTTAGACAGCGCGAACAATGTTCATTCACAACATTAACAAGAGATGGCTTCAAACAGAACATCTAACCCCTAGTGAAATACAATCAAACAGCTCGGCAGTCAAGGCACGCGGGCACACAGTCAATGAGCCATCTGATTGTGAGTTTGGGCTCAGTACAATAACAGCTGTAATCTCAAGACAAAGGAGAGTTAATCGAGCAGGTTTTACCTTTGATCGACCTGCCTCAATGGCTATTACTTTGTCGTTTTTATCTTAAGTTCCACCCTGGTTTCTAGAACCTAGTTTTATACAGATTAAATATAATTTCTGTTCTGAAAGCTGGCCTTACATGTAGGCACTGAGAGTTGAATTAAAAAATAAATTAAAATCAAATTAAGGCAAATCGACCAAGAGGGTGTTAGAAGAGAAACTGTGTTTATTAATAAAATGTGCATTATTGTACATATTTCCATTTTCCATGAAAACAGTATGCTGCAGTATACATAGCTAGCAGTCCACAACGGAGTGCTTATACCAACCCTGATGTAAGGCAGTGATGCATGAATCCCTTAACAGAGGCTCGTTTGAAGCCAGGGTTACGTTTTCCATTCAGAGGCTGTTCATACTGAACGAACTAACTAGCTAATTTCCCATTACGCCGTTTTCTCGCAGGGGCAGGCAGAGATGACGGACCGCCATACAACGCTATCTCGGCACACACTTACTGCTTCATTAACATTCATACATCGTCTCATATATACTCTTTTATTATTCTGACTATTCACATGGCCGACTCCAGTATTTGAATCACTTGATCGTGTCATGTCTTCCTCGGGCGGTCCCGACTTTTTCTACCATTCACTTCCGCGTTATATATTTTTTTAACACTCCTTTATTCGTTAATTTACTCTACATGCCCAAACCATCAAAGGCCCTTTTTTTAAATCTTATTCATTACACTATCAGCCTTGAATTTTTACGGATATTCTCATTATTTACACGGTCATACTACTCCTCAGGGGTCTCATTTCTACAGCAGTCAGTCTACTTTCATCCTTCTTCGACCATTTCCATCCCTCACTGTTATAAATCAGGGTTGCTATAAGCACTCCATTGTGGACTGCTAGCTTCGCTTCTTTGGACATTTTTTGATATTTGCGCCAACAGCGTTCAGTCCTTCATTAATGGAGTTTCCTGCATGCACCCTTCTTTCAATATCCTTACCAGCCTTTGCATCTCTCGTAAACATACTTCTTAAATACACGAGCTCATCCACTTGCTCCAAGTATTCATCATTCTCAACTATATTTGACGCTGTTCTCGTACTCTCTCTTTCAAACTTTGGACTTACTTGCATTCATCATTAACTCATTCTGAAAACTTGGTTCATCCTAGACACGAGAAAATGTAGATCTTCCATACTGTTAGAAATCAGCACCGCATTATTATCATATAATAAGATAAAGAAAATGGGATGAATATTATTATGAAAAACTATATGTCAAAAACAAATAACGTAGTCTGACAAACAGATTTCTGTCATCTCTGAATGCTCCCTCGCGTACGTGTGGCAATGATCAAAGGATGAAAAAAAGATTCTGGTTAGACGAATACTTAGACGATAAATTTTTATTCCCCTAGCAATTAAAATCGGCTACCTTTTCCGCCGCCGTATTTTATTTCCCAGTTACGAAGTTAATCCGCAAATTTTCAGGACGGGAAAATCTCAGTTAAGAATTCAAGAGGAACTCCATTTATCAGAGTTAACCTTTTGCGTTATTTACAGCCAGCTTCGAGATATTAGTGTTTTATACTTTTGTTTCGCTGCTTTGAATTGCCAGTAAATAATTTAAATAATTCACTTTGACATGGGCCATTGATAAAATTGTTTTCGTTATTATTGCGTTGTTTTATCTACATCCAAGAAGTATGTTTACGAGAGATGGAAAGGGTGGTGAGGATATTGAATAAGGGTGAATGCAAGAAACTTCATTGATGGAGGACTGAAATTTAAAAAAAAAATCGTCCAAAGAAGCGAAGCTAGCAGTCCACAATGGAGTGCTTATACCAACCCTGATGTATGGCAGTGAGGCATGGAACTGGCAGAGGAAGGATAAAAGTAGACTGAATACTGTAAAAATGAGATTCCTGAGGTATATGTTCGGTAAAACCGTGTATGACCGTGTTAAAATGTGAATATCTGGAAATAATGCAAGGCTGATGTCAGGCTGAAGACCCCCTCCTCCATGTAAAATATTTTTGGTGAAAGGAACCCGGTTCCAGTCTTTTTTTTGGTGATGAACCAGTTCCAGTTCTTATCGTTTTCAGAATTTCTCTAGCACCCCTTCCCCCCCGCATGAAAGTTTTATTTTTCTAGAATATGACGCAAAAGTTGATAGAACACGAAGTCAGGAGATGCATGAGGTGGACATGGCAAGATCAAGTGAATCAAATACTTTAGTCGGGAAATGGCAGAATAACAAAAGAATATGTATGAGACGATGTATCAATGTGAATGAAGCAAGGAGTGTGTCAAGACAGAGTTGTATTAGAGATGACCGATATTGCTGTCCCGTTTTTTTTTCCGAGGAACCGGTTCTAGTCCTTTCCGTTTTAGAAATCCAATCTCTCCCCCCTCCCCCTATGAAATAATTTAATTTGGCGAGGAACCAGTTCTTTTCGTTTTCAGGATTTCTCTAGCAACTTCCCTCCCCCCTCTCCCCACCCCCCCGTGAAGGTTTTTCTTTTGGCGGTGAGAATTTTTCTCCTATATAATGAAACAATTTTCTTGGAGGAACTTTTCTGACACCAAGAACCAGTTCAAAAAAGAACTAGAGACGTAAACGGTTCCTCGCCGGTCACCGGTAACTGGAACCGCAGATTCACCCAATTTTGATGTTGACCATCTCTAGTTGTATGGCAGTACCCGCAGTACATCCTCTCTGTGTGTGATGGTTAGTTAGTTAGAACGAGAATATATTATACATATTGACTGTGTTTAGGTCTAAGGGATTATTCCACATTTATTGTAAGCAGATTTTTTTTTTTTCTTTTCGTTTTACGGATTCTTTCGTAATCCTCTACTAACTAGCTGGGGCTTATACAAATACCCCTCATAATGACTATCTAACTAGTACTGCGGCTCATTAGGCCTTATTACTATCACCATCTGATGGTTTTATTTACTTGACTGAGTTTATTTTTACATTAGTGTTTTCTTAGGGAAAAGATCTTTACTGGATTAAAAACCATAAGCAAGGAAAAGATAAAAAGAAATACACAAGTTCTGAACTTGTTACTGTTTGAAAAATTTTATTTGACTGAAGTTAAATATTTCATGTTTTTTCTGCTTGGAGCTGCATCCTTTTTCATTTATGGGCTCTTTCCTAAGGAGAACAGAGGCGTGGAGTGGGAATGGGATGGATTTTTATTTTACCTAGCCGATGTGATGCAAGTCATACGTCTCGTCCACCATTTCGGTTTCCTCGGCTTCTTCCTGGCTGTCCTCACGGAAGGTCATAATAATATGCTTCGGCATTCTGTGCCTGTAGTAGAACGGTAAGTCCTCGGGTGTATTGTAGTTTCCAAGCCCACTAATCAGTGCGTTATCCGGGTTTAGAGTTTCGTAGAATCGCGTTGTGAGATCAAATGCATGCTCCTGTATGCTAGGTATTTCTTCCTGTTCGTGTAAGCGTTTGAGGTTTGTGTAAAGAGGTGTGTTGTAGATGATTTTCACGCATTTGTTTTGTGTAGCTTGTATCTGGTTGAATGTTGAGTGAGCGATGTTGCTCCAAACCGGGATCGCGTACGTCATAGATGGCCGGATGAGACTATAGTACAGGCGAAGTTTCTTATTTTCACTCAGTGAGCTCTGGCGCTTGAAAATTGGGCTAGTGGTTTGAATACATACTCATTATGAAAGCATCTACGTGCTAGATACAATCAGAAAGTGCTGCCATCTTTGATATTCAAAAATAACTATTAATTATTTAGTAGATAAAATATTTCATTTAATTATTTACTAGTGCGTATTTATTTGCAAAACGTAGGATTTTCGGGGGTACGATTCTCCGAACCCTTTTGTGTTTAGGTCAATAAAAGAATCGAGCAGATGAAAGGGCAGACCGAAGGACGAGAAGGGTTGGATTAATTTGTTTTGACCACTATCGAGATTCGTGAATTGCCGGAATGGAATATATAAATAGAGAGCATCGTGATAAAGGGGGCCATGTTTATTGCGAATTCATTTTGAGCGATGTCATATTTTATGCCAGAAAAAAATCCAACTGAGGCGGATGGAATGAAGAAAAGAGAAAAGCGAAGACAACATGAAATAAAAATGATCCTATATATTTAGCAGGGGTAGGCAGAGAGGGCGGACCGCCATACAACTCTATCTTTGCACACACTCCTTGCTTCGTTCACATTCATATTTCGTCTCATACATACTCTTCTGTTAGTCTGACTCTTAACTTGGCCCGATTCAAGTATTCGATTCACTTGATCGTGCCATGTCTTCCTCGGGCATCTCCGGCTTCTTCTTCCATTCGCTTTCGCAACATATATTCTTTTCACACTCCTTTCCTTATTGTAATTAGCTTTGTGAAAAAAAAGCAAATAAATAAAAAAAGATTATGTTAAAATAGTTTTTCCACCCAGTTGTATGCGAGATTTCAACAATCTTTTTCCAAAATTATTTTTCTTACAATTGAAAATTTTTGAATGAACAGTTTTCTCGTCTCGTCTCACCATATCTCTTTGACAATGAAATGGATGTTCCAAAGCTTCATAGCTCATGATTGAATCGAAAAGCCCACAAGGCTGGACATGGTTGCGTTGATCCACAAATTATACAGAAACATTTCAGCAAATTTCATGACGCCTGAGCTCACCGTTGCTATGTATTTAGTAAGTCATAGCCAGGTACTTCCCAACCTTCCTCTTTCAAATCTCTTTCCTCTCCCCACTACCTTCAGCCTCACAATATACTCTATATATTTGGGGATGCCATAGTCTCACTGGCTCTAGACGGTTGGGAGCAGTTGAGACTCTTGTGCGGTATTCATATTAAAAAAATGCCTGCAAACTGATATTTATATACGTTTATAATTTATAAAATACGTGCTTAAAAATTCGATGTTACCGTTAGAAGATTTGTTTTAGAATCATGGACATTCCTACTATGGCAAGCGAAAAATACACCTAAAATATACAAAAACCTTTATTTTATTTATAAATAAAAGTGATACAAATATTTTGATTCCTTTCTACGTTAAAAAAACATCAAACGTAGATTATTTTGCATAATGAGACGATTCTGTTTACTTAAACACGTTACCCCTCAGGGCAATAATGTACCAGGAGGGAGCGCTTGTGTAGTCAGGATTGTTGATTTTTCCCTTGACTCGGGCGTGGCTAGTGCTAGGGCATTTGTACATCCATTCACAGCACATGTCGACATTATGTTTTTTTATTTGTATAACCACTTTTTCTCAGTATTGTTACGAACAAAAAATATAGGATATAACCTAAACAACCGTTGAGTAATGTACTGTTATGTCGCATAACAAAAAGTAGTAGGCGGAGTCGCCGGAGATGCGGGAGACGGAAAACATTCTTACATACCGAAAATTGGTGCCATATTGTGTGAGAGCTTGTCTTATCTCTTTCTCTCTCACGGTCGACGACGTAAAAACCCGGAGAAAGTGATTTATCGTAAATTTGTACTTAGGGGTTTTTAATCCAGTTAAGATCTTTTCCCTAAGAAAACACTAATGTAAAATTAAACTCAGTCAATTAAATAAAACCATCAGATGGTGATGGTAATAAGGCCTAATGAGCCGCAGTACTAGTTAGATAGTCATTATGAGGGGTATTTGTATAAGCCCCAGCTAGTTAGTAGAGGATTCCGAAAGAATCCATAAAATCAAAAAAAAAATAAAGTTAATTTGTATAGGTTGGGTAAAAAAATTTATCTCTCTCTCCATATTTATTCTTGCTCTGGGCGTGACCCCTTTTGATTATTGAATGTTGAGATGTGACTTAGACCTCACTAAAATAATGATTTCTCATCTATCGTTCTATTAATTTTTCATTAAAAGTAATTTTATAATTTCAACTCCAAACATAGAGTGCATATATCTTCAAAGCTAACCAGTAACTCCTTTTAAAAACATTTTATGTATTTTTCCAGAGGTTGCAGCAGTCCTTTGAAATCCATATTATTTTTATAAATCCCGCAAACAAAACCCTCCAGCGATATAATTCTGTTACGGAGAGCTTTTCCGCTGCAAATTTCTAGGTCAACAACGAGTATTTTCGGTTTGTCGTTTCCGTTCCAAGCTATAAAATTTTCCCATGAACTTTCAATTAAAAACGACCACTAGATACGTTGACTCATTATTAATGTATTTTTCTTGTGCTGGAAATTTCTAAAGGGGGAATCTTTACAGTGTATTTTGTACTTTTGTAATTAATATCAGAATGAAAGATGACAATTTATCAGTACTATAATCACAGAAAATATAACCAATAGAACGTAATTGTGCGTGCAATATAGTTGTGAATGATGAATACTTGGAGTAAGTGGATGAGTTTGTGTATTTAGGAAGTATGTTTACGAGAGACGGAAAGGCTGATAAGGATATTGAAAGAAGGGCGAATGCTAATGGAGGACCGAACGCTGTTGGGGAAAATAAAATATTGTAAGAAGAAGCAAAGCAAGCAGTCTACAATGAAGTGCTTATACCAACCCTGATGAATGTAAAAAAAGTCGATAACGAACGAGAAAGAAATAGCACGATCAAGTAAATCAAATACTTGAATCGGGTCGTGTGAAAAGTCAGAATAACAAAAGAGTAAGTATGCAACGATGTATGAATATGAATGAAGCAAGGAGTGTGTGCCAAGACAGAGTTATATGGCGGTCCGTCATCTCTGCCTACCCCTGCGGGGAAACGGCGTGATGGTTAGTTAGTTAGATTACGGCATTGAGGCATGGAACTGGCAGAGGAAGGATAAAAGTAGACTGAATGCTGTAGAAATGAGATCCCTGAGGTTTATGTGCGGTAAAACCATGTATGGCCGTGTTAAAAATGTGGATATCCAAAAAGAATGCAAGGCCGTTTTTGTGAAAAAAAACTTCAAGGGCGCTGTTCTAAGCGTGATTTAAGCGTTGTAAATAGTATCAAGAAATGGACGCTTGGATGGTTTGGGCATTGGAATAAACGAAAAACGGAGTGTGAAATGAATATATCACGCGAAATCGAATGGGTGAAGAAGTCAGAGACGCCCGAGAAAGACATGACACGATCAAGTGAATCAAATACTTGAGTCGGACCATGTGAAGAGTCGGAATAACAGAAGAGTATGTATGAATTTGAATAAAGCAAGGAGTGTGTGCTATGACAGAGTTGTATGGCGGTCCGCCCTCTCTGCCTAGCCCGGCGGAGAAACGTCGTGACGGTTAGTTAGTTAGAACTCAATTGTGGTCGTGTCTAAGTACTTCAAAAAAATTATCCAATTATTTATTGAATAAAAATCAGTTTCATTGGTCCGCTAGTTAGAACTATCAATCGACAGGTCTTATGTGTAAACTGGCTAAATCGATTTTCTTTCAACTGGGTTATGATCACACTTCTAGCGTTAATCTATTCAGTGACTATGGTGGATAATACAACATCTTGTTAATGTTTTTATGTGCAGTTCACTGAAAAAAAAAATAATGGTATTTTCAGCTTGAAGCTTTTGTTGCTGTCTAAAACCCCGCCACTGTAAATATTTTGGAAACAATAAAAATCTATCTTTTAATTTTATTTTTTTATAGTGAATACCGCACAAGAGTCCCTACTGCTGCCGACCGTCTGGAGCCAGAGAGACTATGGCATTTATGATTGGGGTATGTTGTGAGGTTGAAGGTAGTGGGGAGGGGGAGGAAATGGGGAAGAAAAAGGTTGGGAAGCACCTGGCTATTCAGATCTGATCACCGAACACGGCTAAAGCCATTTCAAGCAACGTTTCGATTCCGAATGGTGGTCTTTCACCAGAGCGATACTTAGAGCATCTACCACTCTGCTCGCAAAGTTAAGAATGTCGAGCGAAAAATTCAATTTTCAAACGGTGGTTAAAAACCTTTGTTTAGCATCGTATTTTGTTCAAGTAGGTAGTAGACATGATTTTTTTAATTATTGTTTTAAGCACGTACTATTTTATGATACTTGCAAAGAAAATTCTTTACGGATTGTGAAATAACATATTTTAATTAACGAATATGTGAACCGTGTGAATTTTCAAACAGGCATGTTTCTAATAAGTGTCAAAAAGTTTCCCGCTCAAGGGTATTGAATTTAATATTTTTATTCGGCGTTTTAAGGGTTTTCAGACCATTCTTTTAGAGTAGGTACTTTTGTATAAAAAATAATTAAATAACGATATTGACATATTTACGATGCTTTGGTATTTTATGATATTATATTGAGTAACGGCCTCCGTGGTCGAGTGGTGAGACGCTCGACTACGAATCCAAAGGTCGCGGGTTCGAAACCCGGCGTGCGCCAATAACTTTTATTTAATTAATATGTGTCATAACACATTTAATTCATGTAAAAATTATAAAAAGTGTATTGGCGGCACGTTCCAGAGTGGTAGGTACTCTAAGTATCGCCCTGGTGAAAGACCACCATTCAGAATCGAAACGTTTGCTTGAAATAGCTTTAGCCTTGTTTGATGACCAATCTGAATAGCCAGGTACTTCCTAACCTTCCTCTTCGCCATGTTTTTCCCCTCCCCCTACCGTCAACCTGACAACATACCCCAACCGGGGATGCCATAGTCTCACTGGCTCCAGACGGTTGGGAGCAGTTGGGACTCTTGTGCGGTATTCACTATTTAAAAAAAAAATGATTGATTCTTGAGACGGAATTTTTATTATTTTATATAACATCCCAAAGTCATGAGCTGAAAATAAATCAAAACAAAAATTAGGAAAAAAAAAACAGGCAAAACCGGGTATATCCGTCTTGAGCCAGTGATACTACGGCATCCCTAATTGGAATATGTTGTGAGGCTAAAAGTAGTGGGATAGGGAAGAAGATGGGGAAGATTAAGGTTGGAAAGTACCTGGCTACTCAGATCTGGTCACCAAATGCAGCCTAAGCCATTTTAAAGAACCTTACGAATTCTAAATAGTGGTCTTTCACCAAGGCGATACTTAGAGTATCTACCACTTTTGAAGATATTTTAATATAACCCTGTGTTCTCATTTTCGACTTAAATAAAATACATGTTTGTAGAAAGCAATTACTTTGTAGAAAATTTTTCAATTGTGGCTAAATGTTGCCTCTTTCAATTCATATTATCTGTCTCTTTATCTCTGTTATTTTGTTAAAATTTAAATGTTATTCTTTCATTTTCTCACTGTTCTCTTATTTTATTTTATATTGTGTTATCCCTCTGTATGTATGTATAACCGCACACTATGATTTTTTGTTTAGTTTAATTTTGTACCCTGGTGACTAGGCTAAGCGAAACCAGTCGGCCATAAAAATAAAATCTGTGGTCTTTTACAAAGTTATTTTTTAATTAATCAAATATTTAAATGTCACACAAAAGTCTTACAAAACTGAGTGGTTAGGTTAGGTTAGGTTTTAAATGTTGCCTCTTTCAATTCACATTATCTGTCTCTTTATCTCTGTTCTTTTGTCATAATTTAAATGTTATTCTTTTGTTTTCTCGCTGTTCTCTTATTTTATTTTATATTGTGTTCTCCCTCTGTATGTATATATAACCGCACACTAAATGTCATATATAAGTTTTACAAAATTGAGTAGTTAGTTTGATTGTAGGAAATTTCTCAGTTTTTTTAAACATATTCAATGGATTAACATAATTTAGTATAACATCAACTTGAAACAGCTTTATTTTTATTCGCGTTCGACGGAGATAGAATGACTTAACTTCGGTTTTTTTTTCAAAATAGGCACTTTATTAATGTCTTCAGGATGTGTGTTAAAAACCTTTCGGGAAGCTAGTGCCTTTTATATCTTCTCGGGAATATTCTAATGTTTTAATTGAACTGTCTTTATCATTTACCATTTGTACTTAGAGGCGGTTATGCACAAAGCAAAACCACAAAATATAGCGATAAATCCTACAAAGACAAACCGCGTACAAAGTGTGAAAAGCTTCCTTGGGAATTTCCCTTTAACTCAGAGAGACATAATAATTTCAAAATGGAATTCAAAACTTATCCCATTACATAAATGTTTAAATTTACAACTTCTCTCTCGTTTATCTTAAACAAACATTGTTTCTAAGTTCACACACAGTTCATCCTTTAAATTCATGAGTTATGGATTGCTTTAACTAGATGAACAAAGTTTTATTTAAATATGTTTTAATCGATGACATTACACACATATAGACACGCTATCGTCTTAGAATATTTACACAAAATGTGGCAAGTAACAAACACACGTACGTTCCCAGTAAATTCTTCATTCAAATATTGGTCATGTGTGACAAAGATAGACGACATTCAAGAAAAATGTGTGTATGAATGAAATAGATGACCGGGCAGCGATTCGTACTTAAAAGTTGCGTCGAATACTACATCATACATCAACGAATAGAAAACGCCGCATAAGACGACCTACTGCCAGTAGGTTGTCCTTCTCATACTTATTTGTTGCTACGCTCACCATCTCGCTCTCTCTGATGGCGCTTAAAATCTTCGGGAAAAAGTCGCGACGGTTTATAACTAAATTCGCTTAATCAAAAGAACGGCAATTACCGTATAACATTCAAATCGTATTAATAAACAAATAAAATAATTATGTCCGGTGAATGAGATCCAATAGCAGAGATGGAAATAGACAAGGGAGTTGAACGTTCCACGAATTTGTCAATAAATGATGAAGGAAACCATAATAATGCCGTGTACGAGAAAACAGCCGAACGTCTGCCCCAATTTTGTTTTAGATTTGGGCTGATGATGATTCTTGACGTCAATTAACCAAACACTGTTGTTTTATTTTATTTTTTAAAAACAATTTTACACCGATACATTGTAAAAGCGATTCAAAAACGTACAAAATGGTAATCATAATTTTATAAAGATAAAGGTAAAAATAGCGAAAACTAACCAACTAACTAACTATCCTAACCATCACGCCGTTTTCCCGCAGAGGTGGACGGACTGCCATATTTTTTTTATATAAAATAAACAGTATATAAAGTTCTTTAAACTTTTACATATATATTTTTGATTTTTTTTTAACAAGAGTTCCCAGCCCAGGAGAGAAATCAATTCTCGTGTTTGGGTTGGGGAGCAACGCTATTACGTTATAAATACATGTAGGTAATTCAAAATTATACAATACAATTTAAATCAAGAAATATACAATAAAGAGTTTGATTCAATGTCGAAAAGTGATTAATAAAATTTTGAGGATGTGTCCTTTTGTATTATGATTTTTCGAAAATAAAGTAGAAGTAATGAAAGATGTTTTTTTTTTTATTTTTTTTATTTATTTATTATTATTAATATATTATTTTTATTATAATTTTTAATTTTTTTTTTTTTTTTAATTTAGAATATGTGTTTACTGGTGGAGTTTTCTAATCTTTTTTGATATTTGTTTTAAAGTTTTATAACTCGTCTTGGCACACACTCCTTGCTTCATTCACATTCATACATCGTCTCATACATACTCTTCTGCTATTCTGACTCTTCACATTACCCGGGCGTCCTCGACTTCTTCTTCCATTCACTTTCACATCATATATTCTTTTCACACTCCTTTCTTTGTTCATTCGCTCTACATGCCGAAACATGAACATTTTTAATACGCTCATACATGGTTTTACGGTTTTATTTTTTCGTATATATTTTTAAATGATATCATAGCGAAAAAGTAGTTTAAAAACAAAAAACAGATTTCAAGTAAGTAGGAATACATAATATAGCTAAAACTGAATAGCTAGTTCGTGCTTTGACTTGTTATGGGTCACAATAAAGTATACATAATTGTTCCTTAGATACATATCTGTCAAGGAAAAATGAGATATGTCAGAAAATAAAAAAATGAACATATGACATGATTGCATACAAACAACGAAATAATGTTTTTGTTCTCCTGAACATCTGCGTTTATTGATTCACTCCGCTCTTCTTGCGCACATAGAATTAATCTAATAAGTCTTCCCAAGAGCATCACTATTGGTAAGTTAGTTCTGCACCTGGGGAGAAAACAGAATCCTGTGTTGGCAGCCTGCGTGAAATTGTCAGGGACATAGAATCCAATTTCAGCCAATATCCTAGCCATCACGCAGGGAAACGGCGTCATGGTTAGTTATGTTTTTTTGGCAAGTCAAGTCACATTCCGTGATTTTTAATTTTATGTTAAAAAGTTGGTTTTATTTTTATTTTGTCAAACTCCCATAACTTTTATTAACACCCCATTGGACAAAGTCCGACTATTTTACTTGCCTACGTGACTAAAGCGTGGATCTATTATCAGAACGGTGTCTTTACTAAATGACGATCATTTACAAAGGTCATAAAACCAAAAGTTTTCCGCTCTTTACGAGAAATTATTAATTTCAATCACTAGAACATCATTCACTCCAGGATGAATACACCGTTCAAGAGTTTATGAGCTAGAGCAGTTGTGTTATATCGCTCTTCAACTTAAGGCTGCAGACTGCAGATACCCAGCATTCCAGAGATAAATGCTGTTAGAAACAGCCATGGATAATAACCTTGGAGTAACGATTTAAGGAGGTTGTATGGGACGTCTGTCTCACACACTTTGACTGGATATAGGCCGGCCAGTCATGCAGTAGCCGCTGTATTGTCTCTTGTTATGCGCCTGTCCGGGAGCTGCTGCGTCAGCAATCAGGGTGTAGCAAATCAAACAAGTGGTCAGTAGTTCAGGCGGGCAACGGCAGTAGGCGAAGCGGAGAGTCGAAGAGGTGATGCTTCTAGTGTGGCGAGTGATTTGAGTAGGTTATTGCACCCGTATTTATACCCCCGCTCTAATCCTGTCCTTTCAGGCAGGCCGGGGGGGGAGTGCAACCTTGAAGTAACAATAAATGGAGGGAGAGCTAATTATTTTTACCCAACCTACACAAACTTGCGATAAATCACTTTCTCCGGGTTTTTACGTCATACACCATGAGAGAGAAAGAGACAACAAATTTAATACACCGCTTCTATATACTGTCGCAATGATCTTAAGTTCCTGGGTCACCGTGGGAGTCGCGGGACTGCGCCCACATATTTTATAGTGCCACTAAACTTGACACAACTAAACGGTTTTTTAGGTAAGATGCTATATTTTTGTTGATAAAAATACTGTGAAAAAGTGACTATACGAATAAACAAAAACATTATGTCGACATGTGATATGAATGGATGTATAAATACCCTAGCCTTAGTCTTAGCCACGCCCAGGTGCGCCAAGTCAGGTTAAAATCATCAAAAACTGACTTCACTGCCTTGGATAGATTCTACTCTATGTACCCTAAGAGTGCAACCCATTTTCTTATGTTTAGTGATTTTAGATTCGTTGTGTCATCCGCTACGATTTTTGCAGCGGATGAAACAAAAATGCCAGTTATTCACCTCTTCAAGTTCTCACGCTCAGTCTTAGCTGCATTTTCCCCACATTTGTATTAAGCCCAAGAAAGGGTACCAAATACAAATAGAAGGGGTCCCATCCCGATATTTTTTGGGAGACATTATAACAATTTACTTATTTCTAAACAAATTATATATTATTCTTATTAACTAAGCTAAAGAGGGATCGGCCGATCTTTCTGTTTACTTTGGTTTGCGCTACCTACGGCCAAACTCTCACAATATTAGGCTAAAGTAGGTTCATACCTTGAAGTAACTATACATGGAGAGAGACTAAATTCTTTTTACCCAACCTATGAATTTGGAATAGATCACTTTCTCCGGGTTTTTACGTCGTATACCATGAGAGAGAAAGAGACAAGAAATTTCGTCACATAATATTGCGGCACTTCTAAGTATATAAGGATGTTCTCCGTCCGCGCTAACCTCACATCGTCGAATCGCATAACTTCGTCAACGGATTTTGAGGTTATTTCATATATTTGTGTTGATTAAAAAACTTGTAGTGGTTGTACAAATAAATCAAACGTTATGGTGATATTTGCTGTGACTGAATGAATGTTCAAATAAGATCAAACAAAGATTATAAAACATCACTTTTCAGAGGTATTATAAAATTCTTAATTCTTATTTTAAATAAAAGTGGTTTGAAACCACGTTTATCCATTTATTTATAAATTTGGCAAGCCACTGAGTAAATGCTTTTTACGAACATGTTAAATATTTTTGACCGAACTTTAAATTTTTACATTTTTAATGATATAAAGACATAAAATCAACAAAAAGCTTCCATCATTATTTAGGCAAACTTTCTGTTCTTGGTGTTTGTGTTATATATTTTACTTTTTATAAATCATTTTAATGATGTATTGATAATGTTTTGTTTAATGTGTTTATTGAAAATGTTCGAATTCTATGTGGGCGGTAACTAATAGGCTATCCAATATATTTTAATATTTCATCGTCTCTTTCTATCGAGTCAGTATAAATTCAACCGTCCTGACTACACTGTTTCAAAAAGTTACCTTACCATGTCCTCCAAGGTAAAAAAAAACAAACTCTCTCATGTAGCGAACCGTAAAAAATTGTTTTGAATTTTCTCGACCATTAGTACTTTTATATATATTACCCCCATACCTGAGATCCACTATGAATGCTATGCACTAAGCTAAAGCAAAGCAGCCTAATCACCGAAAGGTTATATGACTAAAAGGAAATGTGTAACCTGATTGGTGTCTTTATCATCAATAAAATAAACTTTAATTTGTATCTAGCGCCAGTCAAGCAAAACTTGAAAAGTTAGCGTTTACATTAATGTAGGAGCAAACTATTAATTTCCTAAGAAATACGAATCCCGTTCATTCAGAATTAATTGCTTTTAATAGCTTATCAAAACTCCAAGTGACTGTTAGTAAAAAAGTTTACTTTGTATCTAAAAGTTTTCCGTTGGGAAAATAATTTGAAAGACAGCTGATTGGATTGGATTTGAGTCAAATACGAATTTATGTTGTTATACATTGGAAATAAAACAATTCGAAATTGAACCTTCTGGGATGGGCCGACTCATCAATTATATGAATTAATTAGACCAGTCGGTAGCTGAGTGGACAATCGCGTCGAATTCCCACCCGGGCGTCGTGGTTTCAATTCCTCTGCTGGCTAAGTCCTCTATCAATAGACAAGCAGCATTATTCGCTTATTATGATGGTGGTAGGAGTTTTTCAAATATTTTCAGGTTATTCTTAACCCGGGAATGTTTGTCATTCTTTAAAAAAAAAAAGAAAATAAAGGGAAATTTCAGTTGCATTTCTAACGTGTTTGCCTACAAATTTTGTAGGCAAATACAATGGAATACTCTAGGATGTGGTACAATAAAATTAGTATATATGAAGTGACCTGCTAGGTATGTAAGTATGCTTCTTTTATAAATTGAAGACAGATGGCGGTCGATTGTCGGTTGGTTGTTTGTTGTTGTTTCGATTGATTGATTGATCCGATGAAGGCTTTTGATACGGTAGATTATGACGTTTTGATCGAAAAACTGAATCATTTGGGTATTGTTGGTACTCCTCTCGAACTTTTCCGATCTTACCCATCAAATCGCTTTTTGGCCGTACAACTGGGGAGGGAGACAAGTGACTTCGGCATATTTACATGTGGAGTGCCTCAGGGGTCAATTCTTAGGCCTTTACTCTTTCTCATCTATGTTAATGAGATTATGAAGTGGGGTATTAGAGGAACGCTTCAGCTTTATGCGGACCATGCAGTGTTTTTTTATAACAAACGAAACCTAGCGGAGCTTGAAACAAGAAATGAATGACGATGTATCTCACCTCGCAAGCTGGTTGAGAAATAATAAATTAACCCTTAACGTAAAAAAGACACATTACCTAATATTCAGTAGCAAGAAACATCTGGATAATAAACAAGGCTAAAGCCATTTCAAGCTACTTTTCTATTCTGAATGGTGATCTTTCGCTTAAGCTCTTTTGCCTTCTAGCGTCGATATAATCATCTGATATATTTTAATGTATGTACCAAAAACTCTATTTCTGTTTTAATGCAGTGAAGATCAATGTTGCGTATCCTGTCCCAGTGTGTTGAAGTTATAAGTTCTAACTAAAAAGCTGGAATTTATCGGAGACCTTAAAAGTCAACTTTGTATGATTAAATTATTTGAAAAAATGGGACTATGAAAGAAAATTGACTGTGAATGGATGATTTTCTAAATGGGTAAAGTTTGCTTTCGGTCCTAAATTCTTGTTTTTTTACGCGTTTTTAAAGGTGTCAAAGCTCAAACTTTCCCAGGCGCCAATTTGCTTATGGGAGGCTTGGGTAAAAAGGTTTCACATCGTTAAACACTTTACTTAGAAAAGGCTAGGAGTATCGCTATGGCATCGGTCACCATCCACCGTCCTCACTACCTTATGAGGCTTCTTTAAACACCTTTCTGCTGTCTGTAGGCGGTGATTTTGAGCATATACTTTACCTTTCCAAGCGGACTTCGTGACATGGGAATTATTTTAAAGCTATTATCTGATTAAATTAGCTTTGACAAGAATGCAGTACGGTTTAGAACATGTAAAGCTAATGGACAGAAAAAAGGCGTATCAAAAGATTATATGACATGAAAGGGAATAGAATAAGAAATCGGTGATGCCCCAGAAAGACGTGGATAAAAACAAATAAGTCAAATACTATAGACTCATGATGAAGAGTCGTTTTTTTATGTGAATACCGCACAAGAGTATCGATTGCTTCCAACCGTCTGAAGCTAGTGGGACTATGGCATCCCCAATAGGGATATGTTGTGAGGCTGAAAGTAGTGGGGAGGGGATGGAAATGGGGAAGAGGAGGTTTGGGAAGTATCTGGCTATTCAGATCAGGTCACTAAATACAACTATTGCCGTTTCAAGCAACTTTTTGATTCTGAATAGTGGTCTTTGACCAGGGCGATAGAGAGTATCTACCACTCTGGAATCTGTATCACTCGTTCTGAAAGACCACCGTTTAGAATCGATACGTTGCTTGAAATGGCTTACCGTACTTAGTGACTAGATCTTAATAGCCAAGTACTTAACTCAACCTTCCTCTTCTCCATCTCCTTTTCCACCCCACCACCTTCAACCACACAACATACCCCAGTTGGGGATGCCATAGTCCCACTGGCTCCAGTCGGTTGGGGCAGTTGAGACTTTTGTTCAGTATTCTCTTTAAAAAAACGTGCCTACTTTATTCAATTGATTTGTTACAAATAAAACACATTTTGATTTATTTGCGCAAACAAGCCTTAAACCCGCAACCTCCGGATCCGTAGTCGGAGATCTTAACCACTGAAGAGCGAGACGACGAAAGGAATATTTGACAAGCCGGGGTATTGTTGCGTTTAATACCCTTTTCCTATTCCTGTTGTTATGTAGCACGATAAATTCGATCTGATTAAAATCGAGTTTATGGCGTTATTTTTTGTTTATTGGCCTCCTTGAAAAGCCAAAAAAGTGGTGGGGATCGGGACAAGCCCGGCCGGAACGTCCGGGAGAGTAAGTTAACATTGGACCGAGAATCAGAGGCAATATTGGACCGTGAATCAACCCTGGAGGTAGTTGAACCGAGTAAAAATAGTGTTTGCCGCCTATTGTGAACTTGTAAATTCAATTTAAAATGACAATCGGGCGCCGGGAGTAAGGCAAGAAACGCTACGATTCCTGCAGTAGACATCGAAGAGCAAATAAGATCGATTTTTCAGTTGGTGCCCACCACGGCTGTAGGATTGAACTCAAAGACTCCAAACACGAAGTTTCCGCGAGTTTTCCACTATCGGTGATAAATAAACAATTTAGTTTAACGTAACTTCACTAAGTTAATCAAGTTTTTCCTGGGCGTAGAATCAGTATTCTCAAATACAACCTAGAAGGCATTTAAGAGTGTATCATTGTTGAAATTCCTACAACCCTGTTCAGTATGGCCCCTGTTGTAACTCCCAACTTTAACAATGAAGAAGAACGTCCTCTTTAAATCGACATAAATGAATTTCAAACACAAAAAACCCGGTCTATCTGCTAGAGCTAACCGGGAGGGCAAATAAAAAGTAAGTGCATCTGTAAGAACCACGAGTTTTCTCGGTCATTATCTTGTGCGCCTTTTTAAAGGAAGGCGGGATTCCGCAACGTAACACTTTGAAGAAATAAGTAGATAGTGAGTAAAAGGTGTATCACTTACTTTTTCTCTTTTCTCTGCTGTTTTTTCTTCTTGAACGCCTTCTTCACCCGCAGCAGGAGAAACGCCGCGCGATCAATGGTCAAGGCTGAGCTGACCGGTTTCTTATTACTCTGCTCTTCCATGGCGCACACAGCCGCCGACCTCAAGTCGGCGGAATTCCGATTTCCATTTCGGAAAACGATTTACCGAAAAAAACAACCGACATTATCAAGGGAAATTTCATTAAAAAACTAATACAAAAAGGTGGGTCTTTGATTAAACTGGAGAGAACGTTGAACTTTTAAAAAGTCCTTTATTCAAATGCACGACTTTATTAAAGCCTTAAAAATATTTTTTACCCCTTTTTAACACTGCGAAAGAGAGAATTCTTTTAAACTAAGAATTGAAATACTTATTTTTAAATTTACATCAAGAATTTTGGCTTTATTTACTATGTAGTTTGTAAATATTTTAATTATTTTTTAAATTCGTTCACTTGAAATGATATTTATTTAAAATTAAACGTACACTTTTTTTATCACTTTCCGATTTTAATTTATACATCCACTTGTTTATTAATCCTACCTTTTCAATTGCACGTTAGTTTACTTTATAAATTACAAACTTAAATATTGTGTAAATTTTCCTTATGTTTATAAGCTCTATCTCAAAAACGGTAATTCACCTCGTGCTTTGCAAATTAAATTTATTATTTGGACGGAAGCTTTAAGCGAAGTAATTTATTAAAACGATTGATTCATTATATTTTTTCATTTCTGTCGAGAAGGGGTTCGCCCCAGATTCAGGATATCTGAAAAGAAGAAAAATCGTATTAAAACGTTTTCATATATAATACTAGGACATACACAATTACACATGAGTTAGATATAATTGAATATTGGTATGATTTATGGTGGAAGTCATTCAATAGTATCTGATTCACCAAGCAAAAGTAAATCACATAACTTCATATTAAAGATTTGCCCTTTCGATAGATAAATAAGAACCCTCATTTGATAAATTGGTTTGGTTTATAAGAATTGTATTAGATACGCTGGTTTGTTGGTTTTGATTTATTATTTAGATGTATTATATTGACAGCTTACTTTAATCCGCTTATTTGATTACCTGCTTATTTTGAGTGTTTATTCGAATGGTGGATTGTTTTTGAAAAACTGACTAATTTGTCGATAGATTTATTAATTCAACGATATTTTTTTTAACTTTTTTTAGATAATTTGAATAGCGTTTTAGGGCTCAGTACAAATCAAAATTCTAAGGCTCTATCTTATTATAACTAACTACAGATAATCTATGACATATTAATAGTTACTACTATTTTTAATCACCTATTTAATAAAACCCCCAAGAAAATATGGTACTGGGTGAAATTCCAATCCACTTCCTTAAGTATTGAACTGAGTCGAAATATATTACGTCATAAAAGTGGTCCAGTAAACTTTGGCAAATGATATACTGTAAAAAGAAACCTTCATATCAATTTTAAAAAGGTCTAATTATTTTTCAGTCATATAATGGTTAAACACTTCTTCATCTCTAAAAACTATTTCTCTTGATCAATTTATTAAGACGACATAAGACGATTATTATTTCTAATTTTGTAACCGTTAATTCATGGTGGAATTCCATTTTAATGATTTAATAAAACAAATTTATAACTTTATTCCACTTTCTTTTTTTTTTTTGACTGAATATTAAACTCATTAATAATCAGTATTCACCAACCTTGCATTATATAAATACATCGTAAAATCACACTTAGAGAAATACAACTGTAACCCATCTTAAATAAAAATTCATACCAGATAGATATATAAAATAGTAAACTAAAAGTAACTTGTAACTAGTACAAATCATGCACAATACTGATAAATATAAGTAAAGTAAAATCATGGTTTACTACCCTTGACATCCCAAAAATAGTATATTAGCCATAGAATAAGAACAACCTGTACTAGTCTGAAGATGGCCGTTATAGGATGAAACCGTTCCAGTCAAAAAATAAAAAAATGGAATAAAGTTATAAATTTGTTTTATTAAATCATTAAGACGAATATTATTTTAGTTTTTATAACGGAATGGTTTCACTAAGCTTAAGCATAATTAGGGTACAATAATTAACTTGGCAAAAAATACAAAGTGTACGCTTAAATATACACACAGAGGGAGAACAAAATATTAAATAAAATAACAAAACAATAGAATAACATTTGAAATTACAACAAAGAAACAGAGAGAAAGAGACAGATAATATGAATTGAAAGTGGCAAAACGTCAACTGAGAAGGTGATTAAAGAATAATGATTTTTTATATAAGTTAACGAGAAATATACCTAATATTGGACAACTGCACAAATTTACCTGATTTTTAAGAATATGACTATTAATTTTAATGGCTTTCTTTGTTTCTATTGCTTCTAAACTATTTTATCTAATGCCATGATCATTTGGTGCTCGTATTCTTCACAAAATTCATATTCGGTCATAAAAATAATATTCGTAGTCTTATACAAAGTTATTTTTTCAAATCTTTAATTTTTTTTTTACAAGTTTTAGTTCATTTTTAACAGTCAATTTTTATGTTAAATGAGGCAGGGTGTATTTGTATATACAAAACAAATTAATAATATAAATGCTTGATGAGTCTGAGTACTAAAGATTAATATTAACAGATTACGTCTTCAGCTGAAATTGTGAAAGCTATTAGGAAATGTCAGCTGTAATAAATTAGGGTAAAATATTGTCTATGAATGGAGAGAGGAAATAATTTGCCTGCTGTTATATTCAGTAATAATATGATAACAGTGAATTTATACAGCACAGTTTTGTGATAGTTCGCCTCACACTAAATTACCTAACCTAATAAAAACAACCAGAAAATAATATATAACAGATATGGTTATAACTGTTAGACAGACCAGCCGAGCGTCGTGCGTTCAATTCCTCTGCTGGCTCTATCATCATCAGTCCTCCATCATTGCACAAGCAACATCTTCCGCTTCTTATGATGGCAATAGGAGTTATACAAATATTGTCAGGTTATTCGTAACCCAGGAATGTTTGTCTTTCTTTTTAAAATCAAAATAAAATGTATGAAAATTAAAACTGCCTAATATCGTGATCGTTATCATAAATCAAAAATAAAATTGTTCAAATATGAGTAACAATATGAATAACAATGTATGTGTACATCAACAGATTAAATAAAACAATTTACTAGAAGCTAAGGGCGTGAAAAATCCAAATGAAAAGCGTGTGTAAATATGAAACAAATGCTCTTCCACTGTTTATTTTTTTAAATTTTAAATTGCACACAAAAAGGTTATTTTACCTCATCTTATTTTCTAAACTATTATTTTCCCGACCGCGCGACGAAGTTTTTCTCATAATCATCTTAACTGACAGCATTTTAATGTGTTTTCCCAGAATAGCATTTTCCAAGTTTGTTCATAAAACTAAACAGAAAACTCTCAAATAGTGAGCTTTAACGTCACTATATTTGCGCTACTATATATGAATATATTCATCTTGCATTTTTACCTCCATCATGAGCCATGGAGCTTTGAAATATCAATTTTAAAATTAATAAGATGAGACAGTTTTCATTTGTTTAATTAGAAAAACATTTCGAAAAAACAGTGAAATTATTGAGAGAAAAAAAAAAGTGTAATAATAAAACCTGATCATAATTCGACATTAAATTTTTTTTTGTGAGTACGCACGACCGCAAGATTGTGATTTTTCAAATTTGGAACTAATAATGATTGAAATTATGAAATTTAAAAAAAAATATTACAAGGGAATATTAATTCTCCTCCATGGTCGAGTCGTAAGACGGTCGATTACGAATCCAAAGGTCGCGGGTTCAAACCCGGCGTGCACAAACAACTTTTATTCAAGTCTTATTTATGAAGTCGTAAGACATTTAATTCATATAAAATAATATAAAGTATATTTACGGCACGTTCCAGAGTGGAAGATACTTTTAGTATCGCCCAGGTAAAAGACCACCATTCAGAATAGAAACGTTGCTTGAAATGGCTTTAGCCGTGTTTGGTGACCAGATCTGAATAATCAGGTACTCCCTAACCTTCCTCTTCCACATCTCCTTTCCCTCCCCACTACCTTCAGCATCACAACATATCCCTTTTAGGGATGGCATAATCTCACTGACTAGACGGTTGGGAGCAGTTGGGACTCTTGTGCGGTTTTCACTATAAAAAAAAACAATATATTTTAATTCAAATTTCCGGCAAAGACGAGTAGTAAAACAAGTTATTTATAAAATAATGAAAATACCAGCTACAGTTTGATGCCTCTTTGTAGCAGAATTGTAAAAGAAAACACATTGACGTTGCATCTGAGTGAAGTATCAATTTCTTTTCAAAAGTGAAATAAATTGATATGTCACGTTTTGTTTATGATATAATATTAAATTTGAAAAGTAGCCGATGAAAACCTCATGGATATTCATAAAACGTAGAATCTTTTATTGTTTTTATCAACTTTATAAGCTCGTTTTATAATTATGTTCGCTGAGAATATCCAGACTACGAATCCAGATATCGCGGGTTCAAACCTGGCGTGCGTGAATGAATATTTGTCATAACACATTAAATATATATATAAAAATAATACGTTGTATATTTGCGGCACGTTCCAGAGTGGTAGATACTCCAAGTATCGCCCTGGTGAAAGACCACCATTCACAATGGAAACGTTGCTTTAAATAGCTTTATCTATATTTGGTGATCAGATCTGAATAGCCAGGTACTTCTTAACTTTCCTCTGTTCCATCTCTTTTCCCTCCCACTACCTTATCCACAAAACATACCCCTATCGGAGATGCCTTAGTCTCACCGCCCCTAGACGGTCGGGAGCAGTTGGGACTCTTAAGCGGTATTATTATTTTAGTAAATCTAAGGATGAACCAAGTATGTATGCAGAATGAGTTGATGATGAATGTAAGTAAGGCCAAAGTCATGGTGTTTGAAAGAGAGAGTACGAGAACAGCGTGCAATATAGTTGTGAATGATAAATACTTGGAGCAAGTGGATGAGTTTGTGTATTTAGGAAGTATGTTCTAGAGAGACGGAAAGGCTGGTAAGAATATTAAAAGAAGGGTGAATGCAGGAAACTCCATTAATGGAAGACTGAACGGTGTTGACGCAAATAAGAAATTGTCCAAAGAAGCGAAGCTAGCAGTCCACAATGGAGTGCTTATACCAACCCAGATGTATGGCAGTGAGGCATGGAACTGGCAGAGGAAGGATGAAAGTAGATTAAATGCTGTGGAAATGAGATCCTTGAGACGAATGTGCGGTAAAACTATGTATGACCGTATTAAAAATGTGGATATCTGGAAAGAATGCAAAGTTAGTGTGAGCGTAATGAATAGGATCAAGAAAGGGGCGCTTAGATGGTTTGGGCATGTAGAGCGAAGAAAGGAGTGTGAAAAGAATATATGATGCGGTGAATGGAAGAAGAATTCGAGGACGCCCGAGAAAGACATGGCGCGATCAAGTAAATCAAATACTTGAATCGGGTCATGTGAAGAGTCAGTGAATGAAGCAAGGAGTGTGTGCCAAGACAGAGTTATATGGCTGTCCGTCCTCTCTGCCTACCCCTGCGGAGAAACGGCGTGATGGTTAGTTAGTTTTTTTTTTAATAACAATAAATCATCTGAAAGATTTTTTATCGAGAGGTTGTTGTAGTCTTAACAAGTACGTTTCTGTGGTAGACATTTCTTTTGCCTAGCTTTACTTTGGACGGTCGTTCTGCAGTTCGTGTTTTATGGTAACGTTGGCAATTTCCCTGCATTCTTGTAAAGACCCCTGCAATTAATTTTCGGTTTGTTTGTGGAATTCTCAGCATGCAACTTTATGACCAGAGTTATTTCCTTGCAACTTAGGAATTTTAAATGTGTCGGAACAACAGTAGACTGTTTGTGAATATGAATAAAGCAAGAGGTTGTGTCAAGACAGAAATGTGTAATGGTTTATCTTTTCTTACCCCGTCAAGGTAACTGTGTAATGATTAAGTAAAAACAATTTTTTAACTTTATTTCACTTTTTTATTTTTTTGACTGGACCGGTTTCAGCCTATAACGGCCATCTTCAGACTAGTACAGGTTGTTCTTATTCTATGGCTTATATACTATTTTACTATACTTTACTATACTATTTTACTATACTTTACTATACTATGAGCCATAGAATAAGAACAACCTGTACTAGTCTGAAGATGGCCGTTATAGGCTGAAACCGGTCCAGTCAAAAAATAAAAAAGTGGAATAAAGTTAAAAATTTGTTTTTATTTAATCATTAAAATGGAATTCCACCATGAATTAACAGTTACAAAATTAGAAATAACTGTGTAATGGTTAGATATTTATGGTTTCAAAGTTCATTTTGTAGAACTCCATTTTAATTTTTAGTTTTATTTAAACAATAATTATTATTATTTCAAATTTAAAAAAAACATATTTTAGTCAAAAGTTCTGCTAGGTAATTATTTTTACGCGCGACAGCTGTTTCGCCTTCTGACGGCATTATCAAACTGCAAAACAACTGTCAGAACGACTGCTCAAACAGTTTGATAATGCCCTCAGAAGGCGAAACAGCTGTCACGCGTAAAAATAATTACCTAGCAGAACTTTTGTCAAAAAAATTGTTTTTTAAATTTGAAATAATAATAATTATTGTTTAAATAATGGTTAGTTATTTATTAAAACTATATTTGGAAATAAGTAACTTTGTGATGGGAGATTATTAAAAATATTTTTAATTCCTTATGAAATGCATACTGGAATTTCAAGTAAAACGTTCAAAAATGCCTTTGTTGGTTTTAAAACTGTACCTTTTAGTGATATTTAAGTGTGTTTTTCATAGAATTAAAAGGATTACAGATAAAAAAATGTTTTCACTGGAAACTTGAGACATTTTACGAACAACTCTACAAATTTTTCAGTTTTTTATTTATTTTTTATATGAATCCCCCACAAGAGTCTCAACTGCTCCCAACCGTCTAGAACCAGTGAGACTATGGCATCCCCAATAGGGGTATGTTGTGAGGTTGAAGGTAGTGGGTAAGGAAAGGAGATGAGGAAGGTTGGAAAGTACCTGGCTATTCAGATCTGGTCACCAAACACGGCTAAAGCCATTTCAAGCAACGTTTCAATTCTGAATGGTGGTCTTTAACCAGGGCGATACTTAGAGTATCTACCACTCTGGAACGTGCCGCAAATACGCTATATTTTATTTTATATCAATTAAATATTTTATAACACATGTTAATTAAATAAAAATTATTTGCGCACGCCGGGTTCGAACCCGCGACATCTGGATTTGTAGTCGAGCGTCTTACCACTCGACCATGCAGGTCGTCAGATAAATCATTTGTAGTATTGTTTGTGTAAGAATGCCACAAATTGACGTTTGGCGGAATTTTTTGGTGCTGGCCTTTAAGTGATGTACCCAAAGTAACATCATTTCATTTAATAATACAACTTCCCATCATATTAATACTAATTTACAAAAGGTATCCATATTTACTTCTGTTTTCTATTAATTTAATATAGAAGTACCTACAATTCATTTTTATTACCAACCTTATCAAGATCATTTGCCTTGCTTACCTTAAAACACTTAAATTGTATTAATTAAGTAATGGCTTATTTAAATTTGTAATAAGCGGGTAGGTTGTACCTACAGAACACGAATTATTCTTTCACGTAGACGTTTAAGCAAACATCCCTTCGTAATAGTTAAGGGTTGAACTTTGACGTAATGAGGAAACCTGAGAGGCAGTGGCGTCTTGTCAAAGGTACCATTTTTTAAGTTGCTTCGTTAAATTTCTGAAATTTATTTTATCTATCTTGAATGATAAACACCACCAAAGCACGTTTATAAAACGTGAAATTAATCATTGACACGAAAAAGTTTGTCCGATTCGTGTTTTCGGAAACATTAATCTATTATAATGCAGGGTTTTTTTATAGTGAATACCACACAAGAGTCCCAAATGCTCCCAACCGTCTAGAGTCAGTGAGACCATGGCATCCCCAATAGGGGTATGTTGTGAGGCTGAAGGCAGTGGGGAGTGGAAGAATACGGGGAAGAGGAATGTTGGGAAGTACCTGGATATTCAGGTCTGGTCACCAAACACGGCTAAAGCCATTTCAAGCAACGTTTCAATTCTGAATGGTGGTCTTTCACCAGGGCGATAGTCTATATCACTCTGGAACGTGCCGCCAATTTATTACGTATGATTTTATATGAATTAAATGCGCTATGACTCGTAGTCCGGCGTCTTACCACTCGACCGCGGAGGCCGTCAAAGTAACCAAGTAAGCACTTTTTTTTATTTTATGTGTGGGCCGATTTCGTAAGAAACTTTCCTTTGTCAGGACACACTTAAAATTTGAAATTCAAAAAATTTGCTAGTTTGTTCCAACAAAGAAAGTGTTCTTGAAGTCGAAAGATGAAATACATAATATAGTGACTCAAAAAAAGCTCAAATTTAACTCCTTTATACAAAATGATTCAGCTGTATTTTTGATAGAGCAGCCTTGCAAAAAAGATATATTTTTTCCTGACTTAGTTTGTTTTTAATTGAGTTGAGGAAAGATTTTTAATTTAACTCGAACAATATTAGGAATTCCATTTTATATAAAGTGCGTTGGTTGTCGGGGCAGTATTTCTAAGACAATATTTTAATAGTTGATCATAAAGAAAATGTACGTAAAATTTGGCAGAATTTATATCTGAATCCTTGAAGTAACAATATATGGAGAGAGAGCTAATTCCTTTTACCTAACCTATACAGATTTGGGATAAATCACTTTCTCCGGATTTTCACGTCGTACACCATGAGAAAGAAAGAGACAGCAAAATTTCACAAATTATCGCACTGTGAAAAAGTGATTATACGAATAAACAAAAACATTATGTCGGAATGTGCTATGAATGGTTGTATAAATACCCTAGACCTAGTCCTAGCCACGCCCAGGTCTAACCGAGTCTGGCAAAACTCATCAAAACTGACTACAGCAAAGTGCTCTCTCTTGTATATTGTTGCTCTGAGTCTAAATCTCATTTAAAATTTATAAATCCAATTGGTGGTCTTGGAGTGTGTTACGCTTAATTCTCCATCTTTTACCAACTTTTCGGATAGCTTTTTGGAGTCCATCATCAGGATAGATGTAGAGTGTATAAATATTTTAACATAACTTTTTAATCATAACTTTTCCGTTAAGCCGTGTCAAAGCTTATTATTATCACAGCGATTGCACCTTGGAATTACCCCATGAATCTAGTAGCTATTAAGAAATGTTATTACAGATCTCGTTTGCATCTAAATTACTTAGGTTTCTAGTACATGGCCCATAACAAAGAAATTGATACATAAAAATGTTTGTTTTGCGTTCATTCCATATGGCTTATATGGGTCACGCTGTATTGCATTGGAATTTTGATTTTTAAAATCTTCTTTGTGCTGTAGTAAAAAATATTAAGATTTTCCCCAACTATTAGTATATTATTACGGAAGTGTTGAATTTTAAATAGACAACTTGTGAGGTTCTCACCTTTTTGTTTATCGTCCAGTCCTTACCCATCCCGCCAGTTTGCCATTCGGTTTATTATTTAACCTTGCAAAAAAAAATAAGAAGACGACGTTGTTAGTGATCGTTGTGTCGCGGGTTGGTGCGGCCCTCCTCGCTTCGTCGTCGATCGTGGCAGGTTGTGTTGTTGATCCCAACATAGTGTTCAAGAAGAATTCAAGATATCAAGAATTCTAAAACACCTAATTCATCGGTGAGTGAATTGGCTTAAATCTTCATTTTGCTCACAATATACAATCGAACCTACTATCAAGTGGTCTTCGTTATTTCGTTTTTCAGTCAATTCTAATTTCAAAGCTCATTCGAAGCTGAAACGCATTCATTTGTCGCAGTTGATGCAACAGGAAGAGTTCTCCCACTGTCTCAATTGTCCCGAAAGAATCCAGTTCGTATTTTGATGCATTATAGTTTAACGGTCTTCTTTACTCATAACAAAAGTCGTGTAAAAGTATTGCAAAATATATGATTTAATCCAGAATTTAAGCTTTCACTCGTAAAAAATCTGAAACACAGCTCTGCAACCCTAACTTTCAAAGGAAGCAAAAACGTGGGGGTGTGACATTGTATATTAAATAAAACAATAAACTTTGTAAAACACCACTTTATTAGTCTTAACCGCCAACCAGGTTTTGTATTACTGTCTTATATGTATCTCTCTATATGTAATTGTGTCTCCCTCTACTAAATCTTATATCTCTCTCTTTCATCACTGCCCTATATGAATACATATATTTTTTTATATATATATCTGTCTGTATGTAATGTTATTTAGTTGATGTAAAAGCCTTGACGAAGCTTGAGAAAAGCGAAACCTGGTTGGCGCTTAACTCAAATAAAGTGTTGTTTCACAAAGTTTATTGTTTTATTAAATACCTAATATAAATATAATATTCCATAGATTTCTATGTTCAAATTTCTAATTTACATTATCTGAATAACATCATAGCTGACTAGAATGGGTAAATATTAAAATGTTCATTGAAAGGTATTTAGCAAACACAAATTAGACATTTTAACATAGAAATTGAGAGAAAATCATATTTATACTAGGTCAGCAGAGTTGTACTTTTGATTTTTCTACGATTCATAGCTTAAACCTTCGATTAAATCATATATTTAGCAAAACTTGTACATAAATTTCACCGCTAGTAAGTGGGCAGTCAATAGAATGCCCACATTATTTCCTCTAAAAACACCAATTAACGACAATCAACTCTGAGACCTGCAACGCAATCAAGTACCGGAAAGTTCTAGAAGCCAAAGTGCATCCAGATACTAAGTTCGGAGATCGCACTGTTGGAGTTTCACGTTACAAAACATAAAATAACCTCCCGGCGAATAAACTGAACTAAAAACCCGTAAGAAACTCGACAGATTCACGAGGAAACTTAAAACTCTTTCAGAAAATTTGCATACATGGAAAACTAATAAAACGGAAATTCTTATTTCTCAGATAGCTTCTATTACCTAATTGGTATGGGATAAAGAACTTTTTACTTTCGACAAATTGCATTTTCTCGAGCATAATAGTATTTTAACATACGGAGAAATAAGTGCGCATTATAGAAAATAACATAAATTTAAAAAAAAACTGGATGCTGTAAGCTGCAGCGTCAAAAAATTAAACTATTTCTATTGGAAATTTCTTAGCTTTTGCAATTTTTAACTGTCATCAGCTCGCCATATAATTTCTGTCGTGAGCTATAGCTAACTAACTGACTAACTAACTATCACGCCCTTTCTCCGCAGTGATAAGCAGAGAGAATGGACCGCCATACAACTCTGTCTTGGCACACAATTCTTGCTAAATTCATATTCATACATCGCCTCATACATACTATTCTGTTATTCTGACTCTTGACATGGCCCGACTCAAATATATATATATATATTTTTTTTTACATAAATAGTTTTATTTTATTTAATATAATACATTATAATGTAAGGTGTTATATTAATATACAATTTTTTCTTAATCTTAATTTCATTATAAAGATGTACCCTCATAAAAAAGCTGTGCTTGTGTGTATGAGGGTGCGTTATTTATTTAGTAACCAATAAACTATTTTAATGATTTACCAAAAATATTTATTTTCACTTTTCAGTGTAGTTTTTTCTATTGTATTTTGAATTTTTTGAGATCATTATTAATCAATCTTATTTTTTCCGGTAAACTATCAAAAAATTTTATTCCAAAATATTTGTAACTTTGTTGAACTATTGTTTTTTTTTTTAAATTAATTTGATTCACTTGATCGTGTCATGTCTTTCTCCGGCGTCCCCGACTTCTTCCATTCATTTTTGCGTCACATATTATTTTTACACTCCTTTCTTCGCACATCCATACTCTACACGCGCAAACCGTCGAGTTATAGAGTTTTGAAATATAAGGGAAACTGAAAGAATTTGGACAAGACGATGAAATTATTTTTTTTTTCATACTATTGAAAAAAATATGACATTCTTGTGACTTGGTGACATGTTTTGTTATCAGATCTGAATAGCCAGGTAAATCTCTGCCATATCTTCCGTCCTTTTTTTTTTTACTATTCCCAACCTTAAGGAGCCAGGGAGGCTGTAGCATCACCAATCGGGGTATTTTTTAGGCTGAAGGTAGTGGAGAAGAGAACGAGATGGAGAAGAGGAAGATTGGGCAGTACCTGGCTGTTCAGATCTGATCACCAAACACGGCTAAAGTGATTTCAAGCAACGTTTAAATTTATATTTAAGTGTAACAATAACATCAGGACTGAGTCATTTAGATACTCGTTTGTAATTAGATTGCATGCAGTGGGTAATTCCTTCGCAGAAATAGTAGACATATTCAACTGCACTGAATCTAGTTACAAGAAGACTATAATAGCATACCTCTTCGGAAAATACTAATCTTGATTTATTCCATTGTAATATCTCTAGTAACTTAGTTATTTTTTGTGTCCTAATCATTTACTCTATGTTATTTTTGTATGTCACTATTGTTTTATGTTATATAATACACTGTTATGTAAAAGTCCATATGGACGTTTAAAAGAAAATAAATTGAAAAAAACGAGTTTTTTTAGTTACATATTAATGCCGCCACTGAGATCCACCCTTAATTAATCCCCAAGTCTATAATCAGAATAAATTTATACACCGTTCTCATATCACATTATATAAGAAATAATCCATCTGACTTCATATCCTTTGACTTGCGTAACTAATGTTGGTAAAATCAGTCAAAGTCAAAGCAATATACTACGATGTTCTTCCACAGGTGGGATTAGAACAGGTTAACTCGATTAAATTGCTTTTGTGATCATTTCCAAGCTAAGCGTAATGATTGTGTAAGAATTTCAGACGAGGTTTAGCTATTTCTCTTTTTTTTCATTAACTCCACACAGGAGTGTCATCTTTTGAGATGCTGCGTGGAGGGTCTTTTTGAGGAAAGGAAGGAGTGAACCTGGGTCTTGAAGAGGAGAGGAGAGAGTACGGCCACTATCCGTGGCTCTACCCGACGAACTTTCTCCTGGGCACGCGCGGACTTCACTTCTTACAGCTCAGGAGAGAGGGGTATGCCGCCACTCACTTCTTCAGACTGCTGCGAGGCTATATTGTAAACCCTGCTATTTTGGAGCGCGTTAGTCTTTATGTTCCTGATGACTATCTAAGACAGCGTCTTCATGGATTATTCCATCTTCCTGCCTGTAGGACCAACCTGCCAATGGTTCTGCCGGTGGGGAGAAGTATTTTGCTCCTGAACAAAATCTCTTCCGATATCGACTTATTTCATGTCAGTGAGGAGAGATTCAGAAGTGAAATCCTATTGATTCTTGAAAGAGTTTCTCCTCATCGACCTGATCATCACCACTGCCTGATTTTTTATTTATTTTTTTTTATGTTATTGGTCTTGCGTATCTATATGGTACATTAATTTATATTTATTTTGTAAAAATTAAATTTTATTTCCTTTATGCATTAAATTTAAAACTTTGTCATGTAGAAGGAATTTAATAAATAAATAATTATTATTATTATACATGGGAGGGAGAAAAAACAAACGTCGGCAAATCATTCAGCTATTTATTTAACCTCTGCTCTGTCTCATCTACATTCCCACAGTGCTGGAAAACCACAAGGGTTGTCCCTATACATAAGGGTGGTGATAAGACAGACGTAACAACATATAGACCTGTGGCAATATTATCAACGATTCCAAAAATTTTTGAAATTATTATCTGTAATAAAATACGGGCTCAAATCACGCCGTTTCTAAGAGGGAATCAACACGGATTCCTACCTAAAAAATCTACCGTGACCAATCTTCTATCACTTTCTAGACGGGTAGCAGAAGGTTTAGACGCCAGACACCAGACGGATGTAATTTATACAGATTTTGCCAAGGCATTCGACCGCGTAGACCATGATATCTTGCTGAGAAAAATGTACAAAATAGGATTCAACCAATCATTACTGACATTTTTTCATCATATCTAAAAAGATAGAAGCCAGTACGTATCATTAAATGGATACGAGTCCGATAACTTCGCAGCTCTGTCAGGTATTCCACAAGGCTCAAATCTCGGTCCCCTATTGTTCCTTATCCTGATAGACGACATCCAGGATTGCATACGTCACAGCTCGTGCTTATTGTTTGCGGACGATCTCAAACTTTTAAAGGAGATTGAATCGGATGAAGATTTTGACAAACTACAAGCCGACCTAGATGCAATTTCGAACTGGTCTAGAAACAATAATTTAAATTTTAATATAAAAAAATGCGTCATTATGACATATAGCCGATCTAAAAATCCTTTTTTTTTCAAATATATTATGAACAGTGAAATTTTAACCCGTGTATTTACCATCAAAGATCTCGGGGTGGTTTTTGATCCCAGGCTAACGTTTTCGAGTCATATAGTGCAGCTTACTTCAAATTGTTATAAACTTCTTGGTTTTGTAATCAGAAGGTGCAAAGAGTTCAATAACACAAATGCGATGACAGCCCTCTTCAATGGAGTGATCAGAAGCAAGTTGGAGTACGCTAGCACTGTCTGGTCTCCACATCAAACCAAATACATAAATATGTTGGAACAGATTCAAAAAAAATTCCTCAGGTATGTGTACATGCGTTCGCACGGAACATACCCTATGTTCATGCATCACATGGAACTACTCGAGGAGACACATTATCAAAGCTTAGAGGCTAGGCGCAATGCTGGTCTCATGACAATAGGCTTTAAAATTATAAATCATTTAATCGACTGTCCATACCTCTTGGCATGCTACTGCTTATTCGTACCAGAAAAATACTGTCGCAGCAGAAATCATGCAATGTTCAGAATACCCTATGGTCGGATGTTTTGGCTCAGCATAGCATGACAAGAGGTATAATTCTGTTAAATACATCATCTATATATATTGATATATTTTCAGATAATTTACAAAAGTTCAAAAAACTTGTTAATTTAAAAATGTTATAATTTGAAATTGTTTACTTGTTGTTCCATTGTACTGTAATTGGGTTTATATCTGTTGTACAATAAAAAAAAAAAAAAAAAAATAAAAAAAAAAAAAAAATTTCACAGCCAAACTATTAAACACAATAACGAGTCGTTCTCATGTATTGAATATCGACCGTGTACAAATGTTGGGCGCGCGTTTAGGGAGTTTCCCGGCTATGCACCGGTGCCGAAGGAAACAATGACGCAAGTTCATCGGAGCATCTTTTAGAACAAGGACAGCATTGCCACCTGACGTATGTGTTCCAAAGATTGCAAAGCGTTTGTTTAAATATGAGAATCTATCGAACGGCCCGGCCCGCCCGTTTCTGCTAAGTCTAGGGTTATTTTCAGGGTTACGAGTATATTCAGGTAACAGCGAGTATTTGCAAACCCTATACAGTACGTCCAGCTTCTGAGAGGTTAGCCCTCATCTCGTGGATGATGTGTGAGGTTTTATGGGAATACCACAATTCTCAGAGCCAGTGGATCTATTGCTACACCTATTGGGGAATCTTTGAAGAAAATCGTAAAGGTAAAGCAAAGGGAAAGAAAAAAATTGTATTTTCAACCTTCGAGCCCGAGCGGTTAAGGTCCTTGGCTTAAGATCCAAAGGTCGCAGCTTCGAAACTTTAATGTAATTTATGGTTTCTGGGTTTAATTTGTAGATCTCTATTTTGATTGTTATAATTCAATTAAGTTAGTTCTATTAGATTAAGTTTTTGTTTTAATGGCAGCTGTTTCAGCATTCATGGCCACTTTCAAACTTTGGCAAAGCCACATGGAAAACTACTTATTTATATGATTTTATTTCATTACTATTATACTAATATATAAAAATACGTTAGGTTTAATATGCATTGTAAACATAGAGTAAATTAAATCAAATCGAGTATCCTGGTAAAAGACAAACGTTAAAAATATCTATTTATTTATACAATCCCTATGAAGGTTTAGGACGAACTGAAACTAGTTGACAAAATAAGCAAAAAAGTGGTTTTTAACATTTTTTTTTTATTATTCAAAAAGCCCAGCCAAAGAAAAGAATTTCATGGCACCTTATTTATTGACTCCTAGGTCCCAGACAGGCTCTTGCAATTTAATAAGCTGTTAGAGAAAAAAATAAATTATAGTGAAAACTGCACAACAGTCCCAACTGCTCGCAACCAACTAGAACCAGCGAGACAATGGCATCCCTGATCGGGGTATCAAATATCAACATATTTTATATTATTCTACTTGTACTCACTGTCATCTACCTCAGAACAGGTTCTTATTTATTTATTTATTTTATATTTGCAAAAACAGTTTTACACTAAAACATTGCAAAAAACACAAAAATGGTAATCATAATTACAAAATTAAAGTAAAAAGTTTAAAGAAACAAAAAATAGTTTTCAAGATAATAAATAAACTAAACGTTCTTGCTTGAACTTGTTACAAAAATGATCCATCCTGAGTTAATTAACCTAGTTAGAATCTACCATTGGTAAGATTAAAAAAATAATCTTCCGGGGAATGATCCGAGTCCTACGGAAATAGCACGCTTCCTTGCGGGGATGAATGAAATCACACGTCGCGTTACGTCACGTTACGTCACGTGACGTAGCGCGCCATGCGTCATATTCCCCCGCGTTCATTCACCACGTGAATCAGACGCCCTAATGGGTTTCTTTCAACTTGCGTTACATCTGTCTCTTCTTTTTCATATCATCGAAAGGTCAGGTGACATGTGCATTGTACTCTAGAACCAGAGTTCGGAAATTAAGTGTCACGAAATTCCATTCCTTGGCTGGGAGATTTTATGAAATTCGGCCCCTTGTGCGTGTCCGATTTTTAAGAAAACACGATTTGATCCAATAAAGAGATAAAACTGTGAAGGTGTGTTGTTGGCGTCTCTGTTTGCTGGAATTAAGGTAAACTTTATCTTACTTTGGTTGAAATTATTCAAACGTTTTCAAATTGACGAATATTGACGGTCTGCATGGTCGAGTGGTAAGACGCTCGACTATTGATCCAGAGGTCATGGGCTCAAACCCAGCTCAGGCAAATAAATTTTATTCAATTATTAATATGTGTCATAACACATTTAATTCATAAAAAATAATATGTAGTATATTTGAGGCACGTTCCAGAGTGGTAGATACTAGTGGTAGAGTATCGCTCTGGTGAAAGACCACCATTCAGAATTGAAACGTCGCTTGAAATGGCTTTAACCGTGTTTGGTGACCAGATCTAAATAGCTTAATACTTTTCAACTTTTATTTTTCTCTCTCCACTACATTCAAACTCACAACATACCATAATCCTACTAGCTTTAGACGGTTGGGAGCAGTTTGGATTAAAAAAAAAAACAAATTAAAAAAAAGCGTCTTTGGTGACCAGATCTGAATAGCCAGGTACTTCCCAACATTCCTCTTCCCCATCTCCTTCCTCTCCTCACCACATTCATTCTCACAACATGCCCCGCCTTGGGGAAGTCATATTCTCATTGGCCTTAGACGGAAACAATTTTTAAAAAAATACTTTTTTATAGATCAACTTTGACACTTTATATTAATATTTAAAAAAACACACTTAAAAAACCTAATGATAATTATAATTGGTACCTACGTATTTTTTTATTAGTAATGAGAATACTTAAAAAAGCATTTAAACGAAATTTATAAAGTTTTCTCCATTGCCGACAGAAAAATGATCTGCGTTTATTTTAACGGTGAAATAATTATTTTTTTAAATATTTTCTTTTGTGAAATATGTCCAAGTCTTTACCGAGTAAGTTTTTCTAATTTTTCTTTCTAATACTTACTAAGATTAAATGTAAACAGTTTCGTCTTACCAACAATAAGGTACATTTGCCCATTAATTACTTATGTTTCTTCGCGCAATTAACTTTTTTAATAAAGCGTACAAAGACGGTTTTTGTTGTATTTTTTTCCCACCCGGCTACGTAATTAGTAAGACCAATTTAATATACTTTAAGATGGATACATTTTATACTACTTAAATAAATGTTGTGAGTTTATGTCTTTAGGGTTGAAATAATATTTTAATAAATTTAATTATTTTAGAACAATTTTATTTTTGCACTGTTGAGCGGTTTTGGAACCAACGTTCCTTCTTCAGGGCAAACTAGATATTAACCTCACAAAAATATTATCACAAAATTATTGGGCTAAAAATTATTGGCTAATATATTACATTGATAAAATTTGTCATTTTTTCTTCTAACTTAATAGTTCTCTTTGAATATTAAAGATGGCAGCACTATCGTTTGTAGCTAGCATGTGCAAGTTTACATAGAGCGTACGATAGACGTTTTACGGTATTAATAATATTATAAATAATTTCAAGAAACCCATGATGGTACTCCCTCCCTTAGCACGAGAATTTTCTCAATTTGGGAGGTTATTATCATTAACTAGAAACTAGACTTTGTATATAAACTGAATTAATATTATACCTACTGTTAGTATTAAGAAAAAAATGATTTTTTTTTTGTACAATAAAATTGATTAAAAAAAAAAATTTAAAAAAATTGTTGAACTTAGGTGCAGGCATGACTTGGGAAGTAATTTCGTTTTTTTGTCGCTAATATGGGTAATCATCAAATGTACAAATAACTAGGGATGGTTGATATTGGGAGTCACTGCAGTTCCAGTTTCTAGTGACTGTCGAGGTTCTTTATCTAGTTATTTTTGGAACCGGTTCCTGGTGTGATTTTATTTATTTTAGGGGGGGGGGTTGCTAGCGATATAACTGGTTAAAAAGAAACGCAACCGCACATATTCCGCGAAAAGCATTGAATGAATATTCGTAATTTTTATTTGAAAAAATTGGGAACCGGTTCCAAAAATAACGGGGACAGGACTATATACAACAGTATGATAATATTTAGTTTGTTTTACCGGCATTTCAATGAAAAATTATCGTAGCCTTACATTTTCCGCATGAGAACGAGTCATCTTTACGATTATTTTTCAAGCTCAATAGCTTAGCTGTGGATTATGTTTCTACAGCGTGGGTCTTTTAAGACCTAGATCAGCTCTTTCCTTTCCTTTCCTTAAAAGACCCTCCACAAATTTAAATGCATGTTTTCATCTAAAAAAAAGTGGTAATATATTTATTTTACCCTAGAAAAGTGTGGTCGCCTCATGAAACCATATCCCTCAGTAAATAGTCTTTATAAAAGTGTTTTTGTTTACAAGCCCCAATAGTTTTCCCGATCCCCGCGGCCAAATCAGTCACTTACTTGTAAACAACTTATTGTTTTTGTGTAGCCTGTATTGTGTCTCGTTTCGTCAACAAACATGCATTGTTCTCATGTCTCCCTGCCCTCAGCTTTCAGTTCTCAGACCTACGCAATGTCTGAGCAGGATTCTTGGAAAGCAGTCGATCATGGCGTTTGTGAAATCAATAGTGCGTGAATGTTTTTTATACAAACTCATTAAGTATTCCAGATTTTTTTAACTTTGAGAGCTAAACTGTTGTGCCTAAATGCAATGGCTGCTTGTCCTCTCGAATATCGAACAGCTCACCACAAGATGGGATGCAGTAACCCTCATGAAACGCGAAAAAGATGTGCCATGAAAACCTTCAGGAAAACTTGCCCCACATCCAAGAAACCATTTAAACTGAAGTCAAAAGTCTGCTTCAGTCACGATCTCCTGAAGATTTGTGGTGAACTCAGTGGCAGACCTTGGACATGAAAACAACCACCTTGTTGTGGATCCAACTGTCAGGGTTTTTTCTCTCTGTCGAGGTATCTGATGCACATAGGCGTGCACTCTATAAAGGCACATAAGCACTGCCTACCCTACCGCACTCGCATAAATAATATACGCATGAAATAGCGCTTATCGCGCCCCCACGTGCGCTCTACCAATCTTCCTACTATAACGTGTCAAAAGCAGTAACTACAAATGCTCAAACGCCGCCAACTTCAGAGTGGATTATTCAACGTTTACTTGACTGCACAAAATATGTATGCTGTAAACCGTTTAAGTGGCTTGTTTGTGTTAGTATATTCGATAGTGTCTAGGCAGTGCTTTAACAGAACAACTCCAATAACAATCAGTGAATTTTGTTGATACCTATCTCTATTATCAATTGATCCGCTGTTTTTCCTACTGCCTACCCTGATCAAAAACTCAGCATATCTGTGCTGATTCAAGTAATTCCCGATGTCGAAATTTGTAAAAACAACCTCATCATTTCACTATGACCTCTCCTCACTCAAGGGTGCCTGAAAGTTAAGCTGGTGGTTACTTATAACTTTTCGTGAAAAAAAATGCCACGTTTCAGGAATATAACTGTATTCCAAATGTCAAAAATAAAGTATTTTACTTTATTTTTTAATTATCAAACATGAAATAGCAATTGAATTTAAAAATACATTTCAAACAAAATGTATTTCATAATTGAAAGCGAGTATTCGAATGTTTCAGCCCTGACGATGTCGAATAAATCAAAAAATTCAGATCGCATAATTGTTTCACAGATTTCTGAGAATCGATTATTTTCTGATTGTACTTGATTGAAAACATATTTATCGAAATTCGTTGAAATGTCGATAAATATTAGTCTATCAGAAATGATTGAATCCATTGAATCAGAAAAACCATTCCCAAAATAAAAGCAAAACAAGCAGTTCTTATTTTAATCTAATTTTATCTCTCGTTCCTCTCAATTTCATCTACATGTCTCAAGACTCGATCAATCTAGATTCAGCAGATCGTTAAAGAATCTTGAGATTGTTAAAGAAACTCCAGAACTTTGATGAAAGCTTCTCGGGGACATTTCACCGATACAATATCACCCCAAAAGGGCAGCGTTAAGGTTTTTCGACGCCTTAAGAGTTGGTTCGATTATTCCTTTTAAGGTTTCTTTCTTTAACGATTTATTTTATTTTATCAAGGACTATCGAGTTTTTTAATAGCCGAGAAAGTGCCCTTAAAAAGTTTTATTGTGTCGGGAATCTAAATGAAAATCATTAAGGGTTCAATGGAATGGAAGTTTTTTTAGCTGCGAGGTGTCCAAATTTACTAACTGTATTGCGGGGGTGGAATATTGATTTTGTGAGCAATTTAACTCCAAGATATTCCTCCGAATCTTTGTTGTTAGTGCGTTAAGTCCGTCCTAGGGCAGAAAAGCGACTTAATCTCGACTTAAGCTTGAAATAGTTTAAGATTTTTTTTAAATCACAACTCAGATAAATAGTTGAAATCCTAGTGGTTTAACTGCCTACAGGGTAGACAGACAGGACGAGACGAGAAAACTTCTTGACATAGTCATTCACCTCTAATATAACAACCTCCCGGTCAGAACGGAGAGCCAACTGAATTTATATGTTTATTATAAGGTATTTACCGAATACAAATTAGAAAATAAAACGTGGTAATTGATTGAAAAAATGGGTTCATGATCAGATATTAGAGCTGTATTTTTGATATATAGCGATTTACAGAATGAACCAGGTACCTAACTAACTAACCATCACGCCGTCTCTCCGCAGGGGTAGGCAGAGAAGACGGGCCGCCATATAACTATGTCTTGGTACACACTCCTTGCTACATTCACACATCGTCTCATACATACTCTTATACCAGGTACCCGACTGAATTAAGGAAGTGATTTCTGATTTTATTTAGAGTAGTAAAAATATATGTAATTTTGCTGTCGGTGACATATTTTTCAATTGAAAAAAACAAATATATCTGTCACATGTTGCCACTGGTCACTCAGCCGAGAAAACACCCACCCCCTGTCCACCCACCCTTTTTATAGAAACATATATGATATGACAATTTTAACAAATCCATCTACAGAAGCCTTATGTCTATGTTTCGTTTTTAACTGACCGCTTACGAGGGTCCATTCTATCCAGAAGCCAATACCTAAGTTATCATTGATTACGTCTAGAACGGAGTACGTGCGTTCATAGTGGTGGGAAGGAGGAGAGGGGGGAGGAGCCTGTATCATCATGTAGTTGAGAGGAAGTTATCTGATGGGGTGGATTTAAGCATGCGGGGGGTGATTCTAATAACTTCGGAAGTGATGTTTTTGTAGAATTTTGATCAAATATGAATTACCAGATGTTAGAGATTCTGATCGAGTCATTTCTAGTGTTCATTTTGTTTTTGTGTTTATGAATTTCTATCGCTTCGTGGAAAATCCTTCTTGTTTCATTGTAAAGGGTAACTATTTTATTTATATTTGTGAATACCACCCAAGAGTCCCAACTGCTCCCAAACATCTAGAACTAGTGAGACTATGGCATCCTCAATATGGATATGTTGTGAGGTTGAAGGTAGGAGAGGAGAATTAGATAAGAAAGCAGAAGGTTGGGAAGTACCTAACTATTCAGATCTAGTCACCGGACACGACTAAAGTCAATTCAAGAAAGGTTTTAATTATGAATGGTGGTTATTCACCAGCGCGATACTTATAGTATCTACCACTTTGGAACGTGCCGCAAATACTCGTATACTATGTATTATTTTGTATGAATTAAATGTGTTCTGACATATATTAATAAAATAAAAATTATTTGTGCACGCCAGATTTGTAGTTGTATTATTACAACGTATTGCCCGAAACGCCAGGAGTTAAAAAACCCTTCTAAGGACTATATTACACGAGTTACCTGAGAAAATTATTTTAATTCTTACACCCTGGAAAACGTTTTACGTTTTATTTTTAAAAATATTGTCATAAAATGTCATCAACACTTTTTACTCAAAATAATCCCTTGTTAAATTCTGCCGAGTACGCCCTGATACACCCTGCTCTGATCTTAATAATAATAATTGGCTGATTTATATAGCGCCGTTTTCGTGACAGAGATATCACCTCAAGGGCCTTCCAAACTCTTTACAAGCATTCGGTCACTAGGGGTGGAAAGCCATCAACCTCTTAATACCTTTTTATTATTCTTATAAAACAGACGTTAAAAATGTTATTCTAAGACTTAGATTAACGATTGATTTGACGGCCTCCATTGTCGAGTGGTAAGACGCTCGACCACAAATTCAAAGGTCACGGGTTCAAACCCTGTGTACGTAAATAACTTTTATTTAATTAATATGAATCATAACCTCAGAGCAATAATAAACAAGAGTCAGCGTAGCTAGGACTAGGGCTAGGGCTAAGGTATTTATATATCCATCCATAGCACATGTCGACATAATGTTTTTGTTTATTCGTGTAACCACTTTTTCACAGTTTTGTTATAAACAAAAATATAGAAAACCGTTGACTTATGTCCATTTATGTTACATATTAAAACGTTTGGGCGGAGTCGACGAAGACGCGGGACACGATGAACATCCTTATAATACTTTAAATCGGTGTGATAATTTGGGAAAATTGGCTGTCTCTTTCTTTCTGGTGGTGTACGACGTTAAATCCCGGAGAAAGTGATTTATCCCAAATTCGTATAGGTCGGGTAAAAATAATTAGCTCTCTCTCCATATATTGGTACTACAAGGTCATAACACATTTCATTTATGTAAAATAATTTAAAAAATAATCTTGATTTTCCCTTGATACCGAGAAATTATATACCAAATAAATGTTAATAATAAAAGTAAACTACTGTAAAAGAGCATAATAAATGTATTCATGTAATTATACCATAATACTGGGAGTAACCCGACAATTAGGAAATTTTATGGAAAATCTAGACATTACAATTAAGATGGGAAAACCTAAAATAAACTCATTAATAATCAGTATTCACCAACCTTGCATTATATAAATACATCGTAAAATCATACTTAGAGAAATACAACTGTAACCCATCTTAAATAAAAAAATCATACCAGATAGATATATAAAATAATAAACTAAAAAAAAACTTGTAACTAGTAAAATCATGCAGCAATACTGATGGATATAATTAAAGTAAAATCATGGTTTACTACCCCTGACATCCCAAAAATAGTATATAAGCCATAGAATAAGAACAACCTGTACTAGTCTGAAGATGGCCGTTATAGGCTGAAACCGGTCCAGTCAAAAAATAAAAAAGTGGAACGAAGTTATAAATTTGTTTTATTAAATCATTAAAATGGAATTCCACCATGAATTAACAGTTACAAAATTAAAAATAATAATTATTATTATTTTCAATTTTGAAGTAAATAAATAAACTTTTAACTAAAAATTGTTTTTTGAAAATTCAAAATAATAATAATTATTGTTTAAATAAAATTAAAACACCTGAAAATTAAAATGGAGTTCTACAAAATAAACTATAAAACCATAAATAAAAAAAGTAAATTTGCGGCGCGTTCCAGAGTAGTAGATACTCTTAGTATCACCCTGGTGAAAGACAACCATTGAGAATCGAAACGTAGCTTGAAATGGCTTTAGCCGTGTTTGGTGACCAGATCTGAATAGCCATCCCCTTCCCCTCCTCACTACCTTCAGCCTCAGAACATACCCCATTTGGGGATGCCATAGTCTCACTGGCTCTAGACGGTTAGGAGCAGTTGGGACTCTTGTGCGGTATTAACTATTAAAAAAAATTAAAAAAATAACGGGGTTTACTGGAGAGGGTGGGATACTTTCATAAGAAAAGTGGAAGACAAAAGTGGTTGGACAGACCTAAGAAGGTTTATGTCAAACACTGAGTTAAATTAATCTAAACAATAAGCAATTACAATAAAGTGGGTCAACGAGTATCTCATTGACAAGGGGAGAAAATTACATATTTCGATTTACCTTATTCGCGTGGATTAGTTTTATTCTCATTGATATATTAGTATGTATTTGTCACGCAGAATAAACTTTCATTTTACTCTTACAACCCTTTTGCTTGTGCTAACACTGTTATATACGAGTATGTTCTATGCGGACTGGGAATATTTTGTTTGCAACAGCATAATTAATTTTCTTCGAAGAAGGTCCATAAACTTCTTTTAGATTCTAACAAGTTATTGCGATGATAAATATTATACGAGATGGGCCCGCTGTTAGAAATACATCGATATAAGTCGTACATATTTTATGTAAGTACACTGTTATTTTTATGGCTAACTTACTAACCAACTAACTAACCGTCACGCCGTTTCCCCGCAGGGGTAGGCAGAGAGGACGGACCGCCATACAACTCTGTCTTGGCACACACTCCTTGTCATACGTCGTCTTATACATACTCTTCTGTTATTTTGACTCTTCACATGACCCGATTCAAGTATTTGATTTACTTGATCGTGCCATGTCTTTCTCGGGCGTCCTCGACTTATTTTTCCATTAATTTTCGCATCATATATTATTTTCACACTCTTTTCTTCGTTCATTCGCTCTACATGCCCAAACCATATAAGCGTCCTTTCTTGACCCTATCCATTACGCTCACATCAGCCTTTTATGGCAATATCACATTTTAATATACACATTATAAAAAGTGGGGAAGGGAGGGAGATCGGTAAGAGGAAGGTTGGGAAGTACCTGGCTATTTAGATCTGGTCACCAAACATGGCTAAAGCCATTTTAAGCAACGTTTCAATTCTGAATGACAATCTTTCACCAGGGCGATACTTAGAGTATCTACCACTGGAACGTGCCACAAATATACAATATATTATTTTATATTACTGAAATATGTTACGATACATACTTATTAAATAAAAGTTATTTGGGCATGCCGGGGTTTGAACTCGCGACCATTCGATTCGTAGTCTTGCGTCTTACCACTCGACCATGGAGGCCGTAAATTTAAATAATAAAAAATAAAAAAATTATAATGACTTGAGTTAACAAGTCTCGACATTCTTGACAGTGGAGAATGATACCCACAATTAGTATTGTGATGATTGAGGAACAGCAATTGAGTCTACGGTAAGGAATGCTCAACTGGATGAGTAGAATAGCAGGTGAGTCAATAATACAAATAATCTTTTTGAATGTGCGAATTAAATCAAAGTCTTTCTTAAGCTTTTTTAAAGAAGAATTTTTTTATGTAAATAAAAAAAGGTGAAACTTCTAATACAGTAAAACTGAAATAGTTCTATTATCCATAAACTGGAAAAGCATTATTCAAATCAATGGTATAATAGGCATTAATATTTCCCAGAAACTAAATATTTATGGGGTTTTTTTAGATGGCTTTCGGTCCAATCTTGTATCCATTAATCCTAGTTTTTTTGTATTTATTTGCCAAACGTTTGGCAATAAAATATACAAATACGAGTATAGGAAAACTAATATCATTTCTTAGGACCTTCTCGTCTAAGGTATTTGCTTTGTGAAGCTATTTCGTGTAATGAGAAAGTTAATATCGTAATTTCAATTCTGGTTTACGTCCATTGGATGGAAATATGTTAAGGCCTTTATAATATGATGAACTCTTTGAGTTACCCTTTACTGCCGGAAAAGCAGATTATCAATTTTCTACGTGATTTTCATACGTACGAGTATTATATTGTTTACTTTGATTTTGACCCATGCGAGCCCAATTGAAAGAATTTCATTCCTTAAACTTATTCCCGTACAAAACCTTTTTTTGCTTTTGTTTATATGAATACCGCGCAAGATTCTCAACTGCTCCCAACCGTCTAGAGCCAGTGGGACTATGGCATCCCCAAAAAGGGCATGTTGTGAGGCTGAAGGTAGTGGGGAGGGGAAGGAGATTAGGAAGAGGAAGGTTGGGAAGTACCTGGCTATTCAGATCTGGTCACCTAACAAGGCTAAAGCCATTTCAAGCAACGTTTCGATTCCGAATGGTGGTCTTTCACCAGGGCGATACTATGAGTATCTACCACTCTGTAACGTGCCGCAAATATTATTTTTTTATTATTTTTACATGAATTAAATGTGTTATGACACATATTAATTAAATAAAAGTTATTGACGCACGCCGGGTTTGAACCCGCGACCTTTGGATTCGTAGTCGAGCGTCTTACCACTCGACCATGGAGGCCGTCAAAAAAAACCTAGTAACTTACATAAAAATATCAGGGAACAGATAATGCCAAGAAGTGTTTTCTGTGTCTATTTTACAGAAAACTGATGTGGTCAGGTTACATAAGACCTTTTGACACTCAGGCCCCAGAGAGGCCAAAGAAATTGATAATTTGTTCAAAAAAGATTATCGATGTATTAAAATGTTTAGTTAATTTTCCCCAGTGAACTTTTCCGCATTTCCGATTTTTAATCATTTCTGGATTTTGAATGAAACCGTTCATATTTGATATTTATAATTTTGAAACCGTTAATTTGTGGTGAATTTCTATTTCAATATATATATATATATTTTTTTTTTTTTACATTAATACTGCGCAAGAGTCTCAACTGCTCCCAACCGTCTAGAGCCAGTGAGACTATGGCATCCCTAATAGGGGTATGTTGTGAGGCTGAAGGTAGTGGGGAGGGGAAGGAGATTGGAAAGAGGAAGGTTGGTAAGTACCTGGCTATTCAGATCTGGTCACCAAACACGACTAAAGCCATTTTAAGCAACGTTTCGATTCCGAATGGTGGTCATTTACCAGAACGATACTATGAGTATCTAGCACTCTGGAACGTGCCGCGAATTTACTTTTTATTATTTTTATATGCATTAAATGTGTTATGACACATATTAATCAATAAAAGTTATTGGCGCACGCCGGGTTCGAACCCGCGACCTTTGGATTCGTAGTCGAGCGTCTTACAACTCGACCATGGAGGCCGTCAAATATATATTTTATTAAAGGCTTTGAATCACAGCAAAAAAAATTGCGAAGAGTTTTAAAAACTTAATTATGAATTTTAGTTCAAGTTCGTATGTGAATACTTTCCTGGTCAAGATTTGTGCACTAGGCCCAACAGAAAACTAATACGTTCGTGGGTTTTTTACGCTAATTAGAGAGTAGGAGTTAGCCAACGCGTTGAACCTGAGTTGTGAGGGTTCATTTTAGCTGACAGGCATTTTTAGAAAGGGAAGAAGAATTCAGAGACGCCCCAAGAAGATAAGATAAGATCAAGTTGATTGAATTCTTGAAACTGGTCCGTATAATTGAAGGGTACCTATGTTTGCGACGATATACAATAATAATATTTGGACGATTTGTATAGCGCCGTTTTTGTGAAAAATCACCTGAAGGGCGCTGTACAGATCTTACTTTCTATAATGACATTTTAATTCCTAGTTTAAATTTAAAAAAATATACAGGAACATACTTACCTGGCAGGTCCCATCAGATGGACACAATTATGAACTTAAAATTATGATTATTATTTAATTTAATTTTTTTTCCGATTTAGGGCATGGGAGCGAAATTAAAATAATGGACTTTCTGAATTATCAATGTAAATGAAGTAAGGAGTGTGTGCCAACACATATTCGTGTCTAAATTTTCCAAGAAGATGGAATGATGGTCAATTGATAACTTAATTTAACTAAAATAACTTTGTATAAGACCACAGATTTTATTTGAAGTATTAATCAGTGATATCATAACATGACCGAGTGGTAAGACGCTCGACTACGAGTCCAGAGGTCGCGGGTTCAAACTCGGCGTGCGCAAATAACTTTTATTTAATTAATATGTGTCATGACACATAATTCATAAAAAAATAATATATAATATATTTACGGCACGTTTTAAAGTGGTAGATAATCTAAGTATCGCCCCAGTGAAAGATCACCATTCATAATTTAAACGTTGCTTGAAATGGCTTTAGCCGTGTTTGGTGACCGGATCTGAATAGCCAGATACTTTCCAACCTTCCTCTTCCCCACTTCCTTCTATTTTTTACTACATTTTGCCTCACAACATGCCCACTTTGGGAATGTCATATTTCCACTGGCTCTAGACGTTTGGGAGCAGTTGGGACTCTTGTGCGGTATTAACTATAAAAAATAAAAATAAATTCAAAATACGATGATACAAAATGAATGTGAGGAAGGTTTTAAAGTACCTAGCTATTCAGATCTGATCATTTAACATGGCCAAAGTAATTTATGACACGTTTCGATTCGGAATGTTGATATTTCTATTTATCTTTTATATTTTTTACGGAGAATAATTACCGACTTGATTTGCTTATACAAAATTATGAATTCAATGATTGACAGCCCTGAACCATTAAGCTTGATTTCATTTCATGTTCCTAGCAAGACGGTTACAAGGCAGTACCTACCGTACTATTGTAGCAATTCTGCTTCAACCTCGCAATTCAATACGCCTATGCGACGAATGCAACAGCTGGGAAACACATACTCCGATGTCGCTGATATATTTAACACGTCAATATCAAGCTATAAGTCTAATTTAGTATAGGTGTTGTCATCTGGCAGAGCTAAACTAATAGTTGGACCTGTTATTTAATATTATTTTTTTCTTTTCTTTTACAATATTTTTGAACCTGTTATTTATTAAATATTATTAGTTATTTTTGTATCTGCTTTTCAATACTCTTTTTTATTTTATTTTACACATTTTTTTACAGTAATGTGGTTTTTTTTTTTTTTAAATAAATATGTTAACATGTATGTAAAAGCCTATAACGGGCTTAAATAAACAAATAAATATTTTCATAGAAAGCAATCAAATTGTGGATTGACATATTTAATGTAACTTTGTATGAGACCGCAGATTTTATTTCAATTTTTATGACCGACCGGTTTTTGGTTTGTTTATCTTACTACTGCGAATATCTAAAACTCTAATGTGTATTTTATTACCTTCATTTAAGGTTTGTCAGTACAGACTTCATCTTCATAAAGATTCATCTCAGGTGAAATTAGGAGCACGAACAGATTTAACGACATTCCGGTCAACGGAAACCCAAACCCGATGACAGTTGATGACCAATATAGCCGTAGTCTAGCTTAGTACCGGGTGCCTAGGATTACTTTAGTACCTCTCATAAGCTTTAGTACACTCGTAACAATCCTGCCCAGACCATAAACTGTTTAGTGCAAGAAACAGATACAGGGAGATTAGAAACTAACTCTCTCGAAGCTTTGCAAGTTTTGAGTGAGGCCTTCCAAGGGTTAAAAAAAAGTCAAGCGGGATTAATAAAAAACATTAGCGTTGGGAAATATTTCGCATTCCTGATGTTCATCAAAAATTACTATTTGCTTTATCAGCAAGCCAAAAGGGCCGAAGCGCCATTTTGGGAAATTAACACCAGAGCACTTTTAAGCTTTTTTTTTTTTTTTATATGAACACCGCACAAGACTCTCAACTGCTCCAAAGCCGTCTAGAACCAGTGAGACTATGGCATCCCCAAATGGGGTATTTTGTGAGGCTAAAGGTAGTGGGGAGGGGAAGGAGATTGTGAAGAGGAAGGTTGGTAAGTACCTGGCTATTCAGATTTGGTCACCAAACACGACTAAAGCCATTTCAAGCAACGTTTAGATTCTGAATGGTGGTCTTTCACCAGGGCGATACTTAGAGTATCTACCACTCTGGAACTTATTATTTTTAATTTTAAATGAATTAAGTGTGTTGTGACACATATTAATCACTAAAAATTATTGGCGCACGCCGGAATCCGCGACCTTTGGATTCGTAGTCGAGCGTCTTACCACTCGACCATGGAGGCCGTGTTTTACAATGAAATTCATAAGTTTTCAGTATCTGGTTTGGTTTTGAAAAAAAAATAACTCGGGTAACTCAATGCTCTCACTGAGTTACCTGAAGCGACAAAAAGCTAAAAAGTCCTAAACTTGTGTCACTTGAGTCGAGCCTTCTCCTAAATGGTAAATATATTTTGGATGGCTGAAGGGCCACAAGTCTTCAGAATCAAACGAAAGTCATGAGCATTCGATGCAGAGAAAGAACTGATCAAAACTGCATATTAAACTCATTTTGACCAAAGTGTCAGATAAGCCCTTTTGCCTTTCCAGCAACGATATTTAGTAGCAGATTTGAATAAGCAGTTTTGTTCCAACCTCCCAAATGTAGTTTTTCTCATTTCTCTGATTTCACATTTTTTTTATATTTTAACATTACCCAACATTGGGGTGCCATAGTTCCACTAGCTTTAAGCAGTCGGGACTCTTGTGTGACCATTGACAGAAAAAAATAAAATCGAACAAACGCAGATTGTTTAAAATATAAATTATCATTTTTGATTTTAAAGCATTAAAATAATGGGTTGATATTGAATATTTCCATCAATACAAACTAACTCGTTGCTATTGTAGCAGTTTAACTTGACTTTATTGTAATATACGAGGCTTTTTCAAAAGAAAAGGTGAATTTTGAATTTTCGCGGCCTGTGTACATTCGATTATCGATTTTTTTGTTTTGTTATTATGTTGGTACACATATGTTTATCATATGTTAGCATTATCAGCCATTTCGGATTAGTGGTTTGTTTTTTGACAACTGGAAAGGTTAGTCAGGTTTTTGTGTGTTCTTCGATTTTTTTTACTTTTGAACAAAATCGATCAAAGAATATGTATTAAATTTTGCGTTAAAAATGGAATAAAGTGCTCCAACGAACTTAAAATGCTGACTGTGGCATTCGGCGAGTCTACTTTGTGGTACAAGCGCTTTACAGAAGGCCGAGAAGATGTTAATGACGATGAGCGTCCTAGAGTTTTGGAAAAACAAATCATGGATTTTATTCTTTGATCCATTTTTATCAAAAAGCCCGCGAAAATTCATATTTACCTTTTCTTTTGAACAGGCCATGTATGAATATACTCGTATACAGCACCCTTGAGATGATTTTTCACAAAACGGCGCTATACAAATCATCAAAATATCATTATTATTATATCTGACCTTTAAAATAATTTTTTTTTTAAATGTTTTGCATTATTTCCACGAGTAACCTGCGAAATTTCGTAAGCTCCCTGTGCTCACGGTCATAATATCCACCAATACCGTCTAGAGACGTAGACATGGGCAGTAAAAATAAGGTTCCATGAACAGAAGGTAAGCTTTCGCACAGCGGTATCATTCTCGTACTGGGAGACTACCTTGATTAGTATTGATGCCTTATCAAAGGTTGCCGAGCTCCTATGATTTTATTAAATTTACGACATTTTGCTAGGGTTTTATTTGAGCCTAAATTTGTCGGGATTTTCGTCTATGGACGTATGAAAATATGTTCTCCTGTGAATAATTTGAGATCACAAACCGTATTGAGGTAGAATCATCTGCCAGATACTCGATCGTATGTTTCGTGTTTCGATCTGTTTTTAATAGCCATGTGGCCTCGGTATTTTTAAATACAATTTTAATAGGATAATAAAAAATATTGAATGTGTACTGGATATTCGGAAAGGTTGGGGAGTGTAAAGCTGATTACTAACTAACCACCATACCGTTTCTCAGCAGAGGTAGGCAGAGAAGACGGACCGCCACACAGCTCTGCCTTAGCGCACACTCTTTGCTTCATTCACATTCGAACATCGTTAGATTTATTTATAAATGAACGGACTTAAGTCCAATTACAAAAAATATATAAAACACGAAATAAGAAAAAAGAGCAACAGAGAAAGAATAGTACATACATAATATCAAATAAAGCAATAACAAAAATAGGACAAAATATATATGAGAACATTTAAGACAAAGTTTTGGTAGAGTCGTAAAGAATGAAAAAAATCATTTAGACTGGTACCAAAAATTTCAAAATCATGGCTTTAGTTGACAAGTCTCGACATTCTGGAAAATGGAGAATGATACCCATGATTAGTAGAGTGATGATCGAGGAACAGCAATTCATTGTTTCCGAGTCCACGGCAAGGAATGTTAAACTGGATGAGTTGTAACAGTGAAGGTGAGTCTATAAAACAATTAATAATCTTGAATATGCAAATTAAAGTCTTTCTTGCGCTTTTCTAATGAAGAAATTTTCAATGATTGTTCAATTTCATCATATGAATAATCGCCTCTTTCTCGCCCTAATCTCCATGCGATTCCGCGTAAGAACCGATGTGTACGGATTGATTGTACGGATCAATATGATGAATATAAACAATATAGAAAGGGGACCAAATGACACTGGCATATTCTAGATGAGGGCAAACTAATGAGCAATAAAGAGTTTTTAGGGTATTTGTATTCTTAAATCCAAAGGCAATTCTATTGATAAAGTTTGAGTGATTTATTAGGTACATTATTAATGTGGTCACTAAAAGAAAGATTATAGTCTAGAGTAACACCAAGACCTCTTATAGATCTGACGGTAGTTAGGGAGACACTATTTAATTTATAATTGAAGAGGATCGGTTTACGAGTTCTATGAAATGGCATAATTTTACATTTATCAATGTTTAGTTGTAGGCAGTTAGTTTCACACCAATCATTAAATGAGTCAATTTCAATTTAGAGAAGGATACAGTCATGATAAGATATTATTGTGTTAAGGATCTTATTGTCATCTGCAAAAAGCCAAAAACGCGAGGAAGAACATACTTTGGCGATATCGTTAGTAAATCTGTTAAAAAGAAGAGGAGCTAGATGGGCTCCTTGAGGTACTCCAGACGTTACTTTAATAGATTCAAAGTTATTAACTTTGACTTTTTGTTATCTATCATATGAATAAGATTTGAAGAAAGATAATAAAGAAATTTTAATACAGTTAGCATGAAGTTTGGAGATAAGAATTGAGTGATTGATTGAGTTAGATATCATACTCTTCTGTTATTCTGACTCTTGACATGGTCCAATTCGAGCACTTGATTCATTTGATTGTATCATGTCTTTCTCGAGCGTCCCTGACTTCTTCCATTCACTTTCGCGACATACAATGTTTTCACACTCCATTCTTTCATTCATTCACTCTAAATGCCCAAATAATCTAAGCGTCTCTTTCATGATTCTATTCATTACGCTTACATCAACCTTGCATTATTTCTGAATATCCACATTTTTAACACGGGCGTACTGGTTTACCGCACATACGCTTTAAACATCTCACTTCTACAGCATTCAGTCTACTTTTTCATCCTTCTTCTGCCTCATGTGCTATCCTCTTTATGCTTCATTGCCATACATCAGGGTTGTTATACGCACTCCATTGTGGACTGCTTGTATCGCTTCTTTAGATATATATTTTTTTATTTGTACCAACAGCGTACAATCTTTCTTTATTGGAGTTTCCTCCACTCACCCTTCTTTTAATATCCTGCAGTTTTACTGTTATCTTTAACTAACTTTTTATCGTTATTTAGACTTGATTTTGTATTGTATTTGTAATCAATTTACTCTATTTTATTTATTTCAAAGGATATAAAATCAGATTGTGAAACAAAATTAAATGAACGTATAAACAGTGAAAATAAGTAAGGGTTTCAACCCCAAAACCCGAATATAATATCAAATCTAACCGATTAATTCCGCACGCTTTACATCAACTTCCACACGTTTTAATAAATTGTTATTACCTATTAAAGTCCACGTTAACCTTTAATCAGTCACGTATCACGTTACGTGATTACCAGATCCAATCCTGCTTTCAACTCCCTGGGGACAAGGATCTCCACGGCCCACTGGGCAAAATAAACAAGCCGACCAGTCAACGTAACATAGTTTCCTGGCAAAAAAAAAATGTCCACAAATTTTATGAATACGGTTTGTCAAATAGCATGAACACGCTATTTATTTAATTCCAGCTTACAAAATGACGCCATCTGTAATTTTTCTTGTACTTTATTTTGTTTAATTTTATTTAAGTTACTTGGACATCAAAATTAACTAATTATAACTCATATACTATTTGACTTAATAAAAATAACTTACATTCTACCCAAAATTACATACTAATGTATTTTATATGGTTCTTACAGGCTATTTTAAATTTATATTTTAATTATTTAAAAAAATTTTCAATAATCAATGTTAATATGAAACAGAAAAAAACGCGACCGAGACTCGAACTCGGAACCTCTAATCTATCCGGGAATAACACTTCTGCCAATTGAGCCACCGAGACCTTTTCAGAAACCGGCATTTTTAATCGATCTCATTCTTCATTTGAAAATTATTATTAATATCATTTTTTCAATTTTTCTTCCGATTTGGCTGCCATCTTTGTATGGTGTACAAAGCTCTATCTGAACACATATTATATACCTAGATGGTGTCTTGGATAAACCATCCATTTTTATGAGTTTACGGGAAATATACCTAATATTGTGTTACTGAACAAATCTAACTGATTATTAAGAAATGATAATAGTTTTTTTTACCATAGATTCACCTTAAATTGTACCAGTCTGAAGATGCCAGTAAAACAAAGTGAAACTGGTCCAGTCTTAGTAAAAAATAGTGGAATGAAGTTATTTGGTATAATTGGCTGAGGAGGGACATAAGAAAATATTTCAAATCCACTTAAAATAATTCAAAGATTGATAAATAAGGTAATCTTAAAAAATAAAACAATAACATTTTCTGCTGAAACCCTTTTTACAATATTCAATGTACCTACAACAAAAAAACAAATATTAAAAAAACATTCAATTTTACAAATTTATAAAGAAAAACAGGTAAATAACTTTCAACTTAATATGTCTGCTAGATATCAGAATAACATTCAAATTCAAAAATTTAACACTAAGCATTCTCAAAATATCTAGGAATAAGTTACTTTAATCTTTCCTCAACTATGATGTGTAACGACTACACAATGCTTGTAATAACTTTAATATCTCTATAGTCATCATAAATACTGGCTTCAGATTTTAGGTATTACTCCATAATACATTAACGAATGGAATGAAAAAATAGTGTTTATGTTAATTAGCATTTATCGGGCACATACGAGATATTTTGTGAGAATCGGGAATAAATTCACCAATAAAATTAAACGCTGCTAGTGTGTGATGAAGGTATATTCATTCTAAAAACAGCTATGCAATGCAAAAATACGTGAATCACATCTTACTCTTACTTGACTTCGCTATATGGGAACCCCCGAAATGGAATCTCAGTTCACACCCACAGCGCGTACGATACGATTTACCGCCAGTGGCCAGTAGCTTTCAAACATCTCTCGGAGGTGATCCTCTTGCCCATTTTGTGAGCGTTAGCCGATGATTTTTTCATGTTTTCAGCTTTTAAATTTCAATTAATATCACTGTTGACTTAAAATATGATTCATTTAAGCAATCGGTTATGAATATCCTTATTTTTTCTCAATTTAAATCGTAATTTTTTACCTGTGTAATGATTACACAACGCCGGGGCCGGAATAATAATTTAGCACAGTAAGGAGAAGGTTAACAATCTTTATGTAAATCTAAAAACTATGGACAATTTTCACGAATTTCAGCTTAAATTAAAATTTTACATCAAATACTTTTAACAGTACATTTTCAAACTTTGTGTTATCATTATGTACTAACATTTATTACTATTACTAATTTTACATAAGTACTTTTCTCTGATGTATTGTAAAAACTAAATACTTTTTTTTATTATTCTAACGAAATTACTTCACCAAACACGATTACCTTGTTCTTTATGGTGTGGAACAGTTTATATGTTCGTTTTGTAATACCCTGTATAAAAAATTGTAATAATTATCTTATTGTAAAAAAACTTATAATAAAAATATATAAAAATTGATATTATTAAATCATTAAAATAAATTTAACTTGGTCACAAGATCCTTCATAATACAAATGCCTTCAGCATACTAAATTGTTCATGAAAATTTCTTCCTCGTAGCACAAACGTTAAGTCTAATTCTTATCACAGTACAATACAGCAAACGCACTTTTTTACGCCCAAAAAGTTACGTTTCAATTGCTTCAGGCGCCGGGTGTTCAAATATTTACAGGCTGGGAGCCTTTTAGCGGATGAGATGTGATGGCCCGTAGCCAATACAGCCTCCGATAAACATGGACCGAACACACAGCCAACTCAGAGGTGCCCGTCTTTTGGAAATTGAAATCTGTTTTATTTAAGTTACCCGGAGGGCAGAAACGTAGGATTGAAAAACATGTGTGGTAAGTTTTTTCTCAATGTGGTTTTACACAGTAAAGTGGACTGTTGAAAAAAATAAACCCAATCTTAAGTAGTAAACATCTTATCTCTTTGAAGTTTTCGCGTCTATTTTAAAAATGATTTGGGTTGAGTATTTATTTTCAACGTTTTAGGTTTGTTTTATAGTTGGTACTGCACAAGAGTCCCAACTGCTCCCAATCGTCTAGAGCCAGTGAGACATATTGCATTACTACCCCAATTATGGTATTTTGTAAGGCTGAAGGTATTAGAGCGAATGAACGGAAAAATGAGTGCAAACGCGAAAGTGAATGGTAGAAGATGTTGGAAACGCCCAAGGAAGACTTGACACGATTGAGTGAATCGAATGCTTGAGTCGGGTCATGTCAATAAAAGCCAGAAAAATAGATGACATATTGTGAGGCTAAAAGAAATGGGGAGTGGGAGATGGGAAGAAGAAAGTTGGGAAGTACCCGGATATTCAAATCTGGTCACCAAACATGGCTCAAGCCATTTCAAACAACGTTTCTATTTTAAATGGTGGTCTTTCACCAGGGCGATACTAAGAAAAAAACAGTGGAAAATAGTTAAGAACTTTGTATTATTAATCATATTGTAGAACTAAGGAATTAAAATAAATAAACGTAGTAGGTAATTGTCAAATGATAGTCTTTAAGGTTAGGTAGATCACTTTATTTACGAATCAAAACACGCTGACGTAAGTAATCACAAAACAAGAGGTGTTTTCCGTCACGAAAGGTAAACCCGAGTGTCAGTGGGCAAAACTCCTCCTTTCCCACCAGAAACATCTTTTCCGCGGGAAATACCTTCCTCTCCTAGGCTGTTGGGTGCGCCCCGTTGCTGGTCATGTAAATGATATATTAATACGCCTATTTATATATACATAATAGGCGTGGTAAAGTGGTTATAAACAGGGTTTATCAGTTTCATTTATAAATATGGCAAGCCACAAAGTAAATGCTTTTTACGAATATGTTAATATTAATTCATACGTTTCATCTGAATTTTATACCATTAGCTTCTGGTAAATTGTTTGTTTAATCTGTTGATGTACACATGCACTTTTATACACATATCTGAACCTTTTTCTCTCATGATTTATGATAACGATCATGACTTTAAATAGTTTTAATTTGTATAAATATATATATTTTTTTAAAGTACGACAAACATTCCCGGGTTACGAATAACCTGACAATATTTGAAAAACTCCTACTGCCATCATAAGAAGCGGAAGATGTTGCTTGTGCAATGATGGAGGACTTAGCCAGCAGAGGAATTGAACGCACGACGCCCGGGTAGGAATCCGACGCGTTCTCCACTCAGCTACCAACCGGTCGCTTATATTTATTATGTATTATTTTCTCCTGGTTAGTTAATCTTATTAGCATAATTAATTTAATATAAAGCGCACTTGAGGTGAAATATCACACAACTGCGCTATATAAGTTCACTGTTATTATTATTATATATTTATATCTATATATTCGTAAAAAGCATTAACTTTGTGGCTTGCCATATTTATAAATAGAAGACATAGACTTTGTTTTTAACCACTTTTTATTACCGGTTTCGGAAGTACCATTCCATCATCAGGACAATATTAAATTAATCTGAAATACAAAATACTGAGATAAATATACATATTTAGGAGTTGGAAGGAGAAGGAGTAATTGAGAGATTATTATTATATTATATTATTAAAAAGTGGTTAAAAACAAAGTATATGTGTTCTATTTATATTTATATCGTTTATAAATTGTATTTTAATTTTTAACTGATTTAGTTTATGTCTTTAAACGTACTTTTATCATAAACCAATAAATAACACGCTTAAACGATGTTTATACAAAACCATGAGAGTACTATTAATTTACTTGATTTTAGTAAAGATCAAAAATGTTTTGCACTCCTGTCCGAGAGGGTGAACCGCCCCAAAACCTGCGATCAGTTCTAACCTAGCTCTGATCGATCTCTAATCTGTTGTCCCCCCACCCCCCTCTGCCGCAGGCGATCTCTGACATTTATTGTGTAATTGTGGTCTGCCACTTTGATGATCAAAGTGACATACTCGTATTTACGGGTATCTGAATCGAAATGTTCATTAAGTGTTATTATCTTGGAGTACATAGAGTGGTGCCTATCCAAGGCAGTGTAGTCAGTTTTTGATGATTTTTACCGGACTCGGCAGACCTGGGCGTGGTTAAGACTAGGGCTAGGGTATTTATACATCCATTCATAGCGCCTATCGACATAATGTTTATGTTTATTCGTATAACCACTTTTTCACAGTATTTTTATCAACAAAAATATAGCATATAACCTAAAAAACCGTTTATTTGTGTCAAGTTTAGTGGTATAGTAAAAAATGTGGGCGGAGTCCCCGCGGTGACCCAGGAGACCAAGATCATCGTTACAGTACATGGAAGCGGTTATATTTGTTGTCTCTTTTTCTCTCATGGTGTACAAAGTTAAAACCCGGACAAAGTGATTTAATGGCAAGTTTGTATAGGTTGGGTAAAAATAATCCTCTCATAATAAGCTCTCCCTCCATATATTGTGACTTCGAGGTTATTATGTATATCGTAACCTTCAGAACGTTACCAAATACGAATGTGTCATATTTTCATATTTAAACTAACTAACCATCATGCCGTTTCCCCGCAGGGGTAGGCAGAGAGGACGGACTTCGCCATTTAACCATGTCTTGGCACACACTCCTTGCTTCATTCATATTCATACATCGTCGCATACATACTCTTCTGTTATTCTGACTCTTTACATGACCCGATTCAAGTATTTGATTTACTTGATCATGGCATGTCTTCCTCACGCGTCCTGAACGTCTTCTTCCATTCACTTTCGTTTTATTTATTCTTTTCACACTCCTTTCTTCGTTCATTCACTCTACATGCCCAAACCATCTAAGCATCCATTTCTTGATCCTATTCATTACGCTTACATAATCCTTGCTTTCTTTCCCGATATATTTACATTTTGAGTACGGTCATACATGGTTTTGCCGGACATACGTCTCAGGGATATTATTTTTACAGATTTCAGTCTACTTTCATCCTTCTGCCAGTTTTTATATTTAATATTAATTAATTGCTCATAATTTAGTAATTGTTCGATTAATTATAACCGGTGAGAGCCGAGTGGACAAACGCGCCGGGTTTCCACCCAGGCGTCGTGGGTTCAATTCCTCTGCTAGCTTAGTCATTGTAGATGCAACATTTTCCCATTATAATGATAGCAGTAGGAGTTTTTCAAATATTGTCAACCCGGGAATGTTTGTATTTCTATAAATATATATTTATTATTATATTATTAGTATTCCAATATTTTTATTTGCCAGCAGACGTAGATTTTTCTAAATGCTTTATTTGTGAAATGAAAATGATAGCGAGGGAAACGAAACGTATTTTTACTTTCATGTTGTGGCGTGATGTCGGTATGTTGTAATATGTTTGATAATTTTTGGGAAAATTTTAACAGAATACATACACTGTTGATCTCTACGAGACTTTAACTGCTCAGTGGTTGAGTGGTTAAGATTCTCGACAACGAATCCAAAGGTCTTAATTATTTCACAATTAATCGCCCTAGTGGAATAACCACAACTCGAAATCGAAACGTTGCTTAAAATGGCCGTGTTCAGGTACTTTCCGACCTTTTTCTTCTCCATCACCTCTACACTACCTTCAACCTCACAACACACCACAGTTAGGGATGCCATAGTTCCACTAGCTCCAGACGGTTGGGAGCTTAGAGTATATAGAGTGGTATCAATCCAAGGAAGTGTAGTCAGTTTTTGATGATTTTTACCTGACTCGGCGGACCTGGGCGTGGCTAAGACTAAGGCTATAGTATTTATACATCCATTCATATCACATATCGACATAAGGTTTTTGGTTATTCGTATAACCACTTTTCACAGTATTGATATCAACAAAAATATAGCATCTAACCTAAAAAACCGTTTAGTTGTGTCAAGTTTAGTGGCAGAATAAAAAATTTGGGCGGAGTCCCGTGGTGACCCAGGAGCCCAAGGTCATTGTGACAGTACGTAGAAGCGGAGTATTATATTTGGTTTTATGGTGGTCTCTTTCTCTCTCATGGTGTACGACGTAAAAACCCGGAGAAAGTGATTTATCGCAAGTTTGTATCGATTGGGTAAAAATAATTAACTCTCTCTCCATACATTTTTTCTCCAAGGTTGGGAGCAGTTGCAATTCTTGTTACATACTGTTCAATGTACTCCTCGTATATGACATTTTATATTAATTTAATGTGAAAAAACACATTTTATTAATTATTATTTGGGCACGGCGGAATTTGAACTCGCGATCTCTGGATTCGTAGTTGAGCGTCTAAACCACTCGATCGCGGAGACCGTCATATTTATATGGGTACAATATATATTTGTAGCTGTGTTATCTAGCGAGAGTATCTACAATACGTCTTAAACAAATATTTGGTAAGGAAAACATTTGTTTTCTCTTCCACTACCTTCAGCTTTACAAAATAGGACAAATGGGGATGCCATAGATTCACTGGCTCCAGACAGATGCAAGCATTTGAAGCATTTCAAATATCAAATCTTTAGTGTCACTTTTGCATTTTTTAATGAGACAGATACATGCTCTGCTGATATATACAGACAGAGTACATGTTTAAGAAAATATCTTTATAATAAAATGTATTTTATTATATATTCTTTTAAGAATAATAATAATAAAGTTTTATTCCGGAAGGTATGCAGGAGTAGTGCAATGCAATACCTTCCATAATTGATATCAATACATTGTAATAATAATAGAAACAAAATAAAAAATGAACAGAAATTCATAAGAAATAAATAAATAAATAATAAAATAAAAATATAAATAAAAATAATAATAATGAAGATAAATAAATAAAGGATATTAATATATATATATATATATATAATATATATAAATAAAACAGATAAATAACTTACAACATAAAATAACTGCTAGATATCAGAATAACATTCAAATCCCAATATTGAACATTAAGCATTCTCAAAATACCTACCTCTATCTAGGAATAACGTACTTTAACAATCTTTCTGTAAATTTAAAAACTATTCATAATATTCACGAATTTCAGCTTAAATTGAAATATTTCATCTAACAACTTTAACAGTCCTTAATAATTGTTTTGATTGTTACAATTTTTTTGTTTGTTATTATTTTTTCCTTCTTAGTATACAAACCTTGTGTTATCATTATTTACCAACATTTATTACTATAACTAATTATACACAAATACTTGATATTTTTCTCTGATGTATTGTAAAAACTGAACATTATTCTATTACTTGAGGGAAATTCCCTCACCAAACACAAGAACCTTGCTCTTTATGGTGTGGAACAGTTTATATGTTTATTTTGTAATGCACTGTGCAAAAATTTGTAATAATTATCTTTTTTATTATTGTAAAAAAAACTCAAATCAAATAATAAAAAATAATTAAAAAATTCTAGCAATTAAATTGTACCTTAATTCCCACATATTATCCACACTCCTGTGAACAGAAGTGAGGGTTATAAAACCACAATATTTCACGAATTCAAGACACGAGAGACAAGTTGATATAAAGAGGCACTCAACACAATAAAATTAAATAAGACTTTGGGCAAAGAAACAACTATTTTCCACAAAACTTTACGACATCCTTCCACGAGTCATTAACAAAATGTAAAAGTAGAATGAATTTAAGACAACGAAGCCTGACTTAAATATCTTCCGAAACATGCTTTAACAAGAACAATATAAACTATTCTGTGGAAGCCAAAATATTTCTAAAACATTATAGCAGCACAGGAGCTCTAGTGGGAGAGATTTATTTTTATTTGAAGCCTTGAAAGACCGTCCCTATCTCGCCACTTACACGGGCGACGTTCTGACGAGGGTTAAGGAAGGGACCGTAAGAAGGGCTTTGCGTGAGTTTTGAAGACGCCCAGAATAAATTAACGTGGAAAAACTAATGCTGGCAGCCCATTTCATATGCGTGCCGTTTTAAACACGAACGAGTCGCGAAAACTACACAATTATTATTGTGAACGTATATTTACCCTTCCGGGAATTTTCTTTACTCTGTGGTAATTAATAAATCCATATTCATGGTTTCTACTCATTTCCAGCACCAGAGGAATAGAATGGAAAATTTAATTAGTTTCTTCAACGAACTGACCTAGATTTTTTTTCTTCTTTTTTATTACTGTCATTTTTTCATTTTAATTATTATTATTAAAAACTTAAATTTAAATTGTAGAATGTATTGGCTAAAACACTCCAACTGTAAACGGTTTTTTACCTGAACAAGCCCATTTGATTGCATGAAATATTATTATTGAGAAAATGCACAACAGTAATACAAGTAAAAAGAAAGGAAGGTAAGTGCGGAAAGGCTGATAAAGATATTGAAAGAAGGGGGAATGCAGGAAACTCCATTAATGGAGGACTGAACGCTATTGGCGCTAATAAGAAATTGTCCAAAGAAGTGAAGCTAGCAGTCCACAATGGAGTGTTTATACCAACTCTGATGTATGGCAGTGAGGCATGGAACTGGCAGAGGAAGGATGAAAGTAGACTGAATGCTGTGGAAATAAGATCCTTGAGACGTATGTACGGTAAAACCATGTATGACCGTATTAAAAATGTGGATATCCAGAAAGAATGCAAGCCTGATGTGAGCGTAATGAATAGAATCAAAAAAGGTACGCTTAGATGGTTTGGGCATGTAGAGCGAATGAACGAAGAAAGGAGTGTGAAAAGAATATATGATGCGACAGTGAATGGAAGAAGAAGTCGAGGACGCCCGAGAAAGACATGGCACGATCAAGTAAATCAAATACTTGAATCGGGTCATGTGAAGAGTCAGAATAACAGAAGAGTATGTATGAAACGATGTACGAATGTAAATGAAGCAAGGAGCGTGTGCCAAGACAGAGTTATATGGAGGTCCGTCCTCTCTGCCTACCCCTGCGGAGAAACGGCGTGATGGTTAGTTAGTTAGTTAGTAATACGAGTAGGTCGAATCTAAACGGAAAGGACCAAAATACGTTTTAATGAATGATATTCGAATGACATATTTCATGACGACAGAGTCGCATTTCGAATATTTTCGCTGCTTCAGATATCATACAAATGCCGATATTCTACTTTATAATTAATATAATATATAAGAGATTGATGCAGAAAGTGCGAGACCCTATGTTCATGATTTAAGTAATATATTCTATCGGCAGTACAGAGGAATGTGAGTTTTAATTGTATCAGGGTTATTAAAATAATAAGCGAACATTCAAGATTCAGTTCCCCTTTGAAATAAAAAAACTACTATATATTTACTCAGTTTAACTAAATTACCATCACGCCGTTTCTCCCCAAGGATAGACAAAGAGGACGGACCGCCATAAAACTCTGCTTTGGCACACACTCCTTGCTTCATTCAGATTCACACATCGTTTCATACATACTCTACCGTTATTCTGACTCTTCACATGACCCGATTCAAGTATTTGATTTACTTGATCGTGCCATGTCTTTTTCGGGCGTCCTTGACTACTTTTTCCATTCACTTTCGCATCATATATTCTTTTCACACTCCTTTCTTCGTTCATTCGTTCTACATGACCAAAACATATTATTAAATATATTTATATCAATTAAATTTGTTATGACACATATTTATTAAATAAAATTTATTTGCGCACGCCGGGTCCGAACCCGCGACCTCTGGATTCGTAGTCGAACATTTCTGGTGATGAAAAGTTTAATTGTGAAGGCATTTCAAATTTTTTGATACTGGATTTAAAACAAGGGTTTTGGGAGACCTTTGGAAACCCACTTGATGACAGCACTGCCAGAAACTGTAATTTAGTCAAAACCCCTAGTTCTCAAACACGATGGGTACAAATTGGTTTAAATGTGAATGCCTTCAACCCCCTATAACAAGACAAAAACCACCCTAAACCAACAACCACGTGCACAATTTGTGGTTAGTAATCTACACCCGACTATATATCAACATATGTTTATATATATTTATACCCACGGTGGTCAAACGGACAAAAAACAAACATCCACAGGTTTGTATGAGTTTTCCAGCCACTGTCAATATTGGCCCTTAATCATGATAGCGAAAGCTAGAACCTCAGAGTAAATTTTAAATATTTTACTAGCCTTTCGCGATGATCAAGCAAGAGTTCAAATCGCTAAATGTTGTGGGGTGAATAATTTTGATGAAGGTTGCAGTAGAAGGGTTGGGAGTTACTTGAATATTTATATCTAATACAGTCGAATTTGGTTATAACGACCACGGTAATAGCGAGGTCACGGCTATAATGAGCAATTACTTAATGATATGTTGGTTCGGGCTTATTTTTATACTTAGAGTATATAGAGTGTTATCAATCCAAGGCAGTGTAGTCAGTTTTTGATGATTTTTACCTGACTCGGCGGACCTGGGCGTGGCTAAGACCAAGGCTAAGGGTATTTATACATCCATTCATATCACATATCGACATAATGTTTTTGTTTATTCGTATAACCCATTTTTCACAGTATTGATATTAGCAAAAATATAGCATCTAACCTAAAAAAAATTCTCCCGAACATTTTGACAAATGGTTATTCGGCGGTATTAAACTAACATCGACGATAAAGTGTATTTTCGGCACATTCTAGAGTGGTAGATACTATAAGTATCGCCCAGGTGAACGACCACTATTCAAAATCAAAAATTCTCTCGTAATGGCTTTGGCCGTGTTTTGTGATCAGATCTGAATATCCAGGTACTTCCCAACCCTTCTCTTCCCCATATCCTAGCACGCCCCACTACCTTAAACCTCACAACATACCCTAATTGGGGATGCCATAGTCCTACTAGTTCCAGACGGTTGGGAGCAGTTGGAACTCTTGTTATATATTTGTCAATATACTATATTAATACATACGCAGAGGTGGCTGATGTATTTAACTGCACGGAATGTAGATACGAGAAGGCTATAACATCATATATCTTTAATGAATAATATTTTGGAGTATTTAATCACTATTTTTTACTACTCTACAAACTATTCCTTATTTTGTTTGTGCATATAATTTTCATTTTTTCATTGTCAATTGTAAACCTTTAATGTGAAAGCCCTTTCGGGCGTATACAAAAAAAAAAAAAAAAATAATGCTCTTTTATATTAATCAAATGTGAAAAAACGCAACTTAATTTTCAAACGACGGGATTTGAACTCACGACCTCTGAATTTGGGTACAATATATATGTTTTAAACTGTGTTATCTGGCAAAAGTATCGCCTGTGCATTCCGGTCGTTTCGGTCCGGTCATTCCGGTCAAAACCATTCCGGTCGTGCGGTTTTAAATAATCTAAAACATACGTCTTGAAACAAATATTTTGTAAGGAAAACATTTATTTTTATAATAACGAACTCCACCCAGCGGTACTTAGTCAAAAGTGATAGCTTTATTACCATTGTCATAAAAATATGTAGTACGTTTTAAATGAAATATTAACACGTAACATTTTGAGAAATTCCTACAAATTTCTCCAGCATTTGAGACGCTGCTCGTTGACCTAGTTTCATCCCCTAATGAGGTGGTATGTATCATTAAGGCTGTGTATTTACTATGGGGATGAATAAATCAAGAACATCCAACTTGTGTGCACTCGACTGCAACGGTAAAGCAATGTTGTACTTATTTGTTTTTAAAGTCTACAACATATTTTTTTGAATAAAGGTTAATTATTGATTTTGTAGTAATTGAGTTTAGGTTAAGAACGGCTGGCGAACTAAAGTGAAAACGGTCGACTCCAACAAGAGTCAAATTGGAAAAACTGCAAAACGATAATGTGAGAAGTAAGTACGAGAACTGTGTAGATATAAGATTGAATGAAAAGGGGATGGATGGTCTAAGCATAGAGAAACAAGGAACCATATAAAAGTGAGTCTATGCGAATCTGCTAGAGAGGTATGCGGAATAAGCACTCAAGGTAGGAAGAAAGGTGACGCATGGTGGGATGACGAGATTAAAGCACTGGTCTCAGAGAAGAAGAAAGCATGGTTATGTCTGATAGTAACTGGCACTGCTTCTATAGCGCGGAGAGGGATCAAGCAAAAGAAGTATACAAGGAATGCAAGAAAAGAGTAAGTGTTGGAGTGAAAGAACGAAAGAAACGCCTGGAAGAAGAAGAGGGAATCAAAATGACTAATCACTTCCCAGAAAACATTAAATTGTTTTGGAAGGATGTCAAAATGTCCCGAAACGGCCCAGAAAGCAAGTTCATTGATTAATTTATGTTTTCATATAAAGCAAACACATTTAAAAAAATTGAATATCGGTAACCTCGTTTTAAAAACACAATGAATTAATATTTTAGACGCCGGCCAGGAGTCGCTGGTACCCAAGGTTCATCAACAATATATAATTAATCCAAATATAATTAAACCAGAAAATGTGAAGGAAAATTCAGCGGGTTTTTCCGGGAAGACGATTTATTTCAACAGCTTTGCTAATATTATTTATGGCTTTCTTATTCTGAATACCTTCTGAATTATTTAATATAATACAAACCCTGTTCCACTTCAATATTGAATGGTTAAAGCTGAACAATTATTTACGCTCGTGAAAGGCTTTTTACACAAATATTAACATTTTTTTTTTAAAAATACATTAATGAACAGTGCAAAAAATGTTGTACAAAAAGAAAATAATTACAAACGTGAATAAATTTTATCTTATTTATTTTATTTTAGTTATTGGTACATCAAATTTGACAAAGTAACTAACTATAACTCATTTACTTTTCGACTTAATAATGATAACTTACATTCTACTTAATATTACTAATGTATTTTATATGGTTCTTACAGGGTATTTTAAATTGTTTTATTGGTATAATATTGAATGTTTCCGGCAGTGCATTATAACATTTCATCCCTTTATAAAGTAAGCTGTTTTGTCTATTATTTTTTTCTTCTTTTTTTTTTAGCCTGATTTCTATGCATTTTCTTGTATTATATTTGTGAATATCTGCGTTGTTAATAATGTTGTCAGAAACATATTTTAGTTATACTCGTAAGTTGTTGTTTTTTTTAATTATGTAAAAACATCAATATGTTTAGTGTTGGCATCTGTTTCACTGTTAGCCAATTTAGTTCCACTGACATTTTAGTTTATTTTGCTCTTTTTTGGAGAATTTGAAACTTGTTTTGTTTTCTTTCGTTACGCAAGAAAAGATTCGTTGAACAGTAATAACAATGTGGAGCAATAATGGAGTTGTAAATTGTAATTGTAATTTTTCCGGAAGTTTTTTGACGTATTCTGCCAGAAAAAAAATCTTCTTCCCAATTTTCTTTTGTTTATTCTCAGTATGCTTGTTAAAAGTTGGTTTTGTATCTAATATAACACCTAAGTATTTCATATCACTTACATTTTCAATAATTTTACCATTAAATCTAATGTTACTTTTACAGCATGTCTTCTTTTATTCAATTATCAAACATTTTGTAATATTTCAATTTGTGCTCGTTTATTGTGTAAAAATTTTTCCATGTCTTTGAAATAATAAATAAATACATAGACGGCCTCCATGGTCGAGTGGTAAGACGCTCGAATACGAATCCAAGGTCGCGGGTCCAAACCCGGCGTGCACCAATAACTTTTATTTTATTGATATGTGTTATAATACATTTAATTCATATAAAATAATAAAAACTTTATTTTTGGCACGTTCCAGAGTGATAGATACTCTAAGTATCGCCCCTGTGAAAGACCACCATTCAGAATCGAAACGTTGCTTGAAACGGCTTTAGCCGTGTTTGGTGACCAGATCTGAATAGCCAGGTACTTCCCAACCTTCCTCTTCCCAATCTCCTTCCCCTCTCAACTACCTTCAGCCTCACAACATACCTCTATCTGGGATGCCATAGTCTCACTGGTTCTAGACGGTTGGGAGCAGTTGATACTCTTGTGCGGCATTTATATTTTAAAAAAATGCATTGTTTCGTTATTTCTGTGACAATAAATGCAAAAAACAGATTTTCTTAAGAGGCAGATAACCGACTTAAAGTTTAAAGCAAAACTTTGAATATTTCTAGTTTTCAGGTTTAGCGTAGGTATTTTATTTCATAAAGCTCCACGGGAAACTGAAAAATATTTTGTCCATCTAAAAGTTCCGGATATCACAACATAGACAAAAAAAATCATGCACTTCTTAAATCTGAAATAATTTGAACTAAGTTAATTTTTTCACGAAATGTATCACAACGGACTAAAAAATCAGAATGCGTACATTTTAACACGAGGTGAAAAACGTTTAATTCGTGTATCGACAGAATCTTCACGGCATCCAACTGGAAAAAGCAATATACGGGAAACCCGCAAAATTTATTCCAACTTGGAAAACTTTACACGAAATAAAAGAATGTGATTGGAGTACTGAATCCAAGATAACGTTTGTTCGGAAAAAGCTGGGCTGTTGTCAGTTTTGAAATATATTGACAAAACCCCGGAGCTTAGAAAAGCCTTAGAATATGGAGGAATTCGAAGGGAGGTATCGACATGTACACCAGTTCACAACAGTCAGCAAATTCTTAGAACGTTTGTAACATTTACAGCTACATGAAAATCGAAGAACCTACGTGCAGTCTAGATTAAAGACGACCATCGCATTTAAACTAAGTTGTTTAAAACCTCAAAGCAAGAATATACTCGTATATGGAGAGAGCTATATTTTTACGCAACCTATACAAATTTACGATAAATCACTTTCTCCGGGTTTTTACGTTGTAAACCGTGAGAGAGAAAGAGACAAGTTCTCACATAATATAGCACCACCATTCGGTATGTAAGCATGTTTTCTGTCTCCCGCGTCTCCGGCGACTCCGCCCACTACGGTTTCTTGTTATGCGACATAACAGGACATAACTCAACGGTTTTTTAGGTTATATTCTATGTTTTTGTTTAAAATAAACAAAAACATTAAGTCGACATGTGCAATGAATGGATATATTAATACCCTAGCTCTAGTCAGTCAATAATCATCAATACTGACTACATAAGTGCTCCCTCCTGTATATTATTGCTCTGAGTTTAAAACCAAACAGAAAACTCAATGTGGAACTTGTAGAAAATAACAAACTTTTAGATTACACGTATTTTCTTTATTCTATAACAATATAATATGCAATGGAGTGCTTATACCAACCCTTTTGTTTGGCAGTGAGGCATGAAACTGGCAGAGGAAGGATAAAATTAGACTGAATGGTGTAGAAATGAGATCCCTGAGGCTTATGTGCGGTAAAACCATGTACGACCTTGTTAAAAATGTGGATATCCGGAAAGAATGCAAGGCTGATGTGAGCGTAATGAATAGGATCAATAAAGGGACGCTTAGATGGTTTGGGCATGTTGAGCGAATGAACGAAGAAAGGAGTGTGAAAATAATATATGATGCGAAAGTGAATGGAAGATGAAACCGGGGATGCCTGAGGAAGACATGGCACGCTCAATTAAAACAAATACTTGAATCGGGCCACGTGAAGAGTCAGAATAATAGAAGTATGTATGAGACGATGAAGAGTACCTATGAATATGAACGAAGCAAGGAGTGTGTGCCAAGACAGAGTTGTACGGTGGTCCGTCCTCTCTGCCTACCCCTGCGGGGAGAAACGGCATGATGGTTAGTTAGTTACAATGAAAATTATGTTTATACCTCAAAATAGTTTCGTTGACCTTGAAATTCTGGAAGGAAAAAATAGTTCAAATATAATGACGCCAGAGCTGTTTGAATGTTTTTAATGCTTCGTATACGAGTATATATAATATAATATATATTTTGAAAGCATTTCGATTCCTAGGCCCCAGATAGGCCAAATAAATTAATTATCTGTTCAATAAAACTGATAATTCCGTAGACTCAGAAACAATGAATTGCTGTTCCTCAATCATCACAATACTAACTATGGGTATAATTCTTCAATGTCCAGAATCTCAAGGCTTGTTAACTCAAGCCATGGTCTTGAAATTTTTGGTAGCAGTCTAAATGATTTTTGTCATTCTTTACGACTCTACCAAAACTTTGACTAGACCATGGCTTGAATGTTCTCTCTTATGTTTATTTTGCCCTATTTTTGTCATCGCTTCATTTATTACTATGTACGAGGTAAAAGAAAAGGTATGATTTATTTTGCTTCTCAGATTATAGATTTTTTTTTGTTATGTTGGTACCATTATGTTAGCATTATCAACCATTTTGGATTAATGGTTTGTTTTGACAACTGGAAGGTTAGTCACGTTTTTTGTGTTCTTCGATTTTTTACTATTGAAAATAATGGATCAAAGAATAAAATCCATGATTTGTTTTTCCACAACTCCAGGACGCTCATCGTCATAACCATCTTATCGGTATTCTGAAAAGTGTTTATAAGCGGTACAAGCGCTTTAATTTGAGCTGAGGAAAACAAAATCTTGGATTTTATTCTTTGATCCATTATTTTCAATAGTAAAAATCGAAGAACGTGACTAACCTTCCACAAAACAAACCACTAATCCAAACGATACCTGAAAGTGTTTACACAGCCCGCGAAAATTCAAAATTCATTTTCAACAGGCATTGATTTTTTTTCATTTTCATGTCTCTTTTGTAATTGGACTTTAGTCCGTTAATTTATAAATAAATAAAGAATTACGATACCTGAAAGTTTTTGATCAAATTCATCAGCATTAAATATAATTTACTTCAGGCACACGGGCACGCTCACAATAGATTTCAATGAGCGCACCAGTCTCTCAACAACGTCAACTTACAAAGTGTAGTTTCAGAACATTACTTTTTTTATTGAAAATATCTTACGAGTTCAGAAACTTTCAACACCGGGGCAATGGGGTCATCGACTGAACAATCCCTTGTAATTACAAATCCTGAAGAACTTTCTACCGAGAGATACCTTTACATGCTTCCGTAAAATTTCTTGAAGAGCATTTTCTTCGTTATACAGCGCTTGCCTGCAGGTATTAAGATGGTTTGCGTTGCAATTTTACAAAATATTTCAGTCCAGTTTTTTTTCTTAAAAGTTTTATCAGAGTAGAATAATTCAAAGTGAAGTCTCAAATGACGAAGAAAAATATTAATAAATTAAGAGTAAGGTCTTCTTCTTCTCTCATCTATCTGTCAACTTCTCCTTTTCCTAGAACCAACCAAAACAGCTGTTTGTTACCGACAAAAATCTTTTCCTACGAGTACGTACACCAGCCTTCCACTGAATGGCGATACTGATTTTTTTTCTTCACTCTTTTCTTCGTGTACTGAATAATGTTGGCACCTAATGTTTGCTAGCATGGTTTTCGAACAGTCCTTATTCCAAAAACTTCCACGAATGCTACTTAACCTATGTTATTGCTGGCAGGATTTTTGTATTTAAATACTGCAATGTCATGAAATAATAACATATACTAGAAGGTAATAACAGAGATTGAATAAAAAACTGCAAGAAGTTTTTGATTAAATCTCAGTTATTCATAAATCGCGTGACGATCACATTTCCATATCGGAAAACTTGACATGTGCACCAAGTCAACTACTGGCGAGGACTGTCGCTAGTGTTGCTACTGCCGACTGCCTTATCCGATGTCTTTACAAACGTCACCGCCCCACTCGACGGTTACGCGAACCTTGTACAACAGACACATCATAAAACCTGACGTATGCATCATGTCAACAACTGGCGAGTACTGTCCCTAGTACAGACGTCACCGCCCCATTCGACGGTTACATGAACGTTGTACAACAGATGCTAGCCCATTGACACATCAGAAAACCTGACGTGTGTACCAAAACAACTGGCGAGTATTGTCGCTAGTGTCATTACTGCCGATGACCGTTGCCGATTTGCTTACAGAAATTACTTCCCCGCTCGACGGTTACGCAAACCATGCACGACAAACGCTAGCCTATAAATATAATAGATTTGTGAGAATGGATTGCGGTATCTAAAAAATAGGTTATGTTATTTAACAAGGGAAAATATCATATAATAAGTCCTTCATCCAGCAGTGGATAAATAATATATTTTGATAGAGATAACGATACGAGCTATAAAAAATTTCATAGTAAAATTATTTACGTGGTGAAGTTTACAGCTCTTGTGAATTTTACGTTGCAATACATTTTCGTAATATTTTCACTGGCTATGAAACTAAACCCTTGTTATTTTCATTGTTCTCTGCGGTTTAATTGCTTTGTTTTTAGAAAAACAGTCATATTAATTGTTAGTCTATTTATTTTTTTGTGATTTTGTTTAACGTCATTTCACACAATAGTACTTATTGCTCAGATCCAGTGGTACCAATCCAGCTTATAGTTAATACCGCACAAGAGTCCCAACTGCCCCAACCGTTAAGAGCCAGTGAGACTATGACATCTCCAATCGGGGTATGTTGTGAGGCTGAAGGTAGTGAGGATGAGAAGGAGATGAGGAAAAGGAAGGTCGGGAAGGTACTTGGCTATTCAGATCTGGTTATTAAACACGTTTAAAGCCATTTCAAGCAACGTTTCGATTCTGAATGGTGGTATTTCACTACTATATACTACCACTCTTATCCCCAATTGAGGACTGTTATGAAGCTAAAAGAAATAGAGAGGGGAAGATGATGGTTAGGAAGTACTTGTTTTTCTAATATGATTATAAAACATAGCCGTGGCAATTTCCAGGAATAAATGTGTTTTTTTTTATTGTCTCCTCTTACGAGAACAATACTGAGAGAGTATCTTATAAGACTCCTACTGTTCGTATCAATATTGTCAAAAATAAAATTTTATACCTTCGTTAAATAATAAAAATAAATTTTATGCGATTGAGAAGTGTTTCTTTTTTCCGTTTCATATAACACAAATACTACTAGTATAACCATAAAGCCTATGTTTGAGTTTGATGGACCTTATACAGAAAGCGTTTCAAGAGTTTCAAGCAAAATTGAAAATAAAATAAACCTACTACGCAAAACCAACCAATTCCCATGAACCTAATTCATTGAAAAACATATTTGGCTTATTTTATCGTCGTCTGAAGTATTAAAAACTATAATTTCACGCGATATTTGGAGCAGTAAAGCCTGGTAACGTTGTGCTTTTGTTTAGAGAGGCTTTTCCCTGGGCCTTAAGGGTTGTTAAGGCAAATACTACCCCTTGGAGCCAATAAAAGGGAAGTAATGGATAGAGTCTACATATTTTATCTTCAATAAAACGTGTCAGGAACAGGGGAAATTATTCGAAATGTAATATTTGGTTTGGCTTTAAAAAGTTCTCAAAGTAAGCTTGAACTAATTTATATAGTACGCTTTTTTCCTATTTTTTACAGTGAATACCGCACCCAACTGCTCCCAACCGTCTAGAGCCAGTGAGGATATGGCACTTCCAATTAGGGTATGTTGTGAAGCTGGAGGTAGTGGGGAGGAGAAGGATATGGGAAAGAAGATGTTTAAAAAGTACCTGGCTATTCAGATTTGGCAACCAAATACTAAGAGTATCTACCATTCTGGAACTTGCCGCAAATTTACTATTTATGATATTATATTTATTAAATGTGTAATGTTATACCAACCCTGATGTATGGCAGTGAGGCATGGAACTGGCAGAGGAAGGATAAAAGTAGACTGAATGCTCTGGAAATGAGATCTTTGAGACGTACATGCGGTAAATCCATGTATGACCGTATTAAAAATGTGAATATCCGGAAAGAATGCAAGGCTGATGTGAGCGTAATGAATAGGATCAAGAAAGGGACGCTTAGATGGTTTGGGCATGTAGAGCGAATGAACGAAATAAGGAGTGTGAAAAAAATATATGCTGCGAAAGTGAATGGAAGAAGAAGTCGAGGACGCCCGAGAAAGACATGGCGCGATCAAGTAAATCAAATACTTGAATCGGGTCAGGTCAGAATAACAGAAGAGTATGTATCAATGTAAATGAAGCAAGGAGTGTGTGACAAGACAGAGTTATATTGACGACCTCCGTGGTCGAGTGGTAAGACTCTCGACTACGAATCCAAAGGTCGCGGGTTCAAACCCGGCGTGCGCCAATAATTTTATTTAATTAATATGTGTCATAACACATTTAATTCATGTAAAAATAATAAAAAGTATATTTGCGGCACGTTCCAGAGTGGTAGATACTCCATGTATCGCCCTGGTGAAAGACCACCATTCAGAATCGAAACGTTGTTTAAAATGGCCGAATCTGAATAGCCAGATACTTCCCAACCTTCCTCTTCCCAATTTCCTTCCCTTCCCTACTACCCTCAGCCTCACAACATACCCTATTTGGGAATGCCATAGTCTCACTGGCTCTAAACGGTTGGGACCAGTTGAGACTCTTGTGCAGTATTCAAGTAAAAAAAAAAATTTTTTTTAAATGGCGGTCTGTCTTCTCTGCCTACCCCTGCGGGGAAACGGCGTGATGGTTAGTTATTTAGTTAAATGTGTAATGACACACATCTATTAATTAATTAAAAGTTATTAACGCACGACGGGTTTGAGCCCGCAACCTCTGTAGTTCAAATATTGAACACGATTTTTTTTTAATATCTTTTTTCGGTTTAAATACATCTATAATTAACACATAACATCACTTTTGACTTATTTTCAATACTTTTCAACAAATAATTGATTTAATTACTCAAATTTATTATTGTTCAAACGTTAATGACGGCGTGTCATCTTGGGAGTAGATAAAAGATGTCAAACCCGGTATTGGGCAGATTAAAAATACCTTCGACACGGCATCTCCAAAGACATGTGAAGTTAAAATAAAACAAAGTATATTAAATAATCGCTGGTCAAGCCTATGAAATTCATGTTTGAACTAGCATAATCGAGTTCCACAATTTGCATTTCCTTTCAGAGCAAAACAGTTCCTCCCCTCTGGTTACAGCATCCTTTTCCCCAGAGGCCTCTGGTTTTTTCCCCGAATAGAAATGTCCGCGAATCGTCAATGGGAATAGTACCAGCGCCACCATGAATAAAACATGAACAACTCGCAACCAGGCGCTGAGAGGAATAGTTAACTCTCCAACCCTTTTCCCGATCACGGCTTTGTACGTGTGAAATCAATGTAGATTGTCGGTTGAAGATTGTGTTGTCTATTAGAGTGAAGTGAATTGAAAAACATAGATTTATAGGGATAAGGTCATTGGGTCGTTGCTATGTAATGAGACGGAAAATGTTTAGTAATTTTCAGTTACATCACAATATCATAGAAAAATGTGTCCTTTTAAAACATTTTTTTGCCAGTTAACCGTTCCGAAGGGAGGTTTTAATATCACCCCGAACGAGAGTTTTGTGTGATGTCTTAGTTAAAGATTACTGAAATATTATGAATTTTCTCTCTGAGTATTACCATATACAAATTAGCCAAGATTATGTCATGAAAACGCTTTAATGATGATTATCTTTATTCTGGAAAGTGGGGAGATTAGTGCAATCCCACATATGCCATAAAACTACTAATGGCAACTACGTCCACCCCACCCCCCTCCCTCCCTCTTCGGATCGTAAGTTTGATTTTTACTTTCAGGTACGTAAAGGTAAATGAATATTTCAAAATAACTGGAACTTATTAGTAGAATCGCAAAGTGTGCGAATTGAAAATAACTTAATAAATATCGTGACGCAAGAGCTCACCGTAGGAGAGATTTAACGGTTTCTGAACAAATATATATAGTAAAGATTGTAAAGCCATTTTCGTGAAAAAAAAATCTAAAACCTTTTTAATTAATTAATAAAAATGAAATATTAACTTTGTATAAGACTAAAATTTTATTTTAATTTATATTACCAACCAGTTTCGCTTAGCCTAAGCATTACCAGGGTACAAAATTAATTTAAACTAAAATATAAAATTAATCAACTCAAAAACCATACTTAAATTACACAAAATAAAATAGCTACTCACAAATATTAAACAAACGAGAACTGTTCTACATTTATTGTGCGGTAAACTTTGAAAATATTGTGCTTTTATAAATAGGCACAACAAGCTTTGACCTTTGAAATAAGATATTAAACTTTTTAATTGTATTTAATTTAAAATTACAGTTTTTATGCCTCCGCTTTAAGTTATCATTAATTAAAAATTAAGGCAGCAATCAATTCACGTGTTGATAGAACACATCGAAGTCACACAAACATCTGCAAACACCACTTAATTGCCGTGAAACGTTACTCCATTGAAAACTGCAAAGTGCAAGTTTCGGAAACCTTCCCGTTTCTCTTAAAAGCTTCCTGCTGTTTTCCGTTTACGAACTTCACCTATGAACTACCATCTGTTTGGATGCAAAGTCTGGACTCTCCATCTGGACCGGCTAAATCCGAGCTTTCCGGAAACTTTCACTGTGGTGGGGGTGTTTAATTTGATCTCGAACTTTGAGATTAATCTGTAAGACGAGGGGTCGGCCCTAAGACATTGTTTAAAGAGCACTTAGGTTGAAATATCACTATCTCACGCTACATAAATTTTGAGTTATTATCTTTTCGTGTTAAGTTGTTTAATATTTAGATATCGAGTAAATATTATTATGTACACAATAGTATAACAATCTCAAACCTCAAGTGGAAGAATACTGGGCACGTGGGCACTGGTTAACGGACTGCGTGGTCGAGTAGTAAGACGCTCGAGTACAAACGCAGAGGTAGCGGGTTCACACCCGACGTGCATGTGTAAATAGTTTTTATTCAATTAATACTCGTATGTGTCACGACACATTTAATTCATATTAAATAATATACGAGTATAGTATATTTGCGGCACGTTCCATAGCGGTAGATACTTTTTTATATAGCCCTGATTAAAGGCCACCATTCAGAATTGGAACGTTGCTTGAAATGGCTTTAGCCGAGTTTGATGACCAGATCTGAATAGCCAGGTACTTCCCAACTCTCATCTTCCCCTTCCCCTTCCCTTTTTTAAATTTCAATTCTAATATATTTGTCCTCTCCTTGGCTAAGTCCTCCATCATTGCACAAGCAACATTTTCCGCGTATAATGACGGTAGTATGAGTTTTTAAAATATCGACAGGTTATTCGTAGCCCGAGAATGTTTATATTTTCATTTTATTTTTTTTATTTTAAGTTTAATTTAATTTTTTTAAGTTTAAGTTTGATTTTATTTTAGTTACATCGTGAAGGGTGAAAAAGGCATTGATTTAAGACGTAGTAAGCAAAGACCCGTGGCCTCTAAATTAAAGTTAGTAGAACTGCAGGTAAAGAATTTTCCAATAATAATTTTCTCAAATAAGACAGGACCCAAGAAATATGAATGATTTCAATTTTCATTTTGAGTCATGTTAGCGAACTAAAATAATTGGACATTGATGATATCAATATGTAACGATCAACATTTTATTGAAGGTCATCCAGGACCAATTCAGGTAGCTCTATCTAGTCATAATATGAGTAACTTCATCTTTTGACAGTAGAAAGATGTGATGTTTTTTTTACTTCGTGTGAGGTAACTCTTCTATTGATCAAAATATCAATTTAAATCGTGTCCCAAAGGAAATCGACACTTCACTTCGACGTAACGTAACAGTATCCTTTACCGACTTTACCTACAAAGAAAACGCTAGCAACAAACCTAGACAAATATTATCATCACCATTTTATTTTATATTGGCTCGTCGCTTACCAACAGAAATTTCTCTTAAAGTTACCTAATCTTTTATGTCTTCGCATTATGTTTATTAATTTCAAAATATCATATTACTATTTGTGTAACGAGATACAACGTCCTTTCTTCCAATTTGGTAGTGGTTTTCACAAAACAACATTAACTAACCATCACGCCGTTTCCCGTTTTCCGCAAGGATAAACAGAGAGGATGAATCGCCATACAACTCTGTCTTGACACTCACTCCTTTCTTCATTCACTGTCTCATACACACTCTACTGTTATTCTGACTCTTGACATGGCCCGACTCAAGAATTTTATTAAGTTGATCTTGCCGCGTCTTCCTCTGGAGTCCCCGACTTTTTCTAATATTCACTTTCACGTTATATTTATTTATAAAATTAATTAATTAACCTTATTTCCTTTCACATACTAACGAGAACTACTCGATCCAAAATTTTATTTAGTTGTAACCTTGAAGTAACAATATATGGAGGGATAGCTAATTTGTTTTACCCAACCCATCCGAAATTGTAATAAATCACTTTTTCCGAGTTTTTACATCGTACACCATGAGAGAGAAAGAGACAGCAAATTTCTTGGACGGCTTCTAAATACTGTCGTAATGATCTTAAGCTGGTTATTTTCGCTGCTTAACGGCGGGACTCCGCCCACATTTTTTATTTTGCCACTAAACTTGACACAACTAAACGGTTTTTTAGGTTAGATGCTATATTTTTGTTGATAAAAATACTGTGAAAAAGTTGCTATTCGAATACACAAAAACATTATGTCGATATGTGATATGAATGGATGTATAAATACCGTAGCCTTAGTCTTAGCCACGCCCATTTGCGCCGAGTCATGTTAAAATCATCAAAAACAAGTCCAAAACTGACTTCACTGGCTTTGGCTTGGGCTACCTCTTGTATACTCTAAGGTTGTAACAGTAACATCAGGACTGAGTCTTTCAGATACTCGCTTGTACCTAGATTGCATGTAGTTGGTAATACATACGTAGAGGTGGCTGATGTATTTAACTGCACGGAATGTAAGATACAAGAAGGCTATAACATCATATATCTTTAAACAATAATATATTTTTATGTATTTAAACACTATTCTTTACTACTCTACAACTATTCTTTCTTTGTTCATCCGCCTCTACATGCCCAAAACATCTAAGCGTCCCTGTCTTAATCCTATTCATTACGCTTACATCAGCCTTGCATTGTTTATACCTACATGGTTTTATCGTACATACGCCTTAGGGATCTTATTTCTACAGCCATCAGCCGTCTACTTTCGTCTTTCTTCTGCCAGATCCATGCCTTATTGCCATGCCTCAGGGTTAGTAGGTATAAGCACTTCATTATGGACTGCTAGCATCTCTACTTTTTCTTAATTTGCGCCAACAGCGTTTAGTCCTCCGTTAGTTGAGTTTCCTGCATTCACCCCTCTTCCAAATATCTTTATCAGCCTTTTCATCATGGTAAACATACTTCCTCAATACACAAATTCATCAAATTGCTCTAAGCATTCATCACTCACAACTATATTGCACGCTGTTCTCGTACTCTCTCTTTCAAACACCAAGACTTTGGACTTACACATTCATCATTAACTCTTTCTGCATGCATACTCGTACTTGGTTCATCCTAGACACGAGAAACTGTAGATCTTCCAACACTGTTAAAAATCACCAAACAATAGGCAACACATTGTATGTTTTCGGGCCCAAACCCACACCTTTCTAATTCATGAATACAATAATCCACGATCAGATTAAATAACCACAGTGACATTACGCAACCTTGCTTAAAACCTTTTGCGATATCAAACCACTTTGTAAAATCACCGTTCACTCTAACACATGCAACGCTTCCTTCGTACATAGAAGCAATTGCTTATATAAGATTCAAACAATATACTATTCAAATATAATAAATCAATTTGAAACAGTGGGGTTATTTTCCTCCCAATAAAAAACGTATAGTCGCTGGAAAAGCAAAAGGGCTGAAGAACAATTTTGGGAAGTTTACATAAGAGCAGTTTTTTTGTTTGTTTTACAATAAAAGTCTTTAGTACCTGGTAGAATTTTTAAATAAAAATTAACCCAAACATGTGTCACTTGAGTCTTCTTCCAAATGGTAAATATATTTAAGATAACTGAAGGGCCACAAAAGTCTCATAATCAAACGAGAGTTAGAGCATTCGATGCAGAAAAAAATACTGATCAAAACTGCATATTTAACTCATGTTTTACCTAAGTGTCGTATAAGCCCTTTCGCCTTTCCAGCGAGTCTATCCACTAAGCTGATGGCTGTAATAAATTATCTCACCTGTTAAGAGAGGAATATATTTTTTTATAAAGTCGCCTGCAACTGGGTACAGTCCTGTTTAGTTAACCTGTCCCTCTGTCAGCGGCGGTCTTGATCCACCTTAAGCCGACTGTCGGTCTAAGCCGTTGGTCTACCCGCATATATGTGACCTTTTTATCAAGAGTTGTCCTCGAGTCCAGTAACACTTGACCACCTTTTACTTTCGTTTGCTGATAGAGTTTTTTTTTTCTGGTCCAGGGTGAAATGTTTAGATTGATTAATCTCCCTCGATCTCATTTTCATTCTCAGCTTATGTAGGTCTTTTTGCGCAAATACCTTAGTTTCAATAAATGCGTATAGGCAAAACACGAGCGTCAAACGTCTATCAGAAATAGAAGGAGGTTATTTTCTGAGCTGGTAATATATATTGTTAATCTCCATTTGCTATCGAATACCGAGTTACCGCTGTAATTTGGTAAGGATTCACTTGTGTTTTACAAAATGATATTTTTTATCAATTACGCTATCTTCTTAGATAATGTGGTTATGTATTTTTCCAAATTGTATATTAATGGTATAAGTAGTTTTTTTCTGGAATAGCTACTTATATTCGGAGAATTGATTTTTTTCTCCCTCATATAACTAAAAAAAGTTTGAATAAGAAATATGAAGATTATTTGTTGTTTTATTGTATTTTAGTGTAGCTGAATACATTTTCCTACAAATAAAACTGCAAAAGGTTTTTCTGTAAATACAAACAGTAATTTCACTCTGAAAAACGATTTTTTCAGCCGTACTGACGTAAGCAAACTTCATATATTTATTACTCGACTTGAACCGAACTTAACGCAATTCAAAATATCTCCAGGGAATGGTTTTTTTTGTTGTTGAAAAGCGATTGTGGTTCATTAAAATATGCGAACAACAAGCTTTATAGGATAAAAACTACTGAAAAGATAATGATGAATGCCCGAGTCCTATAGGCACCTCCGGCACACTAGAGGTTGAAATGCACTGAGAACTATAAATTGTATTTATGAAATGAAACCATCACATGATTTTGTAGGTTCCAAATGATCTGGTAATCTGGAAAGATCACTGGATGAAAAGATGCTCAAAATCATGACCAAGGGAGTGCCCCAGTAGAATCGGCCCAGAGGCAGGCCGAGGAAGAAATGGACTGACTGCGTGGACGAAAATTGGAGCGAGATGGGAAGGCCTAAGAGCTGAAAACGAATTAATAAGGATCTGAGTCGGAAGACCACCTTTGTGGAGGATGTCGAAGGAAATCCTACCATCCTGAAATGAAACATTGCTCGAAATTGCTATAGCTAACTTGAGTGACTAGATCCAAAAAAAGTTCGTTGTTTCTAACTTTGTGTTCTTTCTTCTTTCTTCTTTCTTCTTTCTTCTTTCTTCTTTCTTCTTTCTTCTTTCTTCTTTCTTCTTTCTTCTTTCTTCTTTCTTCTTTTCTTCTTTCTTCTTTCTTTCTTCTTTCTTCTTTTCTTCTTTCTTCTTTCTTCTTTCTTCTTTCTTCTTTCTTTCTTTCTCCTTTCGTCTTTCTTCTTTCTTCTTGTTTTAAGAAGAAAGATAACCCGACAATATTTGAAAAACTTCTACTACCATCATAATAAGGGGAAGATGTTGCTATTGCAATGATGGTGGACTTAGATAGGAGAGAAGTTGAACCCACGACGCCCGGATGGGAACACGGCGCGTTTGTCCACTCAGCTACCAACCGGCCAAATGAAAATTTGACCAGTTAGTTCATTATAATTATTATTCAGAAGTCTCGCATTTCTGAAACTTCTGGGAAGTAGGAAAGAAATGAGTATCACATTGGCTTTCTTAGTGTATTTTAAACCAATGTCATGCACTAACATTTTTTTTCTTAAATATCAATAAATGTATTTACACATCATTTTACATTTGACGAGAGAGGAACCCTTCCGGGTCTAAAAATAAACCAATATTTATGGACCTCGAAAGCTGTCTGCGTAGGCACTTTATGTTGAGTGCTTTTGTTTCTGAGGCTTTTATTTTTACGTTTTTAGGAACGAGCTGAGCAGGAACGAAATTAATATTTTCCAGTAAATCATTTTTATACAAAATGCTATATTTCGCTAAAGCCAGGGATCTATTCTAACACCACTCGTGGTACGACTTACAGTGATACGTGTCTAGAATTGAAAGTAAAATAAATACAATGAAATTAATATAGAGGTACCAAAATCATTACACCAGCTAACGTCCTATTTTGTCCGACTCAACTTTATTTGTGGTATTTACTAGCGTTGTTGAAAGAACTACTTCTTTTGACAACAGTTCCTACTTCATTGTTCATTGAACAAATACTTCAATTGAAGTTGGTAGTTCATTTTAGCGTTCATTCATATCATTGAACAAATATTTCAATTGAAGTTGGTAGTTCATTTTAGCATTCATTCATTTCACTGAACAAATACTTCAATGGAAGTTAGATGACAAAAAAGTACTTCAATTAGCAGCAGTACAGTTGTGAAGGTGAACTTCAAAGTCTATAAAGAAGTACTTCATTATAAGTACGTCAATTGAAGCCCGACATCAAAGTACTTCGATCTAAAGGAACGTGATTTTTATTTTGGCGAGGAAGTGTTCCAAAAAGAACTGAACAAATAACCGGATACATTCAAATCTCTTTCTTATGAGTTCGACTTCAATTGAAATGTTCACTGCGAGGGGTTCATTTTAAAGAACTAGCAATTGGTGAAGCATTCACAAAACATTGAAGTTTTTCCCAACGCTAGTATTTACACAGCTCAGGCATGAATACAGTTTAACATTTGACTGGTTAGTAGCCAAGTTGACAAATGCGTCGGGTGTCCACCCAGGCGTCGTGGGTTCGATTCATCTGTTAGCTAAGTCCTCCGTCATTGCACAAGCAACATTTTCCGCTTCTTTGATAAAAACATTATTTTTCTTCTACTTGAGCTTTCTGGTGTCTAACTTTTACCAGATCTGCCGATTCTTGGCGGCCCTCACTCATCCAAAACCTACAGTTCAGCAAATCTCATTTGTGGACGACCTCTGTTTCTCTGATCTTGTTTCGAAATAAAGCAAAAAGCTTTTTCGTTATGTTTCAACGTCTCAAATGAAGTTTTTTCACAATTAGTTAATTGTAATTTAAATATGAATTTATAGCTCGTTAAATTATAGATTAATTAATTGAAACGTCATAAAAATTTCAATCAAAAGCGATGATTGAATTTCACGCAAAAAAAACAACGCCACGTGTTGTATCATAATTCCGATTAATAAATCGATTTGGTGTTACGGTTTGTTCAATTCATTTCGCTATAGTATCGTTTGCTAAAAATAATATTAATAAGATAAATTCTATGGCGCCGTTTGCGTGAAAAAATCACCTCAGGGGCATTTTATAATGGTATTTATGACCATAGTAGCAGAGCGGCAAGCTCCTTGGCTGCAGAACCAAGTGTTAAAAATTCGGTATTATCAAATAAAACTATTCAAAATATTTACTTCATGTGGGTTATTTTAAATATATAAATTAAATATAATGAATGGACATTTTACTCCTTGTCTCAAGAGAGTAAGATACTCTGAGTATAGCCCTGGTGAAATACCACCATCCAGCATAATTTTTTTTGTTTGCGACTAGATCTGACTAAAAAGATTAATAGCAAATTTTCTTTTTCGCTTCTTCTCCTTTTACTACTCCCAACCACCTGGAGCCGGTGGGACTATGGAATCCCCAATTGAGGTATGTTGTGAGGCTGAAGGTAGAGGGAAGGGGAAGGAGATAGGGAAAAGAAAGGTAGGTAGGTAAGTACCTAGCTGTTCAGAGCTGGTCACCAAACTCGACTAAAGCCTATTCAAGCATGGGATTTTAATCTTTGAAGCACAGACGTCGGATAGGAGTGCTGTCCTTGTTCTGCAGGTATTTCAATGGAAGATGCTCCGAGGAACTTGCGTCATTGAACCCTTCGGCACCGGTGCATGGTCGGGAAACTCGCCTAACATTTTTGCACATTTTTACGTTTTTATTCGATACATGAGAACGGGTCGACTTTACGACTCGTTCTTGTGTTGAACAGCTCGGCTGTAAAACGATTTGCCAGCCTCTGTGTTACCTCTCTCCTTCAATATGGGCCTCTTCAAGACCCAAATTCACTCCTTTCTTTTCTCAAAAAGACCCTCCACACAGCATCCCCAAAGATGGCCCTGAGGGAAATTATTTCTCTAAAGGCCTCCTGTGTGGAGTTAATGTACAAAAAGCAACGTTGCGATTGAGATTGGTGGTCTTTCACCTGGGCGATACTGATAGTATGTTCTATACTACTCTGGAACATGCCGCAAATTGACATTTTTTTTATAATAAATTAACTGTATGAACCTTGGAGTAAAAATATATATGGAGAGAAAGCTAAATATTTTAACCCAGCCTATACAAATTTTCGATAAATCACTTTCTCCGGGTTTTTACGTCGCGAACCGTTAGAGAGAAAGAGGCAAGACAAGTTCTCACATAAAATAGCACCACTTTTCGGTATGTAAGCATGTTTTCCATCTCCCGCGTTTCCGGCGACTCCGCCCACTACGTTTTGCTATGCGACATAACAGGACATAACTCAACGGTTTTTTAGGTTATATTCTATATTTTTGTTTATAACAGTAGTGTAAAAAGAGGTTATTTATTTATCCTATTGTGTACGCCCGAGAGGGCTTTTACATTGAAGATTTACAATTGACAATGAAAAAATGAGAATTATATGCACAAACAAAATAAAGAATAGTTGTAGAGTAGTAAAAAATTGTGTTTAAATACATCAACATATTATTGATTAAAGAAATATGATGATATAGCCTTCTTGTATCTACATTCCGTGCAGTTAAATACATCAGCCACCTCTGCGTATGTATTACCAACTACGTGCAATCTAGGTACAAGCGAGTATCTGAAAGACTCAGTCCTGATGTTATTGTTACAACTAAATAATTTTTTGGATCGAGTAGTTCTCGTTGGTATGTGAAAGGAAATAAGGTTCAAAACTCAGGGCTGTCTATAATACCATTGACAATTTTACAAATAAAAGGCAAGTCAAAAAAATTATTCTTCGATCTAAAATTTGTAATAAATGTAATTCTTTCATCAAGTAGTTATAGTTCATATTTTATAATAAATATATGTTATACGAATAAAATAAAAACATTATGTCGACATGTGCTATGAATGGATTTAAAAAGGTGTGTCCATGAAAACCCTAGCCACGCCCGAGTCAGGCGGAAAAAAACAATCGTGACTTCACTGTTTCGCAAAGCCATCTCTCCTGGTATATTATTGCTCTGAGGTATGAATCGTCAAAGTGCCAACCGATAAATTGATTGAAATTGATGAAATCTCAGCGTTGCTCTGTGATCAATTCTTATGGCTTTTTATGATTATAAATCTGGTTTTCGTTAAATTAATCGACAAAATACAAAATTGATTGGAAATTATTGGTAAACTCTAATTATTCCTTCATTATTTTCGTCACCCGAGAGGGTTGATATTCAATCTGGAGATGGGGTTGAATCCTAGGGCAGGGGGGTCGGAATGGGAGGGTGGGATCTTCCACAAAAGATCTGGGATCAGTGGCAGCTCGTGACATTTATCGTTAAAAAATATAGAAACTCTTCCTGATTCAAATTTATCTGTTTTTTTTATTATTTTTTTGTTTCTTACATTACCTACCTCACTAGGTCATTGGAACCTGTTCTGAGTTAGGTGACAGTGAGTACAAGTAGAAAAACATAAAATATGTTGATATTTGTTACACAATGCTAAATGACACAATAGACACTGACCGTAAAACTCTCTTGATACATGAATTATTCCATATAAGATACATTGACAGTAGGTAAAGTTGCAAGGCACTAAATCCTATAATTAAAGACAGTGGACACGATACAAATATACATGCATTTTACATCGTAACGATCCTACAATTATTGATAGTGAATACATTACCTAAGGAAAAAACAAAAAAAATGCTATTTTTAAAGTAGTATATATAATAGTTTTACTAACGTGGTTGAAATTTGTTTTACGTGATATTATTATTGACGTAGGACGCCACACCCTATGGTTTCGAAAATAACGTTAGTGACACGAGTATTTTTATAAGTCAGTTTGAAATACAGTCCACAGTGTTTGTTTACAGATCTCCTGATACTAATAACAATAAAATAATTACATTTGAAATAAAACCTCTCATTTCGAAGCTAGCAAAAACTTGGGGGTGTGACATTGTATATTAAATAAAACAGTAAATTTTGTAAAACACCACTTTATTTGAATTAACCGCCAACCAGGTTTCGCTTTTCTCAAGATTCATCAGGGCTTTTACATCAACTAAATAACATTACATTAGACACAAATTTGTAAAAGCCCTGATGAAGCTTGAGAAAAGCGAAACCTGGTTGGCGGTTAACTCAAATAAAGTGGTGTTTTATAAAGGTAATTGATTTATTTAATATTTAAAAGTATCTTTGTTTTAACACCACTTTATTGGACACATACACCAACCGGTTTCGGTTCTACCTGAACCTTCTTCAGGGTTGAATACATATGTATTAAATTAAAACAGAATTACGATGCTCGGGGAAACATCAAATAAGCGCATCAACTTAGGTTGTGATTAAAAGAAGGGGGAGGTAGGAGTGGGGGGGGGCGGGCAGTGGAAGGGGAAAATGTTTAAAATTGGGCTACTGGATAAATCTAATTGCTTATTAACTAAGTTAATTTCATTTATCTTTAGGGTTTTTTTGCTTCGAGGGCTTCTAAATTATTTAGAGTAGACCTATCCCATTTCTATGAAGTACATCTATTCCAGAAGATTTGAGGAAAGAGTTATCTGTATCAATTAGATGTAGAGCGAATAATATATTTTCAAGCGAATAATAATAATAATACATTTTCGTAGAAAGCATCCACTTTGTGATTTGACACATTTAATGAAAATGAAATAATAATTGACTTGTTAATAAAGAAATCCATTAAAATGAATAGTCATATTCTAAATAATCAGTTGAATTTGTCCAGTAGTCCAATATTAAGTATAATTCCCGTAAACTCATAAAATTTCTCATCATTCTTTAATCACCTTCTCAGTTGAAGTTTTGACTCTTTCATTTCAAATTATCTATCTTTCTCTCTGTTCCATTGTTATAATTTAAAATTGATTCTATTGTTCTGTTATTTTTTTTTATATTGTGTTAGCCCTCTGTATGTATATATAACCGCACACTTCGTGTTTTTGTTTAGTTTAATTTTGTATCCCTGATGATGCTTAGGCTAAGCGAAAACGGTCGATCATAAAACTTAAAATTAAAACTGTGGTCCTTTACAAAGTTATTATTTATTTTCATTTAATAATAATAATATTTGCATAGTTTGTACAGTACCGTGTTTGTGAAAAATTACCTCAAAGGCGGTTGAAAAAATCTTAATTCATAGGTTCCATCTTATTACTAACTACGTATCATTTATGGCGTATTAATATTTATTTTTATTTTATTTATGTACAGAAATAATATGCAAAAGCATACTTAGCTGGATGGTCACTTCAGATAAACACAATTATTTTGTTATTTCTAGTTTGGCGAAATATACAATTTTGCTCTCAGAGGACATGTTACTGGCCAAATTTCAGTTAGTATTTTTATTTCAAATTATTTTTTATAATTTTTATTGTTTGATTTTAGGGCATGAGAAGAAATTTCAAAATGAGCTTTTTGAATTTGTAGTGCAATACAGGGATTTGATTGAAATTTGTATCTCTGTACTGTTTATATACTTGAATTATTTTTTTATTTTTCATGCCCAAACCAGCTAAGCGTCCCTTTTTTAATCCTATTTATTACGCTTAAATCTGCCTAGCATTCTTTCCGAATATCCGTATTTTTAGTACGGTCGTACGTGGTTTTACCATATGTACGCCTTAGGGATTCCATTTCTACAGCATTCAGTCTATTTTCATTCTTCCTCTGCCAGTTCCATCCTCACTTCCATACAAAAGGGCTAACATAAATAGTTCAAATTGTTTATCATTATTTTTTATGAAAGCGTAGAATAAATGATTAATTAATGACTTAAAAATGTTGACCAAATTAAGTATTTATTAATCATCAATTGAGATTTTATTTTATCTCGAATTTCACTGCTCAGAAAATTCCGCCACTGAGCGAGAGATAGGGGGGGTAAAATTACCCCATAAATTCACTGGCGGCTTGATATGCCATCTGGCGACAATGCTTCAAAGCAAGGAAGAGGAAATTATCATTAAGTGGGGAACTTAAACTTGGAGACAGCCATTAAAGATATTATTAATTCAGAACACTAACACTGGGCTAGGCGAGACCGACCCACGCTCAGTCACACAGTGCCTTGTAGACTTGCACCTCATACATTACAAGCGGCATGACTTAGCCGGTTATTTGAATTAGTCAACTAGAATTACTGTAGTCAGCTGCCTTGTTATGATTACTGGAAATGATAATTACTGTTAAGTGTGGGTATAGAGCCTTCGCTGTTACGAGATACAGGGTTAATCTGCCACCGATGAAGCCTTTCGATAGACTTAAAGCACGGCTTAACGGAATTTACTATAATATTGAAGCTGTACAATGATTTAGGTACCTAAAATCAAAGTTCTTAGCTCATGTGATTTTTTTTATATAAGTACTGTTTTAATTGAATAACTAAAACAGTACTTTTATATACTATAATTTTAATCAATTCTAAGGACAAAAGTTGACAAACTAAGTCACCCAGGAATTTATAAATTGGATTGTAGTGATTGTTCTGCATTTCATATTGGTAAAACAACCCGTAATGTCAATGTTAGAATTAAATAATATTTTAGATGTTTAAATAACAACGGTTTTTCAGAATTCGCCTATCATCTTCTTGAAAAATATCGTATCTTCAAAAAAAAAGCACTGTTCTCCATAAAAATGGTCATGGCAACAGATTAAATAATTTAAAAGCACTAGAAATAAAGAAAGCTATTAAAATCAACAGTCATATTCTTAAAAATCAGGTAAATTTGTCCAGTAGCCCAATGTTAGGTTTATTTCCCGTAAACTCATAAAATTTTTCTCATTTTTCTTTTATCACCTTCTCAGTTGATGTTTTGCCTGTTTCATTTCATATTATCTGTTCCTTTGTTATAATTTAAATGTTATTCTTTTGTTTTTTACTGTTGTCTTTTTTTATTGTATATTGTGTTCTCCCCTGTGTGTATATAACCAAATTTTGTACCCTAATGATGATGCTTAGACTAAGCGAAACCGGTCGGTCATAATTTTTTTAGTAAAATCGGTATTCTTTTACAAAGTTATTCTTACGTTATTATTTATTATGGTATTAAATAACATAAAATAGTGAATGTTTATTTAACCAAATGAAAGCCATGAAATGTTGTCTTTTTGTTCGTTTCATTAAAAGCTCGCCAACTGAACACTATCGATATGGATTTGTTTTGATGAACATTCTGCGGAAAATTTCGAGGTTACCGCAACCATTTTCAACTCTTTGTCGTTTTTTATTAAGAGCTATGATTCCTCACATAAACAATAAACTAACCCTTAACCTTTTTTTCAAGTATCACCTAAAGCGTATTTCCAATGTCACAACATGTTGTCAATAAAAAATAACCAGAGGTGCGTCCTATTAATTATGTATCATTTCATCGCTAAAGATCCTTCGAATCTACATGAATTTATTGATAATTCCTGAACCAGTAATAGTTGCCAATTAATCTCGATTATTTCTCCCCTACGCCACTTGATACATCAAGTCATAACCTCAATGAACTTGATTTACCTGTTTGACTTTGCTCAAAGGAGGGTGGTTTGTACGATAAACACTTCGCTGTTAACAGATCTATTGCCATCTCTTATTCACAGACATAAAGTAGGCATGCCGAGTCTGTCATAAAGCTATTCAAACGAAATCAGCTCTGAGGAACTGATTTCATGTCAAAAACTCGGCAAATCAGGATGGAATACTCGTTTGCAGATGATGTTGACAGCATGAGAACGGTTTGTTATTACCTTAGGTGAATTAAATAATGTAGATACGTTACTGAGACAATGCGCGTGAATGTACTAAGCTGAGTCCGCGAGACATTTACTGCGTTTAGTATCACACAAACATTCGTTCGACAGACAAGCTGTCATCAGCTGTCACAAGGCTCCTTTCTGAGAAAAAATGCCTTGAGAGGTGTAAAAATCATTTGGGAGCAAAAAACTTATCTCATGGAGTTTCTTTCCATTCATAATTACCCACAAATCACTTATTCCATCAATTCAATAAATATAATTATTCACAAGGTTTTTAGAAACTCAAAAACGGTGTGAGATAGCGAATGCAGAAATACACAAGTGTGTGGAAGACAACCACGGCTAGTGGTGCGATACCCGATTATAACAGTAGCGTGGGAGGTTCATAAACCTATCTCATCCGTGCACACATATTCTTTGACTGACTATCCTTTTCATAAGCGGGTGAAACGAAAAACAAGACGGTACCAGTCGTGCTAAATTTTTCGTAAGATTTGTACGAATATGAGGTGTCTTGTATTTTATGTCTGTGGTTATTTCCAGTGGCCGGTTTGCGTCTTTCTTCCCTCGTGTAATCCGGCCACTTCAAGATAACAAATACCGCCCTACAGCCCTTTCCTTAAACCGCCTCACAACGTCACTCAACTGAGTGATGGTATAGTTATCCCAGCTTTATACAGAATAGACATGAGAGCTTTTGTGAGGTTTCACGTAAAAATAATAAACAAATCTCTCTTTCAAGGGACAGCTGCGAAACGGACTGTTTTATGTTGTTTCCGAATACTTGTAACTTTCCACGACATAGTTTTTAGTTTTATTGTTAAGATGTTTTCCGAAATTCATTTTAATAAAGTTTTAATTCATATTCAAAAGCATTCATTCGGCTCCTCCATTTTATAACTGACTTGTTGTGGGATGTTGTAAAATTCCTGGAAAATGTATTATTTTCTTTCGCCTGAATTCTACTAAAATAACGTACTCGTATGTGATTTAAAGAGGTTTTTGTGTCATGAATGTGTGAAATATTAGTGTGTTAACGCCCTCGTGTGCTATAGACCTGTTAAAAGCATACGTATGTGGGAAATAAGATGGTTTCTTTAAAAAATACAAATTTAAAACAATATTTTCTGGTGCTAAAATGTTTTTATTCGTATGCTGGAAAAGAACCGACAGTGGGAAATTGAGTTTATACAACCAGTTAATATAATAGACAGTCACTTGATTCAACACGGATTTACCTCCGGGAAAACGTTGGAGAGGACATTGTTCTACTTTTCATTGTTTGTATTTGACTGCAATTGGAAAATTCCAATTAGTGCATTTTATACGAAGATTTTGTTCAGGATAAAACTTTGATCTATTTATTTATTTTATGTATACGCCCAAGTGGTATTTTAGAACATATTACGTACGCTGTATTTATTTGTTAACGTTAAATTAATATTGGTTGAAGATTATGAAGTATGATATTATAGGCTTCTTTTATCTACATTCCATGCAGTTAAATACATCAGCCGCCTCTGCGTACGAATTACTACATAGTACAATCTAGGTACAAGCGAGTATCTGAAAGACTCAGTCCTGATATCATTGTTACAACTTAATCGAATTTTAGATCGAGTAGTTCTTGTTGGTATATTAAAAATAATAAGATTCATCAAATCAAGGCTGTCTATAATTCCGTTGACAATTATAAACAACAAAAAAATCAAGTCGTAAGAAAGGATACTGTGTACTTTAATTGCCATGACATGGAGTGGGTTCCTTTTTGTAAGATTTATTTGCGTTAAGTATGAAAAAGTTTTTTTTTATTTGAGTTTAATAATTAAGTGTTATCTGTATTTGGTACTAGCCGGGAGTAAAAGAACAGATATGGAAGTATTTGAAAGATGTCACAAAATCAATAATTCAACTATTGTCACTGTTGAGATAATTTGTTAGGTTCTTACCATAGAGTTGGTAGAGTAGTATCTATCCAAGACAGTGCAGTCAGTTTTGGACTTGTTTTTGATGATTTTAACATGACTCGGCGCACCTGGGCGTGGCTAAGACTAAGGCTACGGTATTTATACATCCATTCATATCACATATCGACAAAATGTTTTTGTGTATTCGTATAGCCACTTTTTCACAGTATTTTTATCAACAAAATATAGCATCTAACCTAAAAAACCGTTTAGTTGTGTCAAGTTTAGTGGCATACTAAAAAATGTGGGCGGAGTCCCGCCGTGAACCAGGATCTTAAGATCATCCTTACAATACGTTCAAGTGGTCCAAAAAATTAGTTGTCTCTTTTTCTCTCACGGTGTACGACGTAAAAATTCGGAGAAAGTGATTTATTACAATTTCGGAAGGGTTGGGTAAAACAAATTAGCTATCCCTTTATTAGATTCTTACTCCGAGGTTCTTACCTTCTTGTTTTTCATCCAGTTCCTACCTATCCCGCCATTTTGCTTTACTCAACAACACTGTGTTCGAAAACAATTGACAATTAAGAAACAGAAGTGTTATGTGAAAAAACGTGTTTCGTTCGTTGGTGTCTCGCTTGGTCGTCGTTTGCTTATTGTTCTTCAAGTAAAATTGAGTTAAGTGTTGTGATTCGTTGTGTAAGAAAAATCAAGAACTTTAACATCAAATTCATTGGTGAGTGAATTTGTTTCCTTACCTCCTTCATTCCATTATCTCTCCACACCATAATTAGACAATTCCACCAAGTAGTATAGTTTTATCGTTGTAGAGTCCGCTATTTTCAATCTATTTTCCAATTTCATCTGAAGCTGAAAACACATTCGGTGTTTTGTCGCAGCTCTGGACCCAACAGTCATTGATTCTCCACCGAAATAAACCCCTCTCTGTCAATAATGCAAGTGATATTAATATTCTATGCCACTAATTCGCATTGTCACCAGCGCGCAATCTCAGCACCAACTAGTACCATCACTATAGTGCAATCACTACACTATAGAATACGGTGCCAGCCCACGAGCGTGCATGTCCTATATTTTAGCATTGTTGTTAGCACAAAAGCAATCTAACTTGTACTTCTGCAGTTCTAAGCAATCAAAATACAATCATCCGTACCGAGAGATTATCCTCCTTTGGTAGCCAGGAAATTAGTTAGATGCAGGCGGAAGCACAATCATAACTCACAAGCCCCTGACCACTGAATATATAATCCCTAGAAGCGAGATCTACAAGACCTTTACACTCCTAGATCCCAGACAGGCAAATTATATCGAATTTATGATACTTTATTTTTTATTTTTTTAAATATGAATACTGAACAAGAGTCTCAACTGCTTCCAACCGTCTAGAGCCAGTGAGACTATGGCATCCCCAATTAGGGCATGTTGTGAGGCTGAACTTAGTGGGGAGGGGGAGGATAATGGGAAGAGGAAGGTTAAGAAGGACCTGGCTATTCAGATCTGGTCACCAAACACGGCTAAAGCCATTTCATGCAACGTTTCGATTTTGAATGGTGGTCTTTCACCAGGGCGATACTTGGAGTATCTACCACTCTGGAACGTGCCGCAAATATACTTTTTATTATTTTTATATGAATTAAATGTGTTACGACACATACTAATTAAATCAAAGTTATGGCGCACGCCGGGTTTGAACCCGCGGCCTTTGGATTCGTAGTCTTACCACTCGACCATGGAGGCCGTCAATACATTAACCAAACAGAGACGGGAAAATCAAAGAGTAAATTAAAAAATAGCCAACTGTTAAAAATAAAGCTGACAACTATAGATATTGTATTAAAAAATGAAAACCCACCAACGCATCTAAAATATCCCATGAAACCCGTCTCCCAAAAGGGTAATTAAATTACCCGAATGTATTTTTGAATGTATTTTTGAATGTTATTGTAAAGCCGCCTCTGTCAGCAATAAAACAAAACCTAAAGTCACAGATGTTCACTATGAGACCCAATAAGCGTCCATTTCGGACATCAATAGTATACGAGTATATGCCATAGATTTACTTAAAATTGTACCAGTTTGAAGATGCCGGTCACAAGGTAAAACCGGTCAGGTCTACATATATGAAATAAAGTTTAAAATTTGGTATTAGTAAAATCATTATATTGAATTTATTTTCAAGAAATATTTTCGATATGAAAATATGTTAAATACGTTCATGGCACTGAGGCATGGAACTGGCAGAGAAAGGATGAAAGTAGACTGGATGCTGTAGAAATGAGATCCTTGAGGTGTATGTGTGGTAAAACTATGTGTGACAGTATTAAAAATGTGAATATCCGGAAAGAATGCAAGGCTGATGTGAGCGTAATGAATAGAATCAATAAAGGGACGCTTAGATGGTTTGGGCATGTAGAGCGAATGAACGAAGAAAGAAATGTGAAAATAATATATGAAGCAAAATTGAATGGAAGAAGAAGTCGGGGTCGCCCGAGGAAGACATTGCACGATCAAGCGAACCAAACACTGAGTCGGGGCATGTAAAGAGTTAGAATAACGGAAGAATATGAGCCAGTGAGACTATGGCATCCCCAATTGGGGTATGTTGCGGAGATAAAGAGATGAGGAAGATTAAGGTTGAATAGTACCTGGCCATTCAGATCTGGTCACCAAACACGGCTAAAGCCATTTCAAGTAACGTTTCGATTCTGAATGGTGGTCTTTCGCCATGGCGATACTAGATTATCTACCGCTCTGAAACGTGTATATGCACACATCAATTAAATAAAATTTGTTTGCGCACGCCGGACGTAAACTCGCGACCTGTGGATTCGTAGTCGAGCGTCTTACCACTCGACCACGGAGGACTTCAGTGTTTTTTTTTTTTTTTTACAATAATTCCACACAGGAGGCCTTGAGGAAAACAATTTCCCTCAGGGCCTATGTCATCTTTGGGGATGCTGTGTGGAGGGTTTTTTTGAGGAAAGGAAAGAGAACTTGGGTCTTGAAGAGGCCCATGTTGAAGGAGGGAGGAAACACAGAGGCCGGCAAATCGTTCCATAGCTGAGCACAACATAAGAACGAGGTCACCAAAGACCCGTTCTCATGTATTGAATGTCAACCGTGTACAAATGTTAGGCGTGCGTTTGGCGAGTTTCCCGACTATGCACCGGTGCCGAAGGGATCAAATGACGCAAGTTCCTCGAGCATCTTCCATTGAAATACCTGTAGAACAAGGACAGTATTCCCATTCGACGTCTGTGCTCCAAAGTTTGCAATCCGTTTGTTAAAATAGGAGAATCTATCAAACGGGCCGCCCGTTTCTGCACAGAGTCAAGGGTTTTTTTCAGGTATTTAGGGGCTCCAGACCAGAGGTGGCTGCCAAATTCAACAGTGTTTTATCACTTTCACAAGAAGAAAGGAAAAACTGAGCTTACTTCTGGCACACGGACACGCCCACAAAACACTTCTATCGGTTCATCTCTTCAGCACTACTGCCTTTAATCATTGAGCTACCGGGGCTGTCTAATCTTAGGCGACCCAATTCGAATTAGACCTTCAGGGGAAACCTTACGAGATATAATAAAAAACCTACACGAAGAACCCTTTTTCCAAATTTTAAGGGCGGAGATGGGTGACCCAATCACTTGGCGATGTGAAAAAACCTCTACTAACCCTTAAAAAATCTTAGATGCGAGTTTTTCTCCTTTGAAATTTTCCTCTCTGATCACATACGACCAACGGAAAATATAACGTCATCGAATCACATCAATCTACATCCAAAGCTGGGCCACTAACTGACCTGATTCCGCCTTACCGATCTTCTAACCGCGTCTACATACGTGCCAGTGTGCATATCGTGGATCTTTCCGCTACGTCTATGCACGTGTCGGGGTGTATCACGTGTTTGTCGCAACGTATCAGGCCGGGCCGATCCAACTTTACAAGCATTTCCGTGGAAAATTGGAAATGGGAAACTCCGCAGTGGGGAAATGTATTCGAGATATTTTTCGAAGATAGTTTTGAAGTCTTATAGAAGGAATTTTACCAAGTTTATCAAATAAGTGGAAGAATAAAAATGCTGATACTTTAAGAATGCCTCCAAGGCGAGGCGGTAAGATCTTTGACTCTAGGCTTTGGTTAAAGTTTATAACAAACTAAATCTCAAAATAAAAACAATAATATATTTATTCTATAAGAAACACCCTCAGAGCAATAATATACAAGCGCGAGCGCTGTAGAGAGAGCTGTAGTGAGTTTATACAAGGTTTTCCGGACTCGGCTAGAGGTTTGCTGGGCGTGGCTAGGACAAGGGCTAGGGTATTTATACATCCATTCATAGCACATGTTGACATAATGTTTGTGTTTATTCGTATGACCACTTCTTCACAGAATTGTTTTAAAAAGAAATATAGCATGTAACCTAATAAACCGTTGAGTTATTTAAATTTATTTCCCGTATCATATTTTAATTAAATTATTAATAAAATTATTTAATTAATTTTGCTGTCTCTTTCTTTCTTATGGTGTGCGACGCAAAAACCCGGAGAAAGTGGTTAATCCCAAATCTGTATAGGTTGGGTAAAAAAAATTAGCTCTCTCTCCATATTTTGTTACTTTAAGAAAAACCTAAGGATTAAATTTGAAATAAAAGTAACTTTGTTTTATCACCACCGTATTAGATACATATACCAACCGGTTTCGGCTATACCTGAACCGGTTGGTGTATGTATGTATCCAATAAAGTGGTGTTAAAACAAAGTTACTTTTACTTCAAATTTAATTATGTCTTACCACAAAATTAGTGCTTCTTGTCAAAGTTTACCCAAAGATTAATTGAATTTTGTAAATAATGTTTTAATCTTAACTATAAAGCAGACCTGTTTTTGTCTGCGACAGTAAAAGCAGTTAAAGGGTGAGTTCTGACATCATGAAATTAGATGGCTTCCGTGGTCGAATGGTAAGACGCTCGACTACGAATCCAAAGGTCTCGGGTTCAAACCTGACGTGCGCAAATAACTTTTATTTAATAAATGTGTGTTATACACATTTCATTTATATAAAATAATATAAAGTACGAATATATTTGCGGCACATTCCGGAGTGGTAGATATACTTAAGTATTGTACTAGTGAAAGACTACCATTCAGAATCGAAACGTTGCTTAAAAATGGCTTTAGCCGTGTGTTTGGTGACCAGATCTAAATAGTCAGGTACTTCCTAACCTTCCTCTTTTCATCTCCTTCCCCTCATCACCACTCTTCAGCCTTGCAACACAACCCGATTCGTATTAGAGGATCACAACCGCTCGAGCGCGAAGGCCGACTTGTTAGCCACGTTTCAAATTATCTCTCAAGTTACTCACTTTTTAAATACGAGAAGCTGGAATAAAATTGAGACATTTGATGGGCACCTTTACGTTTTGTCTTCTGACGAAAAAACTGGTTGGAAAATTAATTTACAAGAATACGAAACGGGCAATTTAAAAACGACAGCTTCGGGTAAATTTCCAAGTTCATGTTTCAAGTTGGAAGGGCGAATAATTATATTGTCAAACAACATTGAATGGCTATGGAGCTCCTTTTTCATCTGTCCACGTCATTATACATTTGCTGGCATAGATAAATATTCGGAAAGTTTCTTGATAGCTTCATGAAAGATATGTTTTGCATTCGTCTCGTTTTTCCAATCTGCACCGATATAATTATTTTATGTAAATCCACCTACAAGAGAAGCAAGATACAGAATAGAACCAAAGAAGTTGTTGGATTTCAAAGTGGTAATTTGTTAGGTTCTTACCTTGATGTTTTTTCACTAAGTTCCCTACCAATCCAATCATTTCGCTGTATCGGTTTCCGTATTCAACAACATTGTGTTCGAAACAATTGAATATGGAATCGAAAAGTTTGGTGTGAAAAACCTTTGGGCTAATTCGTTTTTCTTTCTGTTTTTATCCCCAAATAATATAAAATAAATGTGGTATTTTTTAATAAGAAGACTAACATAAGTTTGGTGTATTTGTTTCGTTAATAAAAAAATTCAAGAACTTTCAAGTCAACTACATCGGTGAGTGAATGGTGTTTCAATTTTTCTTTCGTTCCATAATCTTTCTGCAAGCTATAATTTGACACTTCCATCAAGGGTAGTATAGTTTATCGTTTACATAATAATAATTATATACACATAATATAAATAATAAGAGTCCACTATTATCCATGTTAATCTAAAGCTGAAAACACATTTCGTATTTTATCGCAGCTTCGGATTCAACAGAAGTAATACAGAAATGAAATTGTATTTCTTTTTTTATAAATCAATCAATGTCAAATGAAAAGCCATTGTTCAGGATAATCAATACAAATCAGGAAATGATTTATTTTCCACAATACAAATATACTTCACGTTAAACAAAGTTTCTTTTACATTCAAACATTGTCATAACCTTGTTTGTTGACAGTTTCATGACAGTTTCATATCAGTTTTTGATGATTTTTACCGGACTTGGCAGACCTGGGCTTGGCTAAGACTAAGGTTTGGGTATTTAAACATCCATTCAATAGCACATATCGACATAATGTTTTTGTTTATTCGTAAACCACTTTTCCACAGTGTTGTTATCAACAAAAATATAGAATATAACCTAAAAAACCGTTTAGTTGAGTCAAGTTTAGTGGAATAATAAAATATGTGGGCGGAGTCCCGCGGTGACCCAGGAGCCCAAGATCATTGTGACAGTACATAGAAGCGGTGTATTATATTTGCTGTCTCTTTCTCTCTCATGGTGTACGACGTAAAAACCCGGAGAAAGTGATTTATCGCAAGTTTGTATAGGTTGGGTAAAAATTAATTAGCTCTCTCTCCATACATTGTTACTCGAAGGTTTTAACCATATTTAATGCTGGATTGTGACATAGTAAGATCTTTACTGTCTTCATTATGTTATGAATTTTACATTTAATTCAACCTTTTTATCTTTTCAAAACTGTTATAGATAGGTTATATTACCCATGTTATAAAGATTGATACTTTTTATATTTGCGTTCCATTATTTTCTAATGCTACCTTTATTATCGGAATATAAAATTACATTATTCTCATTTTAAAAATTTATAGTGAATACCGCACAAGAACTGCTCCTAACCGTCTAAACCTAGTGAAACTATGGCATCCCTGATTTGGGTATGTTGCGAGGTTGAAGGTAGTAGGGAGGGAAAGGAGGTAAGATAGAGCAAGTTTGGGAAGTACCTAACTATTCAAATCTGGTCACCAAACACGGACAAAGCCATTTCAAGCAACGTTTCAATTCCGAATGGTGGTTTTTCACCAGGGCGATGCTATGAGTATCTTTAACTCTGAAACGTGCCGCAAATATACTTTTTATTATTTTATATAAATTAAATGTGTTATGACAAATATTGATTGAATACAATTTATGTGCGCACGTTGGGTTTGAACCCGCTACCTCTGGATTCGTAGTCGAACGTCTTACCACTAGACCAGGCAGCGTTAATTAATTAATAAACAGTAATACTTTAACGATGACTCGGTAGTGAATGGTCTATTAGATGAAAGGATTTTTTTTGACACAATGTTTATTGGAAACCAGAAAAAAAGTTAAATGTAAATAACTCTAGATTATCCCGGAGGGGAGATGAAGTACAGCTATTCACTTTTGATTTCGGCGGTACAGCGCATGCGCTGGGCTGTATTTTTGCGCATTAGCACTAGCACTGTATAGTGTGTAATTAAACACTTGGCAGCTACGTGTCAGTTTCATTTAAGAAATGTATACATTATGTGTTTAACCTTTTGCTTCCCGGCGGTACAAATTTGCACAAATATCTTCTATACCAAAAACATTCCTGTAAGTGCAATATTAGACATTATTTTGTACTTGAACTAGTTTCTAATGCTAATTTACAAAAGGTGATACCAGGGCAACCAGTTTTTTATTGAGCTGTCACATGGTTAGTTGAGTTATTTTCGTGCTTGTTTGAAAACATAATTATTGTTGTAATGGATTCAGGTATGTGTATTTTTGTAAATCATTATTTTAATGAGTATCATAAAGTCATCCAATAAAGTCGAAATTACAGGTTATTAAAAATTAAACGCTTATACGAGTACACGCATTATTTTTTTTTTTACCTATTGCCTGACGGTACAAATAGTTAGTGCTTGTTTGAAACATAATTATTGTTGTAATGGATTCAGGTATGTGTATTTTTGTAAATTATTATTTTAATGAGTATCATAAAGTCATCCAATAAAGTCGAAATTACAGGTTATTAAAAATTAAACGCTTATACGAGTACACGCATTATTTTTTTTTTACCTGTTGCCTGACGGTACAAATAGGTACCGGGTGAATTTTTCCTATACAGAGTTTTCCGAAAAACCAAAAAAATAAATAAGGATAAATTTCTATGTTTTAAATAACAGATAATTCCCAAAATAATTTATGAAAGTCCGCTTTATCTATAGTTCTGGTTTCAGGTGGTTAACGTGTCAAAGTTATTAAATTTGTTAGTAAATAAACATTGATTAATCATGACATAAATTTAGCAAACATTTTGATTGATAATCCTACACCAAACAGTGCTTTCTTAGATAATGGAACAGTATTCTATTGCGATAGCTACGTCATTGCTTTATCTAAAAGCTACAAATAATATTAATGTGAAACATCACTTAAATCCTTGGAGTAGGAATATACATGGAGAGATAGCTAAATATTTTTACTCAACCTATACAAACTTGCCATAAATCACTTTCTGCGGGTTTTTACGTCGTTTACCATGAGAAAAAAAAGACAAGAAAAGTCTTTGTATTATATTGCAGCCCTTTTAAGTATGTAAGAATGTTCTCCGTCCGAGCTAACTTCGCATCATCGAGTCGTATAACTTACATCAAAGGATTTTGAGGTTATTTCCTATATTTGTGTTGATTAAAATACTTGCAGTGGTATAAAAAAATCAAACATGATGGTGATATTTGATATGAGTGAATGTTCTAATAAGACCAAACAACGATCATGAAACATCACTTTTCAGAGGTATTTCAACAGTTTTAAATATTTTCGACCGAACTTTAGAATTTTCACATTTTTAATTATATAAAGACATTAAATCAAAAAAAAGCTTCCATCGTTATTTGAGCAAACTTTTTGTTATTAGTGTTTGTGTGATTTTTTAAATTTTATAAATCATTTTAATAATGTATTGATACTGTTTTGTTTAATGTGTTCAAACATGTTTATTAAAAATGGCCGACTTCTATGTGGGCGGCTACTAATGAGGCTATGCAACTTCCTTTGACATATCTTTGTCTCTTTCTCTAGAGTCAGTATAAAGTCAATAATACTGACTACACTGTTTAGCAAAGGTACCTCTCCATGAATATTCTTAATCCAAGCTTAAAACCATGGGTACGTATAAGTGGTCTTCGTTGTTGCTAACAGTTACCTGTTTACATTTACACCATCCCCATAATAGTTCCATTAGACATCCATTAAGCTAGCACGCATTAATGGAAACCGCCAATTTATTTCAAAGCTTTCAATAAATCACCAATTACACGAACTAACAATTTAATTAACGTTTGCTTCGATGTCAGTTTGCGTTTCAAATTTTACTGTAAACTAACTAACTAACCATCACGCCATTTCCCCGAAGGGGTAGGCAGAGAAGACGGACCGCCATACAACTCTGTCTTGGCACACACTTCTTGCTTCGTTCACATTCATACATCGTCTCATACATACTCTTCTGTTATTCTGACTCTTCACATGACCCGATTCAAGTGTCATGTCTTCCTCGGGCGTCCTCTACTTCTTCTTTCATTCGCTTTCGCATCATATTGTCTTTTCACACTCCTTTCTTCGTTCATTCGCTCTACATGCCCAAACCATCTAAGTTTCCCTTTCTTGATCCTATTCTGTACGCTTACATCACCCTTGCATTCTTTTCGGATATCCACATTTTAAATTTGGTCATACATGGTTTTATGGCACATACATCTCAGGGAACTCATTTCCACAGCATTCAGTTTTTTACTCTACAAGGTAAAATAAATTGAAACATTCGTTAGGTATTTAAAGTTTCTTTCGTGTTATGTTCTATTCTCAAACAAATAATAAAATATTCTTGACATCTTATTTAGAAATAAATAAAATTGCATTGGACTGATTATAACTTAATGAAACTGATTCGATTGGAGTTAAACATTAAATGGAAATGATTGAATTGAAATTAAATTGGAAATGAAACTGAATTGAATTGAATGAAACTAAGTGCTACTGAATTGAATGAAAATATATGAATGAAGATTAAGAAATCTGAATAAAGGTAAATGGAGCTGAATACAGCTTTTTAAAGCTTAACAAAACTGAATGAAATTAAACTCGGTACGTTAATTAGAATGAAACCAAAAGTAACTGAATGGAGTTTATGGCTATAAATTAACTAAAATACTCTGGACGGAGCCGAATAGAACAGAGTGAAGCTAAATGAAGCTGTACGGAGTTGAATGTAACTGATGAAAATAAATGAAATTGTTTGGCGCTGAATGCAGCCAAGTAGTGCTGAATGGCGCTACATGAAACTAAATTAAGCTAATAGAATCTGTATGGAACTGAATGAAACTGATTGAGCTATTTGGAGATATATGTCAATAAATACAGCTAAATATAGTTGTACGACATTGAATGAAGCCAAATAGAGCTGTATGGTGCAGAATAAATCTAATTCGAGTACACGACGCTGAATTCAGCAAAATGTAGTTGAATGACACTTAATTAAGCTAAATTGAGCTAATTAGCTGTCATAGTACCTGGAAATTATATTGAGAGGAGAGTTACCTTTCAAACTGAAGATCAGTGTTGTTGTTTGTTTCTGAAATAATGTACTCGTATGTATGCTCACCTGAAACAAAAGAAGAAAAACATTAATTTTATGGTTACAGGTTTACTAAAGTTACTGGTTACGAAGCACGATAAATTCGATCAACGGCGATTTTGAATTTTCGCGTTGATTAAAATCTATTTATTATGACGTTATTTTTTGTCAGGGAAGCCATCCCTGAAAGACAAAATGTGGCGGGGGGAACGGTCGTCAGGGCCAACCGGAACGTTGTAAGAGTTAGTTAACATTAAACCGCGAATCAAGGCTGGAGGTAATTGACCCGAGTCAAAACAGTGTTTTCCGCCTACGGTGAAATTATAAATTCAATTAAATATAACGAGTGATAATCGGGTGCGGGGAGTAAGGCAAGAGACGCTACGATCCCCGCAGCAGACATCGATGAGCGAATTCGCTCGATTTTTCGGCTGGTACCCACCGCGGCTGCGGGCCAGGACTCAATGACACCGAGCACGCAGTTTCAGCTTGTTTTCCTGTATCGGTGATAAATAAACAGTTTAGTATTAACAATTTGTCTCAACGAGTATCCAATTCTTACGTAACTCCACCAATTAAATCAAGCTTTTCCTCGGTGTAGAATCACTATTCTCAAATATAATCCTTAAGAGCATTTGCGAGTGTAGTAATTCTAATGAGTTCTTCTTCATTCTTCAATTCCCTTTTCAAAATCCCAACTATAACAATGAAGAAAAGGTCCTCTCTAAAACTAAAAAAAACGAATTTCAAACACGATAAACCCGTTTTATCCGTTAGAGCTACCGGGAAGGCAAATAAAAGGTAAATGGATCTGTAAGAACCACGAGTTTTCTCTGACATTATTCTCTGCGCCTGTTTAAAGTAAGGCTGCAATCCCGCGCCGTAACATACTATAAGAAGATGGAATGCAACACAACCTTTTCTGGAAAATACACTTTTGTAAAACTTTTTTCTGCTATTCCGAATCTTGACATTATCCAAACGATAACTTCATTAAACGTACAAGACTTCTTTTAGTATTCAACTCCGCATAACTTATTTTCCTGACACTTCTTTCTTCGTTCATCTTATAGTGAATACCGCACAAGAGTCCCAACCATCTAGAGTCAGTGGGACTATGGCATCCCCAATTGGGGTATATTGTGAGGATGAAGGTAGTGGAGAGGAGAAGAAAATGGTGAAGAGGAAGGTTTGAAAGTATCTGGCTTTTCAGATCTGGTCACCAAACACGGAAAAAGCTATTTCAAGCAACGTTTCCATTTTGAATGGTGGTCTTTCACCAGAGCGATACTTAGATTATCTATCACTATGGAACGTGCCGCGAATACTTGTATACTATTTATTATGTTATATAGATTAAATATCACATAACACATATTGATTGAATAAAAAATATTTGCGCACGCCGGGAACTAAGCGAGCGTCCTCTGGATTCGTAGTCGAGCGACTCAACCACTCGACAATGGAGACCGTCTGGCGCTGAATACAACTAAATGTAGCTGTATGGCACTGAATTAAGCTAAATAAACCAATACAATATTTTCGTAGAAATTAATCACTTTGTGGTTTAACATATTTAATGAAAATGAAATAATAACAGTAAAAGACCACAAATGTGGGGTCTGATACAAAATTATTATTTCCTTATTGATTCTATATAATATTATATAGTTTCTTACGGTGCCAAATGAAGCTAAATGTAACTGTATGACTATAAATGAAGCTTAATAGAGCTGTATAATACTAAAGGAAGGAGAGCATAGCTTAATGAAGAAAAGTCAATCTAAATGGAACTGATGAAGCCGCGTGGAACTGCGCAAATGTAAATGGAAGTATTGAAATATTCGAACAATTTATTGATTTAACAAAAAGTACTGAATACAATGATTACGGCACTCTAATTTCATTCCAATTAAGTCAATAAGTTAAAACGAACTTTAATTATTCCCAAATCCAACATTTAATAAATGTTCAATTTCAAGTCACGCTTATACGAGGGTTTTTAAAATAAAAGCCCAAACGTACGCCTACTTTTATGAAGAAATACCAACCCGGCAATTATTATTAAAAGCGAATTGTATTTTACCCCCGTTTGTGAGCTTTTGGGAAAAATCATAGCGGGTTCCCCCGGAGTATAAAGCTGAATTATGTCAAATGAAATAAGGTCCCAGAGGATTAATAAAAAAATACATATTTAATTCAATTAAGTTTCATTTCCTTTTGGTTCATTTTTTTTTTAAATTTGTTAACCAGCGCTAAATACCGTTGGATAATTGAAACAGAATATTTTTGGGAACTGAAATTCACTTTTGTATTTCCCTCCCTATTCCACATTTCCGTTTCCTTCAGCTTTAATTTTTAATTTAGTTAATACCGCACAAGAGTCCCAAATGCATCCAATCTAATTTAGTCAATACCGCACAAGAGTCCCAAGTCCCAACTGCTTCCAACAATCTGGAACCAGTGGAACTATGACATTCCCAATTGTGATATGTTGTAAGGCTGAAGGTAGTGAGAAGGGGAAGGCACAAAATATAAAATTACGAGTTTGTGAGTCCCAAGGATTCACTTATCTTTTTAAATGCCCACCCGGTTAGGTTCAGTCGGTAGAACGGATCTTTCTCCGTGTTTGAAATTCGTTTATTTTGGTTTGGAGAGGACCTTCTTCTTCTACGTTAAAAATGGGGGTTACAAAAGGGACCCATACTTGCAGGGTTTAAGGAATTTTAACAATAATACACTCTGAATGCTCTTTCATATTATATTTGAGAATATTGATTCTACGCCCAGGAAAAGCTTGATTAACTTGGTGGATAACGTTAGAATTGGGTACTCGTAGAGACAAACTATTATACTAAATTGTTCAATATCACCGATACAGGAAAACGCGTGGATCCTGCGCGCTGAGAATCCTTCTGTCCAGTCTGATAGCCGAGAAACCTCGCTAGTTATTTTCTCGATGGTGGCTGCCGGGGATTGTAGCGACTCGGATTATCCATCGAAATATTTAATTCAATTTGCTATTTCACCATAGGCGGTTATATACTGTATTGACTCTAAAAACTTTAACTGCACTATTCGGCGTCTACTGTGAAAACTCTAATATTCACTCTGTTTCGCGGTCGAACCTTGAACGTTGAATTCTGAAACTTGACTGAATCTCCTTGGGCGTTTTAGCCCGGGTCCGTTAGTCGTTTTTGCCCCCACTTTTTGGCTTTTCAGGGGGGCAAATAGACAAAACATTTCACCATAATAAATAGATTTTTAACTAGCGCGAAAATTCAAAATCGCACTGGATCGAATTTATCGTGCTTCATAACAATATTCAGATCTGGTCCCCAAACATGGCTACAGCCATTTCAAGTAGTGTTTTGATTCCGAATGGCGATCTTTCACGATGGCAACACTTAATGGTATCTACCTCTATATATGAGACGATAAAGAAATGTGACTGAAGCAAAGATACCAAAACGGCCTCCGTGATCGAGTGGTAAAGATGCTCAATAACAAACCCAGAAGTGGTGGATGCAAACCCGGCGTGCACAAATCTATATTTTTAATAGAAATATTTGATAAAACATTGAAGTCGTATAAAATGATATACAGTATATTTGCGGCACGTTCCAGAGTGTAAGATTCATGAAGAATCGCCCTGGTAAAATAACACTTGCCTTCCCCACAACTTTTAATTGTAAAAGATACTCCAAGGGGGGGGGGTGCTAAAGTCCTATTGGTTCCAGACGGTTGAAACCAGATGGGGCTCTTGTGGGGTATTGTGCGACCGCTCATATGTTACCCTTAATAAATTCACAAATATCAAGATTATAAGAAGAATCCTTAAAAAAAAACATAAGATATTAGAATATTAAAAAAACTTAAGAGAACAAAATGCAAGGAGTTTGCTGGTGACACAGGCGCATTTTTCTCCATCGGCAAGTTTCAGATTCGAAGGAAATTTTGAATTCGTAATTGAATGATAAGTTACAAATGATTCTAAAAATATAACTAAACAAATTATGATATTTAAAAATGTCATTAATAGAGTGGGCGAAAAGCAAGGGTTTTGCTGATGACACAAGCGCATTTGTCTCCGTCCCTAAGAAGAAGGTTCGTACAAAATTGTGAATTTGTAATAGAATTGATAAGTTGCAGATGATTTTAAAAAAAAACTTAAGAAATTAGATTATTAAGAAATTTCATAACATAAGAAAGCAAATTACAAGGATTTTACAATTGACATGTGCGCATAATTCTCCGTAGTAAAAAGGGGGTTCGTAAGAAAATCTTAATTCGTATTTGAATTTTAAAGTTATATATTTAGAATATTTGAATATTTCATCATATATGTAAGCAAAAGAAAGGGTTTTGCTGTTAACATGGGCGCATTTTTCTCCCTCCCAACTTGTGGGATTCGTACGAAACTGTGAATTTGTAACAGAATTGATAAGTTGCAGATGATTCTAAAATAAAAACTCAAGAAATTAGAACATTAAGAAATTTTATCAGGTGAGTGAGTAAAATGCAAGGGTCATGCTGTTGACATGATAGGACTTGCCAGGAAAGTGTGTTCCTGTATATGTTCTTATTTAAACTAGGAATAATATGTAATAATAGAAAATAAGATCTGTACAGCGCACTTGAGGTAAATTTTCACAAAAACGGCGCTTTACAAATCAGGCAAATATTATTATTATTATGGGCCCATTTTTCTCTGTGAGATTTGTACGGAATTGTGATTTTTTAGTGAGATTGATAAGTTACAGATTATTCTTAAAATCGTAATGAAATATTCAGGTAATAGAACAGTAGGAAAGCTGTAAAAACCTAACACCCGCGAATATGTGTAAAATGCAAAAGCTCGCGACAATTACACGCTCAGCGCGATAACACAATAAAGCTCCGTTCGTCGTCGTGTTACTTTGTATGTGGCGGGTTGGTACCCACCCACTGCGGTCGTGTAGGTACATACTGCGGAATTTGGAGTAGGTACCCCCATGTGTTACCATTCGGGAAATAATTCCGCCGGGCTTTTGGGAGTGCGAAAATCTAAAAAAAGGATATTGCAGGATTTTTTTTTCCGGAATTTTTCTTTTCTCTCCTTTTTGGATCAGTTGTCTTTAAAACGACTTTTTGTTTTCTTGATTAGTAATGGATATTTTTGAAACTATTCAGAAGCTTTAACAATCGATTGGTAAGTAGCTGACTGGAAAAACGCGTCGCATTCTCATCGGCCGCCGTGGGTTCAATTCCTCTACTAGTCCTTCATTATTACCATACAGTTGGGTTATTATAGATTATTATTAACATAGATTATTACACAATCACCATATACTCATATAGCTTATTATGATGGCAGCGGGAGGTTTTTTTTCAAATATTTTCTGGTTATTCGTAACTCGGGAACGTTTTTTTCTTTTTAGTTAAATATTTATGAACGTAAAATAAACCATCTAGGGCCAGTGAGACAATGGTATCCCCAATAGGGGTATTTTGTTAGGCTGAAGGTAGTGGGGAGGGGAAGGAGATGAGGAAGGGGAAGGTTGGGTTAGGTTAGGGTTGCTCCCAAAGGTCTAGAGCCAGTGAGACTATGGCATATATGTATGTTGTGAGGGTAAAGGTAGTGGGGAGGGGAAGTAGATGAGGAAGGGGAAGGTTGGGAAATACCTGGCTATTCAGATCTGGTCACCAAACACGGCTAAAGCCATTTCAAGCATCGTTTTAATTCTGAATGGAGGCCTTTCATTAGGGCGATACGAGTAACTACCACTCTGGAACATGCCGCAAATATACAATATTTTATTTTACTTCAATTAAATGTGTTATTACACTTATTTATTAAATAAAATTTTATTTGCGCATGCCGGGCTCGATTCCGCGACCTCTGGATTCGTAGTCGAGCGTCTTACCACTCGAACATGCGGCCATCATTTTTTTTTTATAATTGGTGTTTTATTTTAATTACTTTTTTTATTTCAATTTAATTTATTAGCAAACTACATTTTTTCATAAGTATTTTTTTTTTTGATTTACGTAATATTGCGAACCACCGAAGAGATACACAGATAGAAAAGATTCAGGGGCGTGTCCGCGTGCCAGATGAAAATATCTTTTACTTCGGGTGAGATTAGTTAAATATTTTCAAATGCCGAAAATTGTTTCTCGAACGGAAAATTCACTTCTTTTGCCTGTATGGAACCTTAGAGTCGAAAGGTTTTATAACACCCCAATATATTATTTGTTCAGTGGTGTAAAACGATTAAAACAGCTAGTTCATTTAATAATTTAAGACTTAAAGTGGAAAATAAATCGATTTGTTAAATTTTGATATTAAAATGTTATAGTAATCCGGAAAAATTGCCAAGAACCCTCTTGTTTTGAAAGGGGGTTTAAATGTCACCCCAAACGAGAGTTTTGTGCAATATTTTCGATAAAGATTACTGAAATATGATGAATATACTTTTTTCTAAGTATTATCAAAAACATATTACCTAAGATGATGCCATGAAAACGTTTTAAAAAGCGAGATTAATTGGGGTAACTACGTCACCCCTTTCAATTCGTACGATTGATTTTCACTTTTACGTACAAAATGTTTAATTAAAAATAAAAACATATTATGGAATCGGTTATTTGTTGACAGGTTAGTAGCTGAGTGGACAAATGCGTCGGATTCCCATTCGTACGTCGTGGATTCAATTCTTCTGCTAGCTAAGTCCTCCATCATTGCACAAGCAACATCCTCTTATTATGATGATAGAAGGAGTTTTTCAAATGACAAATTTTTTTTTTTTGGATTTTTCAGATTTCAAATGACAAATGAATTCGACAGGTTATTCGTAACCCGGCAATGTTTGCGTTTCTTTAAAAATAAAGAAATCAAATTTTAAAAATCACAATTCATTTTAAATGTCACGACAAAATTCAATCACAAACATTCCCGGGTTGCGAATAACCTTACAATATTTGAAAAACTCTTACTGCCATCATAAGAAGCTGAAGATGTTGCTTGTGTAATGATGGAGGACTTAGCCAGCAGAGGAATTGAACGCACGACGCCCGGGTGGGAATCCGACGCGTTTGTCCACTCAGCTACCGACCGATCGTACATTATCTGTACATTATTTATCATTTATACTTTGCTGCACTCATTTGACTTGTCCATTGTCTGACAATTCCTTGCGTCTACTATAAATCAGGGTCGGTATTAGAAATTCACTGTGGGCTACTAGCCTCGCCTCCTTTGACAACTATCAATTAGTGACTTGTACATTCCGTTCTTCATTAATCGGATTGTCTGCATTCACTGTTCTGTCAACACTATTATCAGCTTTCCCGTGTCTCGCAAATCTACTTTCTAAGTGCACAAATTGCTACAAGGATTCACTGTTCACGACTACAATAGAACACTGTGTGTTCGTGTCTCCCCTTTCAAATATCATGATCTGACTTTACATACAAACTTCGTTCATCCTATAAACAAGGGTCGACAATTAATTTGTCATTAAAGTAACATCGATTAATATTAACCTTTTCTTTTATATCTAATGTGAGCATACATACTATTTGTATGTATGCTCACATTAGATACAATGGTAAAAATCGTCAAAGTAAATCAAACAGGAACCTTGTTCTTTATGGTGTAGGTTTAATTTGTAATACACTGTGTAAAAAATCGTAACAATTATCTTATATCTTATTATAAAAAAACTATATTATATAAAAATAAATTAAAAGTATAATTTGAAATTGGGTTATACTACAGGAAATCGGAGAAAAGAAATTAATTATAACAAACTGCAATGTAATAATAATAATAAATAATACATTTCGATTAAATCTGATTTAAAACAACCCCTACCGTGTGTACCACACTTCTATATCAAAATCGACAGTTATCAAATGAGAAATGTCAGGTCCACGTACTTAAATCGAAGTGTTTTTTTTTTTAAAGAAAATGGCAAAAGAGTCTATTAATCAATTATTAATTATTCTCAACCACCTGGAACCGGTGGGACTATGGCATTCCCAATTTGAGGTCGAAGGTAACGGGAAAGGGAAGGAGATAGGGAAGAGGAAGGTTGAGAAATACCTGGCTATTCAGATCTGGTCACTAAACATGACTAAAGCCATTTCTAGCAACGTTTCGATTCTGAATGGCGGTCTTTAACCGCTTCTGTGCCAAGAGCGAGATTTCTCGCATTCTTGGCCGTGTCTAGCAGGCCGGCCATAAAAAAATGGCGAGTTTTCTCGCTCTTCTTTGAGCCTCTGTATCGTACATATGTCCCGTTATTTTAATTAAAAATTCATGGCCTGCTCTGCACAGCTACACTTCTACATACTGGCATTTTAAAGGTTAACCGGGGCGATACTTAGAGTTTCTACCAATCTGAAGTGTGTCGCAAATATACCATATATTATTATTTTTTTAACCGGTTAGTAGCTGAGTGGACGAGTCGGATTCTTTCCCGGGCGTCGTGGGTTCAATTCCTCTGTTGGCTAAGTCCTCCAACATTGTAAAAGCAACACTTTCCGCTTATTATGATGGCAGTAGGAGTTTTTCAAATATTGTCAGGTCGTTCGTAACCCGGGAATGTTTGTCTTTCTTTAAAATTAAAATATTATGTGAATCAAATGTGAAAGGACACTTATTAATGAAATATAATTTACTATCGTAAGCCGGGATTTTAACCCGTGACCTCTAGATTTGTAAACGATCGTTTTAATCACTCGGTCACGTAGACTGTGGTCGACTTGTTAATTAATAATAATAATAATAGTTGAATGATTTGTATAGCGCCGTTTTTGTGAAAAATCACCTCAAGGGCGCTGTACAGATCTTATTTTCTATTATTACATATTAATTCCTAGGGTAAATAAGAAAATATACAGGAACACACTTACCTGGCAGGTCCCATCAGATAGACACACTTATTAAGTTAAAATTATAATAATTAATCCTTAAAATACACAACAGTACAACAAAAACAAGTTAGCAAGTACTTAACTACCGCTGAGTAACGCTACCTGTCACTCGACGAGTTTAATCAGAGATGGTGAAATACCCCCTAAGTGCCAACCATGAAAAGGTAACAATCTAAAAAAACGAGTCACATCATCCCCCATCTCCTCACCCAATCGGGGATGCCATAGTCTTCCTGGCTCTAGGCTGTTAAAGCCCTTGTGCAGTACTGACATAAAAAAATGCAAAGTAATAAACTTTTAGCAAATTTTCAAAATAGGTTATTTTTAACGATTTACAAATAACTTTAAAGCATTAATGCTTATGTTTTTAAATAATCAATAATCTAAAACACATATATGAAACAAAAAAAGTCAGAAAATAAAAAGACAATGGTCACAACCGAGACTCGAACTCGGATATATTACTCCAGGATAGAGTAGAGGAGGCTTTTTTCTGTTTCATATTTGTGTTTAAGATTAACTATAGTATTTAAAGATTTGAAAATAGTTTTAGTTAATATTAAAAAGTTTTTTATTGGTCCTAATTTAGATAAACGTGAGCCGCTACCGATGTTTGTCACGTGTGCACGTGGGCGCTGAACACAGTGGCCACCCGCTGACAGCAATATTTCAATTGATGCATCTCGCTCCAAAAATACCCTACTCTTTAATGTCCCGTAAATCGGGGGGGTACTGTACACGATATACCGTAATGGACGGTTTTAACACGGCCAGTAAAATGTGGACATTTCATTGCAGGACCACAGCAATGTGACAACCGTGTGTTATTAATAGTTGGGATAATGAAAGCTCTGGCGTTAAAATTTTGAAGTAATTTTGGTGCCAACTCGCATAACATAACATATAAATTGAACTTAGTTATGCAGAAAGCGTCCAACCCACAATTTGCCAAAATCGAGTTTTACGTGTTTTCCTATAGATTAATACGAGATTTCCATCTGCTGAAAACATCCAAATTCCAAAAGCAGTATATTTTTGGTAATTTATTTTTTTAATAACCCACACTGCAGATATTACACTTTAATTGAAGTTTAAAAACATTAAAATCGAGGATAACATAGGAAATACATTTTTTTTAAATACATTTAAAGATTATAAATTACCTAAATATAATAGTGCTCATAAATAAATAATAATAAAAAACACTGATATTCACATTACAAATGCCGATAACGCATATTAATGCTTTGGTATCGCCATATTCTCCATTCAGAATTGAAACGTTGCTTGAAACTGCTTTAGCCGTTTTCGGTGACCAGATCTGAATAGCCAGGTACTTTCCAACCTTCCTCTTCCTCATCTCCTTCCCCTCCCCACTACCTTCACCCTCACAACATACATATATGCCATAGTCTCACTGGCTCTAAGCCGTTGGGAGCAGTTGAGACTCTTGTGCGGTATTCACTTTAAAAAAATAATAATATTTTCAAACGCCTTTTTCTCAGTTTTGTCTTTTTGGGGTTGGGATGCTTTCTGCATAACTACGTCCAATTTTAATATTCTTCTACGTACATAATTTAACTAGTCTGTGAGAGGATATTCCACTTTAAATGAAATATTTTATGTTCTCAACAAACCTTTTGTCCAAATATTAATAAAGTAAAAAAAGTACCTATATATATGCATGAACTTAAAATGATTTCCTTTGTGAGTAGGTACAACCGCATGAGTATGAACTTTTCAAATTTGTAACTGATGTTAATTGAAATTATCAGATTTAAAAAAATTATATCTTCATATCCCCACCTACCTCATAAAGTACCTACCTATAATGACGGTATTTTAGCAGACATTATTCTATATTTGAATTAAAACAAATATTTTATCTTGGCTAGTTAAGTTACACAATATATTTATTGTCATCAAATTCCCTTCCATTCGAATTTTTATAGATTGCTAGATTTACTTCCTGATCTATGTTTAATTATCAAGTATTTTCTTTCATAAATAGATCTCGACAACCTTTGCGACCGAGCGGTCAAGATCCATGACCTCGGATCCAAAAGTCACGCGGTTAAATTCCGGCGTGTGCAAATAAATTTAATTAATATATCATTTTACAGAAACTAATATTTAGTCCTTTTGCGGCACGTTCCAGAGTGATCTATATCCTTAAAATGGCACTGGTGAAAGACCACCCTTCAGAAAGCGTTGCTTAAAATGGCTTTAGTCGTGTTTGGTAACCAGATCTGAATAGCCAAGAACTTCCCGAAAATCCTCTTCCCCATCTTCTTCCCCTCTCCACTACCTTCAACCTCCCGACGTACCCTGATTAGAGATGCATTAGTCCCACTGGCTCCAGACGGTTGGGGGCAGTTGAAATTCTTGCGCGGTTCACTATAAAATTTAGAAACGAAACGTTGCTTTTTTGTTTATGAATACCGCACAAGAGTCTCAACTGCTCCCAACCGTCTAGAGCCAGTGAGACTATGGCATCCCCAAATAGGATGTTATTAGGTTGAAGGTAGTGGGGAGGGGAAGGAGATTGGAAAGAGGAAGGTTGGGAAGTACCTGGCTATTCAGGTCTGGTCACCAAACACGGCTAAAGCGATTTCAAGCAAAGTTTCGATTCTGAATGGTGGTCTTTCACCAGGGTAATACTTAGAGTATCTACCACTCTGTAATGTGCCGCAAGTATACTTTTTTTATTTTTCAAATGTGTTATGACACATATTAATTTAATAAAAGCTATTGGCGCACGCCTGGTTTAAACCCGCGACCTTTGGATTCGTAGTTGAGCGTCTTACCACTCGACCATGGAGGCCGTCAAAATGCAATTAGCCGTGTTTGGTGACTAGATCTGAAAAGTCAGGTACTACTTAACCTACTTCTAGCCCATCTCCTTCCACTCCATACTCACTTCAGCCTCACAACATGCCTTAATTAAGGCTGCCATAGTCCCACTGGCTTCAGGCATTCGTGACTCTCGTGCGGTATTAAATTGAAAAAATAAACATCGACAGGTTTTATTTGAATGAAAAGTTACGTATTTAAGCCAATAATTCTCAAAATTTTGGTTTTCTTTGCACGTTCAAACGCCAGAGTCCTTGCGTCGAATATTTAACCCGCTTTTGAACAAGGTTTTGCTTTATATCAAAGGTCAGTCATTTCTGCCTAGTACAGCCATAAAGGGGTAAAAAAATATTCGGCCCTAACGTGCTCCCGTAGGCGGGGGGAGGGATGCGGTGGAAAAGTCGGAATAAAATTATAAGGGGTTTCGTGAAAGCTCAACAAAGAAATCTGCAAAACGAAATTTTATTGCGGACCCTCCAAGGCTCCCCGGCTAATGCCAGAAGTTGCCTTAGTTGCTTTGATTTCTCAGCATCGAATGGTATATACGACTTTCGCAAAGTGGTCTGTACAATACCATCATCTTAGTTTTACATCCTAGCATCGCCAGAGATTCAGATTTCTGTGAATTAAATTCATTTATGTTATGTTTCATTGAAAAATGGTACAAAATTGTGCTCGCTAACTAACTAACTATCTAACGAATCCGCTTATTGATTTATGTCTTCAACAATCGCATTGAATATTTTTTTGCATGATACTCTGTTTAGTAACTTACTAACTAACCATCACGACGTTTCCCCGCAGGAGTAGTCAGATATGAAGAAGGGACCGCCATACAACTAGGAAAGAATGTAAGGCCGATTTAAGCGTAATAAGTAGGATCAAGGGACGCTTAGATGGTTTGGGCATGTAGAGCCAATGAACGAAGAAAGGAGTGTGAAAAAAATATATGATGCGAAAGTGAATGGAAGAATAAGTCAAGGACGCCCGAGAAAGACATGGTCTGGTCAATCAAATACTTGAATCGGGTCATGTGAAGAGTCAGAATAACAGAAAATTATGTATGAGACGGTGTATGGATGTGAATGAAGATATGGATGGAGTGTGTGCCGAGACAGAGTTATATGGCGGTCCGTCTCTTCTGCCTCCCCTGCGGGGAAACGGCGTGATGGTTGGTTAGTTAGATCCTCCCCAAGAACCGCTACCATATGTTTAAGCGTTACATTTATTAAAACTAGACAGGGCATGACTGCATTACATTATTCACTTTTTCAACAGTCTTCTCTTTGAAAAACATTTACGCGAGAATCGTTTAATACATTCCTAATTTTGTAACTGTTAAATCATGGTGGAATTCCATTTTAATGATTTAATAAAACAAATTTATAACTTAATCATGTAATTAAAACCATAATATAATCATGTTATTTTATTATAATACTGGTAGTAACCCAATAATTAGGAAATTTTATGTAAAATCTAGACATTACAATTAAGATGGGAAAACCTAAAATACACTCATTAATAATCAGTATTCACCAACCTTGCATTATATAAATACATCATAAATTCATATTTAGAGAAATACAACTGTAACCCATCTTAAATAAAAATTCATACCAGATAGATATATAAAATAATAAACTAAAAGTAACTTGTGACTAGAAAAATCATGCAGCAATACTGATAAATATAATTAAAGTAAAATCATGATTTACTACCCCTGACATCCCAAAAATAGTATATAAGCCATAGGATAAGAACAACTTGTACTAGTCTGAAGATGGCCGTTATAGGCTGAAACCGGTCCAGTCAAAAAAATTAAAAAGTGGAATAAAGTTATAAATTTGTTTTATTAAATCGTTTAATATATTTTCTAAATCACCCCCGAAATTACCACTAATCAAAAAGATAAAGTGAACCTAAAGAGTGTAAATTTCTTCTCAAAAGAGGGTAAATAAATTAAATTCTACAGTGTCAGCTAAACTAGGATATCGAGGATAAAATCCTCGGGGAATATGAAAGTGGATTGAATATATTTTATTATGTATGAACACGTCTGAGAGAGGATCGATATTAGATTTAAAATTCAGCATGATGTGAGATTAAAGATCGCTAAACGGGAAGGTTCTCGGATTATGAACATGGACTTGTACAATATAATATAATGTATTGGATGGTTAGGTCACCGGAATAATGTAGGGCAGCTGGAGAGGATAACAGATTATCTGGTCCAGTGGCTGGGTTATCCCAGCGGCGGTGGACCACATAGACAGCGATACTTATTCACTGTACGAATGCCGTACTCGAGATAAACATATAATAGCAAATGCAATGATGTAACTATTTTTTTTTTAGGTTACGTAACACCACATAAAGATGTTAATAATTAGAACAAGTTTTCGGTGGCATACTCGTGATTTGTACAAAATCGGATGTTTACAAAAAACAATCCTACCAGCTCATTTTTATTTTTATGGTAACTACCCCACAAGAGCCCCAACAGTCTGGATCCAGTGGGACTATGACATTCCCAATTAGAGTATGTTGTGAGGTTGAAGGGAGTGGTGAGGGGAAGGAGATGAGGAAGAGGAAGGTCGGGAAGTACCTGGATATTCACATCTAATATCGATAACACCGATCATCACCAAACACGGCTAAAGCTATTTCAATCAACATTTCAATTCTGAATGCTGGTCTTTCACCAGGGCGGAACGTGCTGCAAATACACTATATATTGTTTTATATGAATTAAATGTATTATGATACATTTTAATTGTAAAAAAATATTTTGAGCACGCCAGCATTAGAACCCGTGACCTCTGGATTCGTAGTCGAGCGCCTTACCACTTGACCACGGAGGCCGTCAAAATAAGAAACAATAAATACGAGTATGTGACAAACAAAACACTTTTAAATCAAATAAAAAAAGCACTTAGTAATGCACTATTTTGTTAAAATTTATGTAGCTGACCGGATTTCTGTATATTTTTTAAAATATATGCGTATAATTTATTGCTAACCAGTTGATATTTAGTTGATATTTTTTTATTTTTTTTATCATCATTATTATTATTTTATTTTCATATATTTTTATTTTATTATTTACTTATTTATTTATTTCTTATGAATTTCTGTTCATTATTATTTTGTTACTATTATTATTACAATGTATTGATATCAATTATGGAAGGTATTGCATTGCACTACTCCTGCATACCTTCCGGAATAAAACTTTTATTATTATTATTATTAGCCCTGGTGAAGCTAAGAAAAATGATTATTTTGTTTTCAGTTAAATTTAGAGTTCAAAGCTCATAATAAAAATGATCTTGTGAACACAAGATGTTACTTTGTTCTAGAAATTGCAGACAGAAAAAGCTGCCCAAATTCGAGCTTTAAGGGTCAGCACCCAAAAATACAAACTTTCTGACTTTCTGGCTTTCTAGTTCAAGCAAATCTACAAATTATTCATCTGTTATTATATACGGGTAGTTGGGAAAATATCTAAGGATACCGTTGAATACAATTCTTAAACAGTAATCTTGTAATTTTTTTATGTAATGCACACTGGAATTTTAAGTAAAACGTTCAAAAATACCTTTATTGCTTTTCAAACTGCACCTTTTACTAACATATTAGTATGTTTTTCGTGGAATTTAAAGGATAACATTTTTTTAAATGTGTTCACTGAAAACCTGAGACATTTTTCTAACCACCTATAGAAAATTTTCAGATAAATCATGTGCAGTATTGCTTGTATTAGAATTCTACAAAGTGGCGTTAAGCGTCATTCTTGAGTGCTGACCCTTAAGTGAGATTTACAGATTTCGTGACGAAAGTTTTGAACACACCTACCTTAGCAGTCCATAAAGGATCATCCTTAGAAGACAGAAGAGCTTTATCCGATCAAAAATTCCTTTTCAAAATCATAAATAATACTATTAGCAGTTATTACTCCCAAGAAAACATTAACTCCCATTATCCGGTACAAACCACGCGCTCCGGCTGATTATTCCACATCCCGCACTAACTAACAAAAACTAACTACACGTAACTTATTAATTTTTCAAACGAATAACTCCGCTGTCGTCTGACTAAGACCTTCGACTACGAATCCAGAATAAATTATATAAATTAAATAATATATTACTATCGTAAATAAATTTTATTTATTAAACACGTTTTATTTCATATTTAATTAATATAAAATAATATACTATACGTTCCAGAGTGGTGGACACTCTTAAGTATCGCCTTGGTGAAATACCACCATTCAGAAACGCAACGTTGCTTGAAATGGCTCTAGCCGTGTTTGATGACCAGATCTGAATAGCCAGGTACTTCCTAACCTTCCTCTTACTCATTCTGCCTCTCTCTACTACCTGCAGCCTTATAACATACCCCAATCGGGGATGCCAGAGTCTTACTGGCTCCAGACGGTTAGGGGTAGCTTAGAAGTGGTTAGTATTCACTTTTCAATTGTTTTAAGACACTTCAATATTTTAGACTTATTCTCGAGTCAATTAACTAAACGCATATTACAATTTCTTCATCACAAAGATAACTTTAAACTTTCTACCCTAGCTGCATGTTATGGAATTTTCATTGTACTTTTGCTTAATTTATTTATTTTTCATTTTTTTGTAGAAAACGATAACTTTGTGGTTTGACATATTTGCTGACATATAATGCTGTCCTTGTTCTTCAGGTATTTCAATGGAAGATGCTCCGAGGAACTTGCGTCATTGATCCCTTCGGCACCGGTGTATAGTCGGGAAACTCGCCAAACGCGCGCCCAACATTTGTACACGGTTGACATTCAATACATGAGAACGAGTCACTTTTACGACTGGTAATCTTATGTTCAACAGCTCGGCTATGGAACGATTTGCCGGCCTCTGTATTTCCTCCTTCCTCAACATGAGTCTCTTCAAGACCCAAGTTCACTGCTTCCTTTCCTCAAAAACACCCTCCACACAGCTCCCCAAAGATGACATAGGCCCTGAGGGAAATTATTTCCCTCAAGGCCTTCTGTGTGGAGTTATTGTAAAAAAAAAATATATATTGCCTCTTTCATTTCATATTATCGGTCTCTTCCTCTCTGTTCCTTTGTTATAATTTTATTCATTTTTTCGCTGTTCTCTTATTTTATTTTGTATTGTGCTCTCCATCTGTATGTATATATAACCGCACACTTTGTATTTTTTGTATAGTTCAATTTTGTACCCTGCTGATGGTTAGGCTAAGCGAAACCGGTCGGTCATAAAAAAAAATTAAATTTACGGTCTTTTACAAAGTTATTATTTCATTTTTATTATTTATTTTTCCATCTTCATTATTGTCATGTTATTATTATTTAATGATGTTTTGTGTTTACATTGTTCGATTTTATTTTCTTGTTTTGAATTTGCTATCATTAGTGTTTCTTAGTTAATTTTTCTCCCTTATTTCTTGTTTATATAATATTTAAATACAACTGAAACTTCACTGGTTAATTGATGCAATAATGTTGAAATTAAAATCAACAACATTTTTTTGTACAGCTGTATGTTTCCAAAACAAAGATTAAATAGATAATTAATAAAAAATAAATAAATCAAGAATACCCACATCCCTTCAAGGGAATAGAAAAATTCGATTTAAAGTTCTTCTTTAATTTCTTCTTGGGTACAAAAGCCCTGCTCAGTAATTTAAAAGCTATTGACAAGATACCCTTAAAAGGCTTCGGGGACTTTAATAAAGTTAAGCCCTTAGAAGAGATTAAATGCCAACTTGAATGGTGTCTTCCCCTGTCCTGTTAGTGCCGATTTTTGACACTTAGGCTTTAATTACAAAGAATAAAGCCTACACAGGGCAGAGAAAAGACTTTGACAGGGCTGTTTGTTGATGGAAGGGTAATTTTGTTTGAGGAAATAAACAGGTTCAAGGTTTATTCCGCTTTTATATAAATGTATTTTTTTATTCAGTAATTTGGCGTCTAGAGCCTTTTTATGCAAACCAGTAAATCAAAAAAAACTTTATTATTTTTCCACTGAAAAGTTTATTTTGGTATTTCTTTATCAACGTAGTTTTACTGTAAGAACCCGTCTCCATAATAAATATTTCTGGATTACGAATAACCTGACAATATTTTAAAAATTCCAACTACCATCATGATAAGCGGAAAATGTTGCTTGTGCAATAAAAGAGGACTTAGCTAGCAGATGAATTGAACCCACTAGGGCGTTGTGGGAACCAAACACATTTGTGCCCTTAGCGGTCGAAATACTGTGCCTTCGATTTCTTTTCTTTCGAACGTATTTTAAACAATGCTTTCTACATAAATAACATAAACTCTAATTAAATAAATAATCGACGTATCCAGGTGCTGTTTTTTAGGAGATGCTTTAAAGAATTATAGCCAAGGATAAAACTACATACTTAGCTGAAAAACTTTGTGCGGACTAAAAAAATTGCAGCAAAACGTGTTGATACCATTGAAGTATTAGATAATACAAAATTACAGCTAAAAGTAAAGATGTATTAAACAAATTTAAGAGGACACGTTATTTGGGAGTGATTATAATATTTTCACAAGAAATTAAAATATATTTAAAATGAAATAAGGGAATCTACGAATTTAAATGCCTTGTATCAATTTAATAATAATAAGATTTGGATAATTTGTATAGCGCCGTTTTTTGTGAAAAATCACGGTGCTAAGTAGCGTTGGGAAAAATTTCAATGTTTTGTGTATGCTTCACGAATTGCTAGTTCTTTGAAATGAACCCTTCGCAGTGAACACTTCAATTGAAGACGAACTCGCAAAAATGAGATTTGGATTTATCCGGTTATTTGTTCAGTTCTTTTTGAAACCCGTTCCTCGCCGAAAAAACACGTACTAGTCGGTAGGGATTTAAAAGTGAATAGAACTGGAACCGGTTCCTCGCCGAGAAAAACCTAGAACTGGAACCGGTTTATAGGCTTTAAAGTTCAACTTCACAACCGAACTGCTGCAAATTGAAGTAGTTCTTTGTAATCTAACTTCCATTGTAGTATTTGTTCAATGAAATGAATTGAATGAAGTTAATAAAATGAATGAACGCTTAAATGAACTACCAACTTCAACTGATATATTTGTTCAATGAAGTAGGAACTGCTTCCAAAAGAAGTAGTTATTTCAAAGCGGTCACAACACTAGTGCTAAGCCTTGATTTGTATATAAATGTATTAATAAATAGAGATTAAACTTATAAACAGGAATTAAAGAAAGAATTAAAGCTTTTCCTAGTAGCGTAAATTCATTTGCTAAAATATAAGCCTTTCACCGAAGGCACCTTCTTAAAGCAAAAGAGAAAGAGTTTTCATTTCTGTATTTCCTTCCCTGTATAATATTTGTATTCCTCCCCTACCAAAAAGAAGGCCAAGTTTCTCACCCCTATCTAACGAACTTCCAACACGATGACGCTCTCCAAAAAAGCTAGCATGGCGTAAGTACTTATTAAAAATATCTAAAAGTCCTCATTCAGGACCTAGTTCCACTGGTCCGTAGCAGTGCTTCATGTCAAAGTTTAAATATACTTAAATTCCGCAATCATTATTTAAATAATTATTCAGTTGCATATGATTTTCAATAAAATGCTTTTTCCACTTTAATGACTAATTGAGATCTTCCAGAAAATAATTATCATGATAAAGAAAAGCGTCAGTTTCATAAAAAAATCACCCGATTTAAAATTAGTCAAATAACCCAAAGAAACTTAATAATTGTAAATTTTTATTTATTCGGAATCATCTTATGATCTATCACCTAACATGGCTAATCACTTATAATGACTTAAAACTAATGATACAGAGTGGTAGATACTCTAAGTATCACCCTGGTGAAATGCCACCATTTAGAATCGAAACGTTGCTCAAAATGTCTTTATCCGTGTTTGGTGACCAGATCTGAATAGCCAGGTACTTCCCAACCTTCCTCTTCTGCATATCCTTTCCTTCCCCTTCCCTTCAGCCTGACAACATACCCCGATCGGGGATAACATAGTCCCACTGGCTGAAGACGGGAGCAGTTGGGACTCTTGTGCGGTATTCACTATAAAAAAGTCTTCCTCGGGCATCCCCGACTTCTTCTTTCATTCACTTTCACGTCATACATTCTTCTTACACTCCTTTCTTCGTTCATTCGCTCTACATGCCCAAACAATCTAAGCTTCCCTTTCTTAATCCTTTTAATTAGCCTTACATCAACCTTGCATTCTTTTCGGATATCCACAATTTCAACATGGTCTTAGATAGATTTATACGTACGCCTCAGGGATCTCATTTATTCAGCATTTAGTCTACTTTCATCCTTCCTCTGACTGTTCCATGCCTCACTGCCAAAAACATATTAAACATAAACTATCGAAAATCATTATTGTAAGAAATTCAATATAATTGGCCTGTCTGGGACCTAGGAGTGAAAACGCCTCGTAGGTCACGCTTCTATAAATTATCTGTTCGGTGGTCAGGGGCTTGTGGGTTATGCTTGTGCTTCCGTCTGCATCTAACAACATACGCCTCAATGATCTCGTAATGAGGTGAGTACTTATAAACATATTAAATATTGTGACGAATTCAACATCTGGGAAACAAATACTCCGATGTCGTTGATATATTTAGTTCGTCAATATCACAATATAAGTAAACCTTAGTACAGTTATTTTCATCTGGTAGAGCTGAACTAATCGTTGAAACTATTAACCTCTGGACTTGTTATTAAATATTATTTTTTTCTTTTCTTTTACGATATTTTTGACTCTGTTATTCAATATTATTTTTTTCTTTTCTCTTACAATATTCATGTACCTGGTGTTATTCAATATTATTCTCTTACAATATTTATGTACTTGGTGTTATTCAATATTATTCTCTTACAATATTTATGTACCTGGTGTTATTTAATATTATTTTTTCTTTTCTCTTACAATATTAAGTACCTGGTGTTATTCAATATTATTCACTTACAATATTTATGTAGCTGGTGTTATTCAATTTTTTTTTTCTTTTCTCTTACAATATTTATGTACCTGGTGTTATCCAACATTATTTTTTCTTTTCTCTTACAATATTTATGTACCTGGTGTTGTTCAATATTATTTTTTTATTTTCTCTTACAATATTTTGTACCTGTTATTCAATATTATTTTTTATTTTCTTTTAGAATATTTTTTGCGCTGTTTATGAATTTATTGTTCAAAAAAATGTTAATATATGTATAAAAAGCCTTTAACGGGCGTAAATAAATAAACATGTTTACTATTTACTCATAAAGTCATGATTTACTATAACCACCTTTAGATGACGCTGATATGAGTTCGTTAGATATAAACAGTGACCTTTGACCTTGTGAGCATAATAGAGTGACTGCGAAATACGTAGGTTATATTTTTGACCTTTACACAATCGATCACATCTGCGAATACCGCGGTTGAGGCCGCCGAAGAATATTTAATACAGTTGATGAATACATTATGCAAACATAAATAAGAGACTGGGAATAAAGTTTTATCGAAGTTGAATTGTAGCGCAAAGTTCGAAGAAGATATGGAAGGGCGTGTTAATAATTGACGAGTTTCCAAAGAACAACGCGAATAGCTTTTATCAAAAATTCCACTTTCTCAACTTTTCTTTTTTTCATTTTTGGCGACAAACTTTCAACGCATATAGTATACTCCTGAATTGTAAAGCGTCTAAAGTAAATACTAGCGATGGGAAAAGCTTCACAGATTTGTGAATGCTTCACGAATTGCTAGTTCTTCAAAATGAACCCTTCACGGTGAACAGTTCAATCGAAGTAACAGATCAATCGCAGATTTCTTCGTCGGGGGGGGGGGGTTGCTAGCGATAAATGTACCAAATAATAATCACGTTTTTTTCTTAATAGTTTTATTCGGGATAGCTCTCCCATTCAGAAACCCACTCCTCCATTATTATTTAGCAAAAATTATACCGTGTAGAAAAACTACTTCTTTCTTTCTTCTATGTGTGTGTTGATGAATTGTCTATTACTGGTTTCTTGTCTATTGTTTCTAGACGACAGCTGCCCATGTTTGAATTGTTGGCGGTATCATGCCTTAAAAGGAATGATATACAATAAGTATGCATAGCCTTACAGAGAACTTGTAAAAAGCAAATGTAGTAATTGCTAAATTTCCAGTTTCTGTAAGAGCGATGTGAACGTTTTTCAGGGCTTGAGGTACAATTTGAATATTTCTTACTGTACACAGTTTGACAGTTTGATTAGCAATAGGGTGAATATTGCGCAAATGACGATTCATATTACAGGCATTGCCTCCCTTTATGGATATAACTTTAGAACAAAAGTTGCATTTGGCCTGGTAAACCCTAACTTCTTTAAAATAAGCCCATATTTCACTTTTCTTTCTCGTTGAACGGCCAGCCATAATTTTAGGTAGAGATTGAAAGGTATAGGTAAAAAAGTTCAACAAAATAATTTGTTCACATTTCAAAATCACCAAAAAACACTCGTAAAAACTAGTGTCATATGTCAAAACAAGCAAAGAAATCAAAAGCAACTGTCACGTGTACTTGGGAGGGAACGGATAACTAAAAATACACTTCATTGTTTCATTCATACTACGAACTACAATCGAAATAAAGAAGTAAAAGAACAATTGAATTTTAGATGATGCGATACTTCAATCGTTCGAACGAATGAAAGGCTAACATTTAAATAGATGCCATACATCGGGCAAGGGAAACTACCAACTTAACCAACTTCAATTGAAGTATTTGTTCAATGAAAAATGAATGAAGTTGGGACTGCCGCAAAAAGAAGTCGTTCTTTGAAGGAGTTCCTGCGAAGCGGTCACAACGCTAGTAAATACTCAAGTGAAACTCCGTGTTATTTCGTAGTACCCAAAGATAATAATAAAATTGAAGAAATTAGTAATAATAAAACAAAAAGATATTATGAAAAATATAAAGATTTATAAAACTGCCAGTGTCTTCAAAGGTTTCGGTAGTTCAATTGGCAGATATGTTACTCCCGGAAATAGTAGAGGTTCTATGTTTAAGTTTTGGTCACAACCTAACCTTTTTTTATTTTGTTTCATATTTCGTTAAAAAATACTGACATCGTTTTAGTAATTAATATCACAATAAAGCAAAAAGCTTTTCTAAGTCGATTTTAATTTAAATAATTTTATATGTTTTTGTAACTTTTTCTCAGATCTTTGTATTTTTCTGATTCTAAACAGTTTTTTCATATTTCTTTTAACATATATGTATGTTTGAATACCGCACAAGAGCCAAACTGTCTGGAGCCAGTGGGACTATGGCATCCCCAATCGGGGTAGGTTGTGAAGGTAGTGGGGAAGGGAAGGAGATGGGGAAATGGAAGGTTGAAAACTACCTAGCTATTCATATCTGGTCACTAAACACGGCTAAAGCCATTTGAAACAACGTTTCGATTCAGAATGGTGGTCTTTCACCAGGGCGATACTTTGAGTATCTACCACTCTGATGCCGCAAATATAGTATATGTAATTATATTTGAGTTATAATGTGTTATGGCACATAAGAATTGAATTAAAATTCCTTGGCGCGCCGGCTTTGGACCCGCGACCTCTGGAATCGTAGTCGAGCGTCTTACCACTCGACCATTTAATTTATCAACGCGTCTCATGTTTTGAGTGAACCTTTAAGTGATTAGGTTATTATTTATAAACTCACATAACTAGAGCTTATTTCTCTCTTTTTTTGACTCTTAGGCAGATATTTCATATATTTTTAAATATAAAAAAAGCCAAGAATTATGAGAGAAATATTGATAAAAAAAGTACATAAAAGACTTAGTCAATATTCAGTTCAATTAATTTAAACAACACTATTTTTTTTATTTCAACTGGACATAGTGGTACAATGCCCTGCAATATATCGTCGACGGAAAAGCAAAAGGGCTGAAGCGCGATTTCGGGAAGTTTACACCAGAGCAATTTAATATTTTATTTTTTTTACAATAAAATTCAAGTCTTCAGTACCTGGTTTAATTTTCAAAAAAAAAGTTAACTCAGGTCAATCAACCCTCTCACTGAGTTACCTGAAGCGACAAAAAACAAAATAATTCCAAAAATTGTGTCGCTTGAGTCAACCCTTCTCCCAAATGGTAAATTTATTTTAGATAGCAGAAGGGCCACAAAAGTCTTCAGAATCAAACGAGAGTCAGAGCACTCGATGCAAAAAAAACTGATCAAAACTGCATGTTTAACTCATTTTTGACCAAATTGTCGCTTAAGCCCTTTTTCCTTTCCAGCGACGATATATGAATAGGTATATAGTAGGTAATATATTTTCTAGCGACTTTCATCTCATTATATGACTAATGGTGTGAACTTTTCATAGTCACGCTATCTGTATTTCCAGGGCTATCTGCCAAAAAGGTAACATTTCATCCCCTCGGATCTGTCCACCCCACTCCCTCCGACCTCTCCCGGGGTGTCTATTCTGCCGAACCTTTTATAGGATAAACACGAAGGAGAGCCATCACGCCTCCTTAGATGATAAAGGTCCCGATAAGCGCAAAAACCTACACCTTTCAGGACTGAATGTGAGAAGACATTTTGACATCGCGAGTAAATCAAATTTCAGGAAAAAACACAAAAGGAAATTTAATAAAATAAGGTTATGCCTGTTTGCGTTGTTTGTCGGTGATTCGGGAATTCAGATAAAACATGGGAACAGAGTTATACTTTATTTAATTAATTCAATGGGGCGGCGAATTCGATCGCATCTCCGAATGCCGAACACAATAAATTATGCTGGCTTCTTATTCTCGAAGAAATGCCATGTTCAAGGAAATACTATATTCAAAGAAACACTAAGGTCGAAGAAATACTATGTTCATAGAAATACCATGGTCGAAGATATACTGCGTTCAAAATTCTCGTAACAAATCTTAATTCCTCGTATATATTAATAAAAGACTCGACAGAGTTCAGAGCTAAACTTAAAACCTTAGAGTACATAGAGTAGTATCTATCCAAGGCAGTGAAGTCAGTTTTGGACTTGTTTTTGATGATTTTAACATGACTCGGCGCAGTTGGGCGTGGCTAAGACTAAGGCTACGGTATTTATACATCCATTCATATCACATATCGACATAATGTTTTTGTGTATTCGTATAGCCACTTTTTCACAGTATTTTTATCAAAAAAAATATACCATATAACCTAAAAAACCGTTTAGTTGTGTCAAGTTTAGCGGTATAATAAAAAATGTGGGCGGAGTCCCTCCAGTGTTACTTCAAGGAACCAGCACCTTAAGATCATTATGACAGTATATAGAAGCGGGTTAAGAAATTTGTTGTCTCTTTTTCTCTCATGGTGTACGCCGTAAAAGCCCGGAGAAAGTGATTTTTCGCAAGTTTGTGTAGGTTGGGTAAAAATAATTAGCTCTCCCTCCATATATTGTTACTTCAAGCTTAAAACCCATGTTTTCAGAAAATCATATCCATAATCAAGATGTAACAAGCCCAATATAATTTCTGTTCAAACCAAGAAAACTTTTCAGACTCTCATTCTTTAAATTCATTAGAAGATTTTCACCATTATCTGTTCCTCACTACGAAAAATTAAAAAATACCTCCGATATACTTTATTTTAAATTTGCTCTCATGCCCTTAAAATGAAAAAAATAAATATTTATATATATGTAAGAATCAGCTAAATTAGAAGTTATTATGATATGGTGAATGTGTCCTGCCAAAAGTGACCTGCCAGGTAAGTATGTTGCTGTGTATTTATACAAACTGGGAATTTGTACAGCGCCCTTGAGGTGATTTTTCATAAAAACGGCGCTATACAAATTATCCAAATATTATTATTATTAAAATACGTACAGAGACAAAATACAGAAACATTATCACTTGACAGATCACTTCATAAAAAACACAATTATTTTATTTAATTTGGCTAAATTATAGCTGATATTTATTTAAATTATTTTAGTTCTTTTTGTTCGATTTTAGGGCATGAGATCAAATTTAATTATGGGCTTTCTGAATTTGTAGCACATTACGAGGATTTGATCAAAATGTTTACATCCAAAGGTGATTTGTCGTTCAATAACAAACAGATTATATTCAAAGAAACACTATGTTCAAATAAATATAATCACTCTTGACTAAGAAATGACAAACGAGCCAAATCCACTGAATAGATGTTCTTATTTGTTATTCGGGTTAATCTAATAAGCAGTTTTGAATGTCACCTGGAGATGACGCTGGGTTCGAGGTAGTGGGTGTAAAATTCAAAGCATTTGACATACGTCAAGGGTCAAGGGTACTGTTATGAATACTATATTCTCGTACAAACTCAAATATTTCATAATAACTCTTGTCTCTTGTTGTATTGTTTTGATGTCTTGCCATGTTTCTGTTTTATTTTCTGACTATGGGAAGAACGAAAACTTAATTTATTTAATGTTATAAAAAATCAGCATATTATCAACTGGACGAAGTTAGGCAGAAAGCATCCAACCCCAAAAATATGAAACTGAGAAACCTTTAAAAATACGACGGTAAAAAAGCATTGATATGCGTAATGGGCATTTGTAAAGTGAAAATCAGTGTTTTTTATGAGCATTTTTATAAATGGGTAATTGAAAAAAATGTATTTCTTATGTTATTCTACATTTTATAATGTTTTTAAATTTCAATTTAAGTCAAATATCTGGAATGTGCGTTCGTAAAAAAAATAATTACCAAAAATCCATTGTATTTGGAGTTTGGATGTTTTCAGCAGATATAAATCTCGTATTTATCTATGGCACAACATGTAAAACTCCATTTTGGCAAATTGTGGGTTGGACGCTTTCTGCATAACTACGTCCATCTATGGTTCTGTATTTGCTTACCTCAAATTTATATTTTTTAATACGTTTTGCTTTCTGTGCATTTGATTTACTTCAAAAATCACGGGATGCAATAAGATATGCCAAGAAAAAATATTAGTTGATTTAATTCACCCATTTCAGATATAGAGTAATGTCTGTCGAAATGCATTATAGGTAGGTTGCATTGGGTAGGCAGGGACTTGAAAAGATTTTTTTTTTCAATTTAATAATATCAATCAACATCAGTCACCAAACACGGCTAAAGCCATTTCAATCAACGTTTCTATTCTGAATGGTGGTCTTTCACCAGACCGATACTTGGAGTATCTACCGCTCTGCAACGTGCCGCAAATATACTACATATTATTTTATAGGACTTAAACGTAAAATAACACATATCAGTTGAGTAAATTTGACCTCTGGATTCGAAGTTGAGCGTCTTAACCACTCGACCACGGAGGCCGTCAATATAATAATACTACTTTTCTAATTTATATAGCGCCATTTTTGTGAAATATCTCCACAAAGACGCTTAACAAAGCTAAAAAAACTATAGTTAAAATTACCTCAGAAAAGTTAAAAAAAACACTAATTAGATTTTCAAGAGTCTCAACTGCTCCCAACAACTGAGACTATGGCATCCCCAATAGGGGTATGTTGTGAGGCTGAATTCAGCGGGAAGGAGATGGGGAAGGGGAAGGTTGGGAAGTACCTGGCTATTCAGATCTGGTCACCAAACACGGCTAAAGCCATTGCAAGCAAATTTTCAATTCTGAATGGTGGTATTTCACCAGAGCGATACTTTGAGTATCTACCACTCTGAAACGTGTCCAAAATATACTCTATTTTTTATCAATTAAATGTTTTATGACACACTTTAATTAAATAAAAGTTATTGGCGTACGTCGGGTTCAAACCCGCGACTTTTAAATTCGTAGTCGAGCGTCTTACCACTCGACTATGGAGGCCGTTAACGCTACATCCTATCTGCCTACCCCTGTCGTAGAATGGCGTGATACTTAGTCATTTAATAAGTTTATTCCTTTTTTATGTTTATTTTTTTTATCAAAACACACTGCTTGTATCATTTTCACAACACGTAAAACCTAACCTCAAAGCAATCTCCACCTTTTTATGACCGCAGTGTTTTCCTAAGTATTTTTCCTCTGAAACTGTGTTTTCCCGCAGTAATACACCTGTCAAAACCAAACCTTTTGCTATTTTTAGCACATTTCAAAAAGGGACTCATTAAAATATGGAACACGGAATATATTACCTGGAAGTACCTACCACAATTTCGTTCAAATATATAATCGAGACCCGTCATCAACATATTATTAATAATTGTGTATTATCTCAGCTTCCTGTTTTTAACATTGTGAACTCGTTAAAAGTAGGACAGTTGATTGAGATGACTGTTTTTCTGTACTAACATGATGATCCTTTATGACCCTTGTCAGAAATCGTCTCTAAAAAGCCTTTTGAATGAAGTTTTTTTTTTACTATTCCTAAAATAATAGGGTTTGAATGTATTTTTTTTTTAATCATGAAACTGTCTTTGAAAAATACATACATGGTGTCTGGTAGTTAAAGTTAAATATTGAAAAACGTAATAGAGAAGATGTGTACAAGCAAGAGCGTGACGTCATTTCTAATTTCTAATTAACAGTTATTCGGATATAATCTAACCATAAAGAAGGAATCATGCAAATTAAACGAATAAACCGAATCAAACAAATTGAACGGGTTAAACGAATCGAAATGATTAAATGAATCAAACGAATTGGAAAATTAAATTGATTAAACGAGTCAAGCAAATCAAACGCGACAAATGAATCAAACGTAGGTGACGAATGACACGAATCAAACGAATCAAACAAATCAATTGAACTAAACGTAGGTAGCGAATTAAACAAATCAAATTAATCAAACGAATCAAACTAATCAAACGAATTAAACGAATCAAACGAATCAAATAAATCAATTGAACTAAACGTAGGTAACGAATTAAAAAAATCAAACAAATCAAATTAAAAAAACGAGTTAAACGAATCAAACGAATCAAACGAATCAAATGAGTCAAACGAATCAAATTAATCAAATGAACCAAACCTAGGAAACGAATCAAACTAATCAAACGAATTAAACGAATCGAACGAATCAAATAAATCAATTGAACTAAACGTAGGTATTGAATTCAACAAATTAAACAAATCAAATTAATCAAACGAGTTAAACGAATCAAATGAATCAAACGAATCAAATAAATCAAATGAACCAAACCTAGGAAACGAATCAAACAAGTCAAGCGAATCGATTGAATCAAAAGATTTTTTTAAATTATTTTATTTAAAAAAAATCTTTATTAGTGAATAACGCACAAGAGTCCTAACTGCTCCCAACCTTCTAGAGCCAGTGGGACTATGGCATCCCCGGCAGGGGGAATGTTGTGAGGCTGAAGGTAGTTGGGAGCTAAAGGAGATGGAGAACAGGAAAGTTGAGAAGTACCTGGCTATTCAGATTTGGTCAAGACTGAAGCCTTCGTTTTTTTAATGGTGATCTTTCACCAGGGCGATACTTAAGAGTATCTACCACTCTACTATATAATTATTTAAATAAATGCAAAATGAGCAAAGAATATAGCGTATTTGTTGTGATATGTTACTAAAATGCGCTTTGTTAATGTATTGTTTTTACTTGTGAAGATGTGCAGGAATTTCAACGATTAAAAGTTTAATAGCTAAATATTTTTAAAAAATTAACCATCTGTTCTTTGTTCACTCTAAGAAGCTTCGTAATGCGAGGATTAACTACGTCTCTAATTAAACCACGAAGCTTAAATATATTCATGATGTGTACAATTACCTCCCACAGAGTTCATTGTTTGAGGAAATTTTTGAATTACTCCGCAATTTACAATTTCATTTCTTCCTTGAATACCGTCATTTTGTCATGGCGGAATTTTATCAACAAAATTATACACCCTCGACGAAAATTTCCGCAATATAACATATATTATATAGCTAATCTCACATCACGAAAGAGACATCCTTACAGAAGAAGACGGTAATACGAGCTATGTTTTTGATGTTATTCATTAGTGCCTTATGTTTTCTTAGTTAAATGCTAATTTTACTGAAAATTATGTTAATATTTACCATTGAGTAAGGAAATTATTTGTGTGACGCTTTGTAATGTAATTATTTTGAATGTCACCATGTTCGGTTTTCACGGTTTAGGCAGCCATTAAGGAGGTGCAGTCAATCGTAATGTCGGTTTTATGGTGGTGTGAGATGGCGGTATGAATACCCATTGAGGATCAGATATTTGTACACAATTAATTTAACCTTCCTCAATTCCTGCTTCCACAAAACGTTTCCCGATAATTATCATTTTATATTTTCGTAAAAAGCAATCACATTTAAAGAAATTAAAAAATCAGTCGGTCATAAAAATTAAAATAATATCCATGGTCTTATGCAAAGTTATTTTCTCAGTTCTTTAAATGATTATTTTGTTGGAATCGTTTGATTATTTTGTTTCAGAGTGGAAGGTACTACTCGGTAACGACCTGGTGAAAGACCACTCTTCAGAATCTCTAGTAACTTAAAATGGCTTTATCCGTGTTCGGTGATCAGATCTGAATAGCCAAAAACTTATCAACCTTTCTCTTTCTCATTTCTTTCTCTTCCTCACTACCTTCAGTCTTACAACATACCCCTGTTGGGAATGCCATAGTCCTGCTGGCTCTAGACGGTTAGGATTTGTTGTGATGTTTTGATCAGTTGGGACTCTTGTGCGGTATTCACTATAGCAAATTAAAAATTAAAAATTAAATTATATTCGTGGTCTTATACAAAGTTATTGTATCAATTTTTATAAGTCAAACCACAAAGTGATTGATTTCTACGAAAATATAAAAATAAAAATTGCAAAATAACAAAAACATTTTTGATAAATTAGTCTTAAAGAATTAAACAAAACCTCATTCCAGATTACTACTAAATAATAATTTAATAATATACGATTTAATCGACTACTGTACCCCATCCTAGGTAGAAAAAGCCGATTATCAAGACAATAAACTACTCATATACAAGACGACCATAAGGCCGGGATTCACATACGCTGCACCCATTTGGGGACACGCAGCTTACACACATATAAAAAACTACAAACCCTACAAAACAAAGCCATTCGACTTGCGTTGGGTGCACCCAGCTAGATCAGGGTTTCCACTCTACACGAAGACACAAACATTCCTCTGATAAAGGAGTTAATTGTTACTCAATCTGAAAACTTTATGCCAGCCTTGCCGGACATAAGAACCCCACCATAAATTTTAAAAAGCCGAAAATAATCCTCTGCAAGGAGTGACACCCTGTCCAAGAGGTAGTTAAATTATTTATTGAATTATTTTATGCATTATTAATTGTATGACAAACATATATATATATATATATATATATATATATATATATATATATATATATATATATATATATATATATATACAACCCCTTATACAATTAAACTCAAAGTAAAGTATCTTTTTGATAATCCCCTATGAATATGTTAGGGTCAGTAAACTTATTGTTTAGGAACTCTGTGTATAAAGAATATCCAAGTAATAATGTTTTTACTAAGGCATACAAATTTCAGAAGCGAGTACAAATCTAAAGGATACAAACGAGTAAATACATTAAAAAACCTTCTTATAGCTTAACCTGAAATACAACCTATTTATACTTAAACAGACAATTGGGGTCCGCTATTTTAAATCAAAATTACTCCTAAAGTGTTGTTCGCAAAAGATTACCTCTGTGTAAACACACATAGTCCCAATCTGCCCGAATCAGGATTTGAGGCATGTTGTTTGTGAGTCTAAAGAAAGCGAGGGTGAGAAAGAGATGATTCCATTGTTCGTGTATTCTATTCTTATTGATTTGTATATTTATTAGTAGAGCCGTTTTGTCCAATACATTCCATTTCTACCAGGTTCATATTATTTTACACCATTACTGCCTTAGTGTCAACAATTATTAAAAATGTCTTCATTAGAAAAGCGCAGGAAAGACTTGGATTTAATTTGCATTTACAAAATAATTAATTTTTTTATAGTCACCTTTTCTGTTGCAACTTATTCAGTTCAACATTCCTTGCAGCAGATTCAGAAACAATGAATTGCTGTTCCTCAATCATCACTATACTAATTATGGGTATCATTCTCCAATGTCCAGAATGTCAAGACTTGAAATTTTTGGTAGACTTAAATGATTTTTGTCATTCTTTACGACTCTACCAATATTTTGACTAGATCATAGCTTGAATGTTCTCTGTGGTGTTTATTTTGTCCTGTTTTTGCCATCGCTGGATTTAATATTATGTGTGTGATGTTCTTTCTCTATTGCTCTTTTTTCCCATTTCGTGTTTTATGTGTCTTTTTTGTAATTGGACTTTAGTCCGTTAATTTATAAATAAATGTCTGTTGGGCATCTAGAGCGAATGAACGAAGAAAAAAAGTGTGAAAAGATAATTCGATGTGAAAGTGAATGGAAGAAGAAGTCGGGGATGCCCGAGGAAGACATGGAACGATCAAGTGAACCAAATACTTGAATCGGGACACGTGAAGAGTCAGAATAACAGAAGAGTATGTACGAGACGATGCATGAATGTGAACGAACCAAGGAGTGTGTGCCAAGACAAAGTTGTATGACGGTCTGTCCTCTCTGCCTACCCCTGCGGGGAAACGGCGTGATGGTTAGTTAGTTAGTTAGCTTCTCAGGGAAACGCTCCTTTTGTTGATGCGGCATTGAGTTGTTGCACCAAATTATTAAGAGCACAAAAAACTAACAAAAATCAAATCATTTATATGCGCACCTTTAACGATGTAACGTGATCTGTTCCACTCATATAGTGATGTTATTTGCAGAATATAAATACTTCTTAGTTATTCCGTATTCAATTAACACCTTTTTATTTTTTATATAGCACAAGAGTCCCAACTGCCCCAACCGTCTAGAGCCAGAAATACTATGGCATCCCCAATTGGGGTATGTTGTGAGGTTGGAGGTAGTAGAAAGGGAAAGAAATGGGAAAGAGGAAGGTTAAGTTAGGTCACCAAGCACGGCTAACGCCATTTAAAGCAACGTTTCTATTCTGAATGGTGGTCTTTCGCCAGGGCGATACTTGGAGTATCGACCACTCTGGAACATGCCGCAAATATACTTTATATTTTTTTATATGAATTAAATGTGTTGTGACACATAAAAATTAAATGAAATTTATTTACGCACGCCGGGTTTGAACCTGCGATCTCTGGATTTGAAGTCGAGTGTCTTACTAACAGTTATTATTAATAATACAAAAATTATTACAATAATACAAAAATTATTACAATAATACAAATAATAATATAATACAAAAGTTATTACAGTAATACAAATAATAATATGATACAAAAATTATTACAATAATAATTTAATACAAAAAATGTTTTCGAAGCATATACTAACTTTCCTTTACAAAAAAAAACGTTTGTCACCTCACAAAATACTCGCAAAACTAGATCAAGACGTGCACATCAACTACAAATACCTAAAACATACACATCCTTTGGACAAAAGCATTACAGATACCAGCTATTAAACTTTATAATACTCTTCCTACACAAATCAAAACATCTACACTTGCACAATACAACAAACATGTTTGGAACTGGTTACAATCCTCCTAATTTATAATTATTTACACTAATAATAATAGTGCTACTTAGGTAATTTATTTATTTGTATGATTTTTTTGTTACTGTTTTAAAGTGGCTTTATTTTGTTTCATATTTTTAATATTAAATTATATTATCATATAATTCGAAAAATGTCCTCCACCTCACAGGTGAACTCCTAACGTGGATGACAATGTATGTACAATATTGTAAATAAACATGAAGTAAAATAAATTTTTAAAATCCTCTAGTTTTTGACACCACATAACGTATTAAAAAACAGTGTATTCTATCTTTTCAAATCCCTTTTTGCATAATAAAGTACCTTCCAATGATATATTTTAGCAAAAATTATTTTACGTTTTAAATGGGTAGATTAAAGCAACTAACATTTTTCTTCCAAGTCAAGTTATATTCCACGATTTTTCACGGATAACAAGCAGTACTTACATAATGGCATACAAAAAATATAACGATATTCATTGCATACATTATTATTTTTTTTATTTAAAGTTGATTCCGTGTACTGAGTGAGTTACGCCGAAACATTTAACAGTTCAGACATGCGATTCATTTTCCTGCAAACATACAGTTTAGTTTCAAACTGCCAACGTGTAATACATTGTTAAATTTAATCTATTACCCCTACATCGTTTGAAACAGTTTAAGCTGTATTAAATATGACTAACTTCTCTGAATAGTTTGGTATTACTTTCAACGATAATCTATTCATTTGGATTTTACGTAATAGAGTCTACAACTAGGCTGAAACTTCTAACAAATTTTTACGGAGTGTTTCCAGGGGTTTCTCTTTGACCAGACGAAGTCACGCTTTTCATATTACCTTTCGTTTCCTTTCCTTTCGTTTCCTATCATTTCTTTTCATTCCCTTTCGTTTTCTTTCGTTTCGCTTCATTTAATTGGTTTCTTCTCGACTCCAGGGCACCAGGGATTTTTCTTTTACCAGACAAAGTCACGTTCTTCATATAACCTTTCGTTTCCTTTAATTTCGTTTCATTACTTTTCGTATCCTTTCGTTTCGTTTCGTTTCCTTTAATTTTGCATGATTTATTTTCGTTCCCTCTCGTTTCCTTTCGTTTCGTTTCCTTTCGTTTCGTTTCCTTTCCTTTCGTTTTGTATGATTTAATTTTGTTCCCTCTCGTTTCCTTTCGTTTCCTTTCGTTTCCTTTCGTTTCCTTTCGTTTCCTTTCGTTTATTTTCTTTTTGTATCCTTTATTTTCGTTCCCTTTCGATTTCTTCGTTTCCCTTTCGTTTCCTTTTGTTTCCATTCGTTTTCTTTCGTTTCCCTTTCGTTTCCTTTCCTTTCCATTCGTTTCCTTTCGATTCGTTTCGTCTCGACATATTTATAAGTTAGACGGAAAGAAGAAGACAATAAATCAATAATTGAAAATACCTGACTATTTAGATAAAGATGATAAGCGTTGTGACATTGGGGTAGGTAAGTACGACAGCCTCCGTAATCAAGTGGTAAGACGCTCGGTTACGAATCAAGAGGTTTCCGGGTTCAAACCTGGCATGTGCAAATAAAAGGTTTTTTGTTAATATGTGTCATACCACATTAGTTTAATTGATATAAAATAATATAAAGCTTAGAGTATATAGAGTGGTATCTATCCAAGGAAGTGTAGTCAATTTTTGATGATTTTTACCTGACTTGGCGGACCTGGGCGTGGCTAAGACTAAGGCTAGGGTATTTCTACATCCATTCATATCACATATCGACATAATGGTTTTGTTTATTCGTAAAACCACGTTTTCCGTTTAGTTGTGTTAAGTTTAGTGGCATAATAAAAAAATGTGGGCGGAGTCCCGCGGTGACCCGGGAGCCCAAGATCATTGTGACAGTACATAGAAGCGGTGTATTATATTTGTTGTCTCTTTCTCTCTCATGGTGTACGACGTAAAATCCCGGAGAACGTGATTTATCGCAAGTTTGTATAGGTCGGGTAAAAATAATTAGCTCTCTCTCCGTACATTGTTACTCCAAGATATATAGTATATTTGCGGCACGTTCCAGAGTGCTAGATACTTTCAGTATCGCCTTGGTGAAAGACCACCATTCAGAATCGAAACGCTGGCTGCTTGAAATGGCTTTAGCCTAGTTTGGTGATGAGATCTGAATAGCCGGGTACTTCTCAAGATTTCTCTTTTTATCTCCTTCTCCCCACTGCCTTCAGCTTCACAACATACCCCGACTAGAGATGTCATAGTTCCACTGGCTCCAGACGGTTGGGAGCAGTTGGGACTCTTGCGGTATTCACTATAAAATAAAAAATAGGCCCTTTCCGAAAGATTTTCTTATGTGAAAATGTTGCCTTTTAAACGTAAGTAATCCATGGATCACAATGAAACAATGGGTTGGAGATGGCGGTTTTCATCTATCAATTTATGCCGTCGGGGGCGGTGCTACTATAGATATTATTTAAACATAAAATATACGAATTTAAAAAAGAGTTCGTTCGTAAGTTCGTCTTTTGGCTGCCTTTGTAGGTAAATACTTCAAGATGAACCTTGTTTTATTGACTAAATCATTTTAGAAATGATGTTATAAATGCAAATATAGAAAAAGACACGCAATAGCTAGTGACAAAATCCGTGGAAATCATATTTTAATTTGAAAAAAAACAGAGTCAAATGATCATGCAACAAAATCTTCATTAAATAAGTAAACAAACATAACGTTTCGACATGCACTAATTGAAAAGGGCGATACTGGGGATATTTACACTCAGAATATTATAAACCTGACTATATATTAACCATCGTTTCAAATCAATAAACCTTAAATCATGATCAGAGGCAACGTTTCAATTCTTACTATTTAAACAGGCTGATAATGAAAATAGAATAATATCTCAACTAGAATTACCCTAATATGCAAAGCTAGGCTAGCCCGTCCTTGAAGTAACAATATATGGAGGGATAGCTAATTTGTTTTACCCAACCCATCCGAAATTGTAATAAATCACTTTTTCCGAGTTTTTACATCGTACACCATGAGAGAGAAAGAGACAACAAATTTCTTGGATAGCTTCTATATACTGTCGCAATGATTTTAAGCTGGCTATCTTCGCTAGTTAACGGCGGGACTCCGCCCACATTTTTTATTTTGCCACTAAACTTGACACAACTAAACGGTTTTTTAGGTTAGATGCTATATTTTTGTTGATAAAAATACTGTGAAAAAGTGGCTATACGAATACACAAAAACATTATGTCGATATGTGATATGAATGGATGTATAAATACCGTAGCCTTGGTCTTAGCCACGCCCATTTGCGCCGAGTCATGTTAAAATCATCAAAAACAAGTCCAAAACTGACTTTACTGCCTTGGCTTGGGCTATCTCTAGTATACTCTAAGAGCCCGTCAGTATCTAAACCATAGATTCTCAACCTTTTTTTGCCCACCGCCCACTTTGAGAATTTTTTTTTTTCTAGAGCCACCCCCCCATTTTTTTTTACTTACCATCTGTCGCGTTCGCGGTTCCAGTTACCGGTGACCACCGAGGAACCGGTTATTTAACCAGTTCTTTTTGGAACCGGTTCCTGGTGTTTTTTCGAAAATTAAACGAAAAGAGCTGGAACTGGTTCCTCGCCAAAAAAAAAGTAATAGTCAGTGGAGATTTGAAAGTTAAAAGAACTGGAACTGGAACCGGTTCCTCGCCCAAAAAAAAACACGAAAAGAGTGAACAAAGGATTTACGGCTATTTTTTCTAACGCCCCCTAATTTTCTCTGGGTCTTTTACTGCCCCCCTGAAAGTCTCAAGCGCCCATAAGGGGGCGTTATCGCCCACGTTGAAAACCCATGATCTCACCAGTATAATAGACTTTCATGCAATGGTCGGAAAATTCTCGATCTACTGCTAGACAAAAAATTCGATACATTTTCACAACCCGCTACATATACGTAAATAATTAATATTTAAATTTTAAAAACGTAATTCTAGCTAGAGTTTTAGGCATGTCGATAATATTAGTCATATTTAAAAGTTTTGTAAAGCGCCCTCGAGGTGATATTTCACAAAATTGGCGCTACATAAATCAGCCAAATAACAAAATAGCTTACTACCATATATAAAGGGATGAAATCTTATAATGCGCTACCGGAAACCATCAAAATTATGCCAATCAATAAATTCGAAATAGCCTGTAAGAACTATTTCAAATGCATATAAATCAAAATAATAAGTAGTAAATAAGTTTAAATATTATAAAGTCAAAAAGACAATTAAATAATCAAGCTACTTGTAAACTTGAATGTACAAAGTAACTAATGTAAAATAAATTTAAAAAAAAAAAAACAAAAACAAATATTATAATTATTATCAGTTATTGATATAATATCAATAATCTTCAACGTAAATATGAAACAAAAAATAGTAACGGTCGCGACCGAGACTCCAACTCGAAACCTCTTCTCTATCCGAGAGTAACGCCTCTGCCAATTAAGCTACCGAGACCTTATTAGAAACCGGAATTTTAATCGATCTCATACTTCATTAAAAATTATTAATATTATTTTTAAATTTCTCCCGATATGGGCTTCCATCTTTGTAATGGTATATAAAGCTGAATCCGAGCACATATTGTATACCTAGATGGTGTCTTGGATAAACCATCATTTGATTATTATTATTATCTTCACTCGGCATATTATAACTCTCGCTATATGCAAACTCATTATTTCAAATCGAAGATAGCAGCTGCAACCTCAAGTTAAAAATTAAAAATCAATAGAGAAAACAACGATTTGAAGTTGGAAACCGAGTAACAAGAGACTTTGGAAGCTTTCCATTTGGAATGGTTTCCGCTGGGTGCACAGAAAACAGCTGACATTTCTGTTGGCTGACCCTTAAACGATCTCAAGGTCAAACGCCTTAAAGCTGACTGAACTTGAACCTTACGTTGCAATCGAAGATTTTCTCTATTTCTAGGTTTAAAATGTATCAGGTGCAGGAAAGTAAAAAGAAAGAAAACCTGCATACAATGTATTTTGTTCACAATTTTCCTCCGCAGTTGACCGATCGATGAGAGTTGATATTTTCATGGTGCGCTATGCATTATTAAAACTAGTCAAACGTTTTAAATAGATAAATAATAACATATCGTCACTGGAAAGGCGAAAGGGCTGAAGTGCCATTTTGGGAAGTTTACACCAGAGCACTTTAAAGTTTTATTTCTATTTTTAGTCTTCTGAGTTACCTGAAGCGACAAAAGTTTAAAAAAAGTCCCACACTTGTGTCACCTTCATTGAAGCCTTCTCCCAAATGGTAAATATATTTAAAATGGCTGAAGGGCCACAAAAGTCTTAAGAATCCAAAGATAGTCAGAGCATTCGATGCAAAAAAAAAACTGATCAAAACTGCATACAATTTTTTCCAAAGTTCTTCAGTCCTTTTGCCTTTCCAGCGACGATCTGTATTTATTGCCACTACTTTGACTCGTTTCTGAATCTCCTTGTTGTGCTCCTGGTAGATTTTTTATAAATATTATTTTTTTGAGTTGGACCAGCCTAGAAAATTTCAATATTAATTATGATTTTAGATCTCTATAGCATTATGTACTATTATAAGACGACCTCCATGGCCGAGCGGCTAAGTTCCTCGGCTGCGAAAACAAATGTCAATGGTTCGAATCCCGGGAACGCGAAAAACCTTTGTCTTTATTATATACGTCACTTCACATTTAATTATATTTAATAATATACGGTATATTTACAGCACGTTCCAGAAATAGTAGATTCGCTCAGTATCGCCCTGATAAAAAAACCACCAAACTGAAATCTTGCTTGAAATGACTTTAGCCGTGATCTGAATAGTCAAGTTCTTCTCAGCCTTCCTCTTTCCCATCTTCTCCCACTCCCTTCAGTCTCACAAAATACCCGTTGGGGATGATATTAAATATTACTGAATAAAATAAATTGTCAATTAAATTTAACACCTAGAAGCAGCTGTTCGGAAACTTAAAATCCTTAAAAGGGTCATTTTAATCATTTCGATAAAGTTTCAGAATTTACACAAGCAACAATTAACCTCTAGGAGACGGCCAACTACAATTGTAGTGTCAGAAAAAATCTCCCACAGAACGGCGCACTACAAGTGTAGTTTTGAGCATTTGTCATGTTCATCGCTAAATATTTAGTAAATTTAACAGTAAAACGTCGAAGTAAAAAATCTGTTGCATAAAGTTGTTCATTTTCTACCACATCCTTATAACAGATTTTTCTTTTTACGTATAGTTTGTTTTTAAAAGAACTTTTAGTAAGTTGTATCTCTTCTCACATTACTCATTCCTTTCAGCGCACGCATACAGTCTTAGTTGTCCCTTCGCCGTGTGAGTGTCGAGTTGCTGGCCGCTCAGCTATATACCGTTTATTGTTATATTAGGGTGTCCGTTTTTTATTACTCTTGAGTGTTTCTGTGCAAATATTTACTTTTATGAAGTGTTTCGTTAGCATTTATTGTGCGTATTATTTGTGAATTTAATATTATTGTATTGTTTTGCATTGACTGTTTGTTGAAAATACATATTTAGATTAGATTTTTAATCCTTTAAAATGAATGAAGAAAACATTGAAAACTTTGTGCTAGATTGCGATTCAGATTTTTCGATGGATGATGAAGATTATATACCTGAAAATTTGGAGAGTTTGGAGGAATCATCAGAAAACAACGGAGATGATGAAATTGAAGATTTTGAACGCTTGGACGAAGATCCCTCCAATAATATAAATTTTACAAATTTCTCTCCAACATGGGGATGTGGCAACAACTTCCAGCCAGATGTACATAGTTTCAATCAGCAATCAGGATTAAGAGATTGCGAACTAAACCAAGAGAGTTGTGAGGCTGATTATTTTGAGCTTTTTCTAAATTCAGATGTCGTGACCATTGTTGTAATCGAAACAAACCGATATTTTGATACTCTAAAATCTCAAAAAACATTTGCTCCAAATTCTAGATTGCACAAATGGAAAAATGTTACTGTTAATGAAATGTACGTGTTCATTGCCTTGACGATGCTTATGGCGCGAAGTAAAAAAGGCAAAATCCATCAATATTGGTCGGTAGACAGGTTAATTTCATCACCGATATTTGGAGAAACAATGCCAAGAGATCGATATTTATCTATCCTAAGCATGCTCCATTTTTCAGACAATGAAAAACAACAGAAAGGTGACACTACACATAAAGTTAGAGATTTTGTGGATTTGGTATGCAGTCAATTCAAAAAATATTTTTATCCTTATGAGAATTTGTGCATTGACGAGTCTTTGGTTTTATTCAAAGGCAGATTGTGCATAAAGCAGTATCTTCCGGCGAAAAGGCACAAATTCGGCATTAAACTTTTTGTTATATGTGACTGTAAAACTGGGTTCGTTTTACAATTTGTTATTTATTGCGGTGCTAAATCTAACATAGAAATACCAAATATGGCAGAAAACATATCCGGGCAACTACTGACTTCTGGGAAAGTGGTTGTTTCTTTACTAACGGATTATTTACAGAAAGGTCATACAGTTTATACTGACAACTGGTATTCGAGTCCCTTTCTATTCACCTATTTGCACAGCAAAAAACGAATGCCTGCGGTACTGTCAAAAGACCCGAAAAAATATGCCGCCATTTGGAAACGTAAAAAAAGGAGATGTAGAATGCAAAACATCTGGCTGCCTACTTGCAATCAAATGGCACGACAAGAGGGAAGTACATATGCTGACTACATCGCACAATGCATCAATGAAAGAAACAGGAAAAAATAGCTGGAAAACCAAAGATCCAATAGTTAAACCCAATTGTGTAATTACATTCGTGCAAAGTGTTCGCAAAACTATAAAGTGGTACAAAAAATTGCTTTTCGGACAATTGACGTAGTTTTAATAAATGCCCACGCAATGTACAAGTTACAAACAAAAAAAAGAAGTGAGCTTAACTGATTTTCATTTGGAAGTAATTAGGCAACTTATTTCAAAACACCATGTTCCTGAGTCAGCAAAAAGGTAAATCGAGTTGGCGATTATCCACTGAGGCTAACTGCCAGACATTTTCCTTCGGATGTTCCACCATCTTCCAATTCAAAGAGAAAATCAATTTATCGGGAGTGTCACGTGTGCAAACATTCATCGCTAAATCCTAAACGTCGAGTCCAGACACGTTATTGGTGTTACTGTTGTCAAGTTGCCTTGTGTCCCACTACATGTTTTCGAATATATCACACTGTAGAAAAGTTTTAATTATTAAAAGTGTCCGTCACGCCGAACAATCTCGTGGTCGCCCTTTCTAATGCAGACAAGTGGCTTTGCGTAAGTGTGTGCGTGTCGGCCGAAAAAATTTTTGTCTTGTACTAAAACAATTATCATAATTACTGTGTAAATAAAACTCATCATAAAATTTGATAACTTAATTGCCAAATGTACATTCTTCATGTGAAAAAAAGAAATTTTACGACTTGATAATAAATAAACAATCTGTGAGTGTTCCATTCGGGGAGTTGGTCATTTGAAGGTAATTTTTTTATTCACATTTCATCTAACACATAATAACCCAGGAAAAATATAATATTGGGTGTACAAAACTAATCTTACAACATTTAAGAATACTGTAAAATAAATAAAAATATTTTAAAACCTTCAGGTACAGCTAAATAATATTTCAAACCTGTAGTGAGCGTTAAACGTAATTTACGAAAATCCTGCCGTTTCAGGCAACCAATTCATACAAAATCTGCTCGTCTTCTAAGGGTTAAGAAAGCTCCGAAAAAAAAGCAATTAGTTTTTACTGTCAAATCTTTCCAAGCCGCGTTCATACAATGGCGGTATTTAAACTCCGTATTTAGCAATTAGTTTTTACTGTCAAATCTTTCCAAGCCGCGTTCATACAATGGCGGTATTTAAACTCCGTATTTTTTCTTTACTGTTTACTTAAACTAGTAATGAGTGACAGTAATTAAGACACTTTAAATGAAAGATATTGGCTAGCAAAACACTTTTGGTTCTTCTCCTTTCAGTCTGAACAAAACTCCTTGTATTTTCGTAGAAAGCAATCACTTTGCGGTTTGACATATTTATTGAAATAAAAAAATTGCTTTTTCCACATTGACCACAGATTTTATTTTAATTTTGATGACCGACCTGTTTCGCTTAGCCTAAGCATCATTAGGGTATAAAATTAAAATAAACAATAAAATACAAAGTGTGCAATTATACAAACATACAGAGGGAGAACAAAATATAATAAGAGAACAATAGAATAACATTTAAATCATAACTAAGGAACAGAAAGAAAGAGACAGATAATTTGAAATGAAAAAGGCAAAACGTCAAATGAAAAGGTGATTAAAGAATAATGAGAAATTTTATGAGTTTACGGAATATATACCTAATGTTAGACTACTGGACAAATTTAACTGATTATACTATGGGTAGTTACTTTATTAAGTAGGAAAGGATTTGAAAAGTTCACACTCGTACGGTCTTCCTTACTCGCAAAGGAAATTATTTATTGAAAATGAAATAACAACTTTGTATAAGACCACAAATTTTATTTAAATTTTTATGACCGACCGGTTATGCTAAGCCTAAGCATCATCAGGGTACAGAATTAAACTTAACAAAAATCACATTGTACGCGATTTAATTTAGATGTTATTAAACATTGTTCTCTTCATTATTTTTATAATGTGTTCTCCCTATGTATGTATATATAACCGCACGCTTTGTATTTTGGCTAAGCGAAACCGGTCTGTCATAAAAATTAAAATAAAATCGGTCTTATACAAAGCTATTATTTCAGTTTCTTTATTAATTTTTCCATTTTCATTCTTTCACGTTGTTTTTCTTTTATAATTTTGTTTACATTATTCAACGATTTTTTATTTATTTATAAATTAACGGACTGAAGTCCAATTACAAAAAAGACATATAAAACACGAAATGGGAAAAAGTGCAACAGAGAAGAAATAGCACATACATAATAATAAATGAAGCGATGACAAAAATAGGACAAAATAAACATAAGAGAGAACATTCAAGCCATGGACTAGTCAAAGCTTTGGTAGAGTCGTCAAGAATGACGAAAATCATTTACTGCTACCAAAAGTTTCAAGACCATTGCTTGAGTTAACAATTTTTGACATTCTGGACACTGGAGAATTATACCCATAATTAGTATTGTGATGATTGAGGAATTTTATGTTTATTATGTTTACATTGTTAAATTTGTGTTTACATTGTTTGATTTTATTTTCTTATTTTGAATTCGCATTCAAAATCATTATTGTTTTTTTATATATAATATTTAAATACAACGTAAACTTCACTTGTTAATTAATGCAACAATGTTGAAATTCATTTTGACAAAAAAAAATCTACAGCTGTCTTATACAAAGTTATTATTTGTTTTTCATTAAAAACTCCTTGTGTATATAATATTAACCTCCACCATAATACAAAGACATCCCTAGCAAAAGGGATGAAAAAATAACCCGAAATTGTAATACGATAACCTTAATTTCATTTCATTTTAAAAATAAGGAAGAAAATTTAAAAAATATAGAATGAAAAAGCTTCATTATTTTTCAATTATCTGATCATGATGTCAAAGAGTAGAAATAAAATAACCCTCAATTTCATTTTATATATTTACTCTCTCATTATTAACACAATGGCAATAATTTTCAACTGCTGTTCAGTTTTTGTTCGGAACTTTAGTTCGTTACGTTTTAACGTTAGAGTTTTTTTCCGATTCCAATAAAATTTTGTGAATATTGGCTTTTCAATAGACCGAAGACGGAATTGCTTTGACCTTAATAAAATCTTTTCTCTTATCCCGCACGTCTGAGGGCAATCAAGCTGTATTTAAGTCAATGTTTTTTCATATTCGTAAAAAGCATTAACTTTGTGGTGGCTTACCATATTTATAAATAAAACAAGTAAACTTTCTTTAAAACCACCTTTATTTTCGATATATTGTAGACCGGTTTCGGTAGTACCCTTTCATCTTCAGGACAATATCAAAATGATTATAAAAAATATTCCTTGAGAGTAAAACCATGCGGTAAAACCACGTATGACCGTATTAAAAATGTGGATATCCGGAAAGAATGCAAGGCTGATGTGAGCGTAATGAATAGGATCAAGGAAGGGACGCATAGATGGTTTGGGCATGTAGAGCGAACGAACGAAGAAAGGAGAGTGAAAAGAATAAATGATGCGAAAGTGAATGGAAGAAGGAGTCGAGGACGCCCGAGAAAGACATAGCACGATTAAGTAAATCAAATACTTGAATCGGGTCATGCGAAGAGTAAGAATAACAGAAGAGTATGTGTGATACGGTGTATGAATGTGAATGAAGGAAGGAGTGTGTGCCAAGACAGAGTTATATGACGGACCGTTCTCTCTGCCTACCCCTGCGGGGAAACGGCGTGATGGTTAGTTAGTTAATAAAAAATATTAGAATTTTGATATTTTCCTGAAGATGGAAGAGTGCTTCCGAAACCGGTCGACAAAATATTTAAAATAAAAGTGGTTTTAAACGAAGTTTATCTATTTTTTTATAAATGTTATTTCAGTTTTTGGCTAGGACGCATTCCCGTGGACCGAATATTAGATTAATTAATGGTATCTTTGATTAAAAAATATTTTTTAAATATAGATTTTTTTTTTAAACCATTTTTTTATCACTAATTAATATTTTTAATAATTGATAATTAATAAAAATATTATTTAGTGATAAAAAAATGGTTTTTGATAAAAAAAAATCTGCGATGTAAGTATTTTTACACTTATTTAACTAAATAAGTAGTTAAATATCACAAGGGTGGGCAGAAGGATATACTGCCACACAAATTTGTCTTGGCATATACTCCTTGATTGATATTCATACCATATCAATAAGTTTTCTTGCGGAACAATATCGGCACTGAGCGGAACCGGACGTTGGTGTGAATCAGGCTTTAACTACTCGACCGTCTGTATAAACAACATTTATAAAAATGTGAAATTTGGCTATTTAACGAGATTGTAGAATGTGTTATTCAATGTTGGCCAGTAAGTAGCTGAGTGGACAAATGCGTCAAAATTCCCACAAGGACGTCGTAGGTTCAATTTCTTTGCAAGTCCTCCATCATTGCACAAGCAAAAAATTTCCGCTTATTATTTAATTAATTATATACGCTATTATGGGCCTTTACATAACTGTTTAATACATAATATAGAATAATAGTGACATAAAAATAACACGGAGTGAATGATTAGCTCCCAAAAACATAAGTAAATTAATATGATTATGCCTTTTTTGCTGATGACCTTAAAATTTTTCGTAAAATTAAGTCGATCTCCGATCATCAATTGCTTCAGAATGACCTCAACACACTCAATAACTGGTGACAATGATATGCACTTAAATGTTGATAAATGTTACACTTTAAACTTCACTCGAAATAGAATTTTTCCTACGTTATTAATAATACTATCCTTAATAAAGTTTCTTCGATAAAAGATCTAGGAATCACTCTTGATTCTAAATTCATATTTGATGTTCACATTAACGACATTAAGTGTAAATCATTCAAAATGATGGAATTTATTCACAGAATATGTAAACCATTCAAGGACCCACAATCAATTCTAACCCTTTACAACAGCTTGGTTTGAAGTAAATTGGAATATGGTAGCACTATTTGGAATCCTCATTACCACAAGTATGTAAACACTGTTGAATCTGTTAAAAAAAATGATAAGAATGTTATCTTTCAAATGTGGTCTACATGACCATCTTAGATCATATGATGCACGCCTTGAATATTTTAACATGGATACGCTGAAAACTAGAAGGCAATTAACTGAGTTGATATGTTTACATAAAATAATTCACGGTCATCTCGACACTGCAATATGTCTTAGCGCTATTGAAATTAATGTACCCAATGCTCATTGTTTAAGACGCCATAGTACATTCCACCTGAATACATTCAGAAACAATATTGCCTACTTTAGCCCTCTATCGCAAATGTGCCGACTATATAATCTAATAGAGTGTGCTGATGTAGACATTTTTGTTGATGGTCTGTACGGTTTCAGACGGAATGTCATGTTATTGCTTAAAAGGGTGTTAGAGTAATTCCCTAAGTATATTTTGTATGTATCTAGTAGTAATAAGTACAAAAACAACATTTTTTTAAAAAATTTAATGTATCTTGTCTATTTGTATTGTATTTAACAATGATTGTACACTAACTGGTTTTTTATAACTGGATTTTTTCACGTAAGTGATAACATCTGTTAAAACCCAGTATAAATAAATAAATAGATATATTATAATCTTAGAGTACATAGAGTGGTACCTATCCAAGGCAGTGTAGTTAATTTTTGATGATTTTTGCCGGACTCGGCAGACCTGGGCGTGACTAGGGCCAGGGTATTTATACATCCATTCTTAGCACATGTCGACATAATGTTTTTGTATATTCGTAAAACCACTTTTTCATAGGATTGTTATCAACAAAAATATACCATATAACCTAAAAAAGGGTTTAGTTGTGTCGAGTTTAGTCGTATAATAAAACATGTGGGCGGAGTCCCCGAAGACGCGGGAGACCAATATCATCCTTACAGTAAATAAAAGCGGTGTGTTATTTTTGCTGTCTCTTTCTCTCTCATGGTGTGCGACGTAAAAACCTGGAGAAAGTGATTTATCACAAGTTTGTATAGGTTGGGTAAAAATAATTAGCTCCATCTCCATACATCGTTACTCCGAGATTACAATGCAATAAATTAATAGTAATATTTTTGAAAGAGGTATGCTTTTAAAGCCTTATTTTAACTAGATTCAGTGCAGTTAAATATATCTAATATTTCAGCGAAAAGAATTATCCACTGTTGAATTTCCATTATGATGGCAGTAGGAGTTTTTTTTTAATATTGTCAGGTTATTCGTGACAAGGGAATGTTTGTCTTTCTTTTGAAAAAGAAGAAAATAGAGTAATGGAAAAGAATTTTTTGTTTACTTCTCAAGAAAAATAATACTGCCTTATTTACATACTATTGTAAAAACGTACGTCTTGTGTTGACTTACTGTAATATTAATAATGTGCCTCTGGGCTTGAATGTTGGTTCAGTCAATCGTCCGTATTAAAATACCCCTGGTCTATCTCGTGTTTTCTCTATTATCTTTATCATCATTTATGCATATTCTTTACGGTGGAAATATTTCAGATTTTCGTATCACATCAAGCAAGCGTGGAGGCGTTTTCCAAGTAGATTTTGGCAGTATCCTTCCAGTTCATTAAGTCTAGCGTTGGGAAAAACTTCAATGTTTTGTGAATGCTTCACGAATTGCTAGTTCTTTAAAATGAACCCGTTCCTCGCCGAAAAAAACACGCCCTAGTCGGTAGCGATTTGAAAGTGAAAAGAACTGGAACTGAAACTGAAACTGGTTCCTCGCCAAAAAAAACACACACTAGTCGGTAAAGATTTCGAATTGAAAAGAACTGGAACCGGTTCCTCGCCAAAATAAAAGTACTAGTAGTAATAGTAAAAAGAAGTACTCTGAAGTCGGACTTCAATTGAAGTACTTCTTTGAAAGCTTCAAAAAAAACTTCACAACTGTACTGCTGCAAATTGAAGTTGTTCTTTGTAATCTAACTTCCATTCAAGTATTTGTTCCATGAAATGAATTGAATAAAGTTAATGAAATTAATGAACGCTAAAATGAACTACCAACTTCAATTGAAGTATTTGTTTAATGGACAATGAATGAAGTAGGAACTGCTGCCAAAAGAAGTAGTTATTTCTAATTAAGTCCAAGGACGAAATTTTCTACACCGTTAAGCCACCTAGGCAAGGGTATCCTAACACTCTTTTGTCCTGCACGTTCGTCACTTAATTATTACTATAGTAATGCGTCTGTCTCGACACAGGAATTTCCTAGTGAGAATGACACTTTTCAATTTTGTTTTTACAAATAAATAAAGTCCTAACAAATAAAGTCCAATTACAGAAAAGACATAAAACACAAAATGGGAAAAAGAGCAACAGAGAAGGAATAGGACATACATCATAATAAATGAAGCGATGACAAAAATAGGCAAAATAAACATAAGAGAGAACATTCAAGCCGTGTTCTAGTCAAGGTTCTGGTAGAGTCGTAAAGTATGACAGAATCATTTAGACTGCTACCAAAAATTTAAAGACCATGGCTTGAGTTAATAAGTCTTGACATTCTGGACATTAGAATTATACCCATAATTAGTTTTGTGATGATTGAGGAACAGAAATTCATTGTTTCTGAGTCTACGGCAAGGAATGTTGAACTGGATAAGTTGCAACAGAGAAGGTGAGTCTATAAAACAATCAGTGAAATGAAAAAAAATGTGATTGAAAATTAAATCAAAGTCTTTCCTGCGCTTTTCTAATGAAGACATTTTCAATAATTGTTCAATTTCACCATATGAATAATCGCCTCTTTATCGCCCTAATCTCCATGCAATACCGCGTAAGAAGCGATGTTTTACGGATTCAATATGATGAATATGAACAATATAGAAAGCAAGTTCCTCGGAGCATCTTCCATTTGAAATGAACTCTATTTAATCAATTCCAGCAATAAACCATTTCCATCTTCCCGTTAAACGTTATTTTAAACTCCAAGTTAGTCAAAAAACTTAGATTAAGCCTTCGATTGCTCCGTTCTAGTTATCTTTTGAAAAAAAACCGTTAAGAAATTACCGAAATCAAACGGTTTAACAGTAAATTACTTAGATGTTCAATTGTGATAACACAAGCTTCGTTGCTAATAGGGGTAATAACACAGATATAGAAAAAACTAGGTTGGCCCCTTTGGGGAAGAAATCAATAATCGAAATAATATATTTGGTCTGATGGGCTCCACATCAGACTAAATATATAAATATGTTGGAACCTTAGAGTACATAGAGTAGTATCTATCCAGGGCAGTGAAGTCAGTTTTGGACTTGTTTTTGATGATTTTAACATGACTCGGCGCGGTTGGGCGTGGCTAAGACTAAAGCTACGGTATTTATACATCCATTCATATCACATATCGACATAATGTTTTTGTTTATTCGTATAGCCACTTTTTCACAGTAAAAAATTTTGATAAAAAATCAACAAAAATATAGCATATAACCTAAAAAACCGTTTAGTTTTGTCAAGTTTAGTGGCATAATAAAAAATGTGGGCGGAGTCCCGCCAGTGTTACTTCAAGGAACCAGAACCTTACGATCATTATGACAGTATATAGAAGCGGGCCAAGAAATTTGTTGTCTCTTTTTCTCTCATGGTGTACGCCGTAAAAGCCCGGAGAAAGTGATTTTTCGCAAGTTTGTGTAGGTTGGGTAAAAATAATTAGCTCTCCCTCCATATATTGTTACTTCAAGGTTGGAACCTTGGAGTAAGCATATTCGTGAAGAGGTACCTTTGCTAAACAGTGAATTCAGTATTGTTGACTTTATACTGACTCTGATAGAAAGAGACAAAGATATGACAAAGGAAGTTGGATAGCCTATTGGTTACCGCCCACATGAAATTCGGACATTTCTAATAAACACATTTAAACACATTAAACAAAACAATATCAATATACCATTAAAATGATTTATAAAGTCAAAATATCACACACACACTAATAGCAGAAGGTTTGCCTGAATAATGATGGAAGCTTTTTGTTGATTTAATGTCTTTATATCATTAAAAATGTAAAAATTCTAAAGTTCGGTCAAACATATTTAAAACTATTGAAATACCTCTGAAGAGTGATGTTTTATAATCTTTGCTTGGTCTTATTTGAACATTCACGCGTAGTACGTATCACGATTATGTTTTATTTATTCGTATATGACGATTACAAGGCAGTACCTACCGTATTATTGTAGCAATTCTGCTTCAATCTCACAATTTAACACGCCTATGCGACGAATGTTGCATCTGGGAAACATATACTCCGATGCCGCTGATATATTTAACACGTCAATATTAAACTATAAGTTTAATTTAGTACTGTTGTTGTTATCTGGTAGAGCTAAACTAATAGTTGGACCTATTACTTAATATTATTTATTTCTTTTCTTTTACAATATTTTTGAACATGTTATTAGTTATTTTTGTATCTGCTATTCAATACTCTTTTTTTATTTTTTCTATTTTACATAATTCTTGCACTAATGAGGTTACTGTTTTGAAAAAAATAAAATATATTAAAATGTATGTAAAAACCTAAAACGGGCGTAAATAAATAAATAACCACTGCAAGTTTCTTAATCAACACAAATATAGGAAATAACCTCAAAATCAGTTGACGTAAGTTATACGACTCAATGATGTGAAGTTAGTGCGGACTGAGAACATTCTTACATACTAAGAAGTGCTGTAACATTCTATGAAGACTTTTCTCGTCTCTCTCTCTCTCATGGTATACGACGTGAAAACCCTGAGAAAATGATTATTGCAAATTTGTATTGGTTGGGTAAAAATATTTAACTATCTCTCCATGTATATCTTTACTCCAAGGTTGGAACAGATTAAAAAAACAATCCTCGGGTATGTGTACATGCGTTCGTACGAAAACACCCTATGTTCGCGCATCACATGGAACTACTCGAGGAGACAAATTATCAAAGCTTAGAGACTAGACGTAATGCTGGCTTCAAGGCAAAAGGCTTTGAAATTATAAACCACTTGATCGACTGTCCATACCTCTTGGCATGCTACTGCTTATTCGTGCCTGAGAAATAATGCCGCAGCAGAAACCATGCCATGTTTAGCATACTCCATAGCGTTTAACGTTTAATTTAACTAACTAATCATCACTTTACACGATTTATTATGTACAAACATTTCAAGCAAAACTTCTATCAAATACCTTTAGTTTAAGGCATATTCTTAATAAAGAATTACTAAGAATGACCTATTTCGCTTTCTGTCAATCCATAATTCAATATGGTATAATAGAATGGGGCGGCACTTATAAAAATCACATACAAACCCTTTCCATCGCCCAAAAATTATTAATTAAAATAATCCTAAAAAAAAAAATTTTATATCCTTCAGAACTTTTATTGAAAGAATTTAAAGTCAGAAAATTAAACACCCTTTATTTGTACCACGCCACATTACAAATATATAAAGAAGACATTTTAAATAAAACCGAACCATTCAATAATACAAAAAATCTTAGACAAAAATGCACATTACCAATCCCGATATGTAAAAAAACAATAGGCCAGCAAAGTTATAAATATCTAGGAATAAAATTCTTTAATAGTTTACCAGAAAAAATAAGATTAATTAATGATGATCTTAAAGAAATCAAAACACAATTAAAAAACTACACTGAAAACTTAAAATAAATATCTTTGAAAAATCATTACAGCAAATTATTAGTAACTAAATAAATAACACCCCCTCATACACACAAGGATAGCTTTTTTATGAGGGTAATTTATAATTTATAATGAAATGTTTAGATTTAAAAATATATGTATTGATATAACACTTGTATAACACTACTATGTATTATGTTTGATAATAAAAAAATAATAATTTTATTTTTTTTAAATCACGCCGTTTCCCCGCAGGAGAGAGAGGTGGACCGCCATATAACTCTGTCTTGGCACACACTCCTTACTTCATTAACGTTCATGCACCGTCTCATACATACTCTTCTGTTATTCTGACTCTTCACATGACCCGATTCAAGTATTTGATTTACTTGATCGTGCCATGTCTTTCTCGGGCGTCCTTGACTTCTTCTTCCATTCACTTTCGCATCATATATTCTTTTCACACTCCTTTCTTCACTCATTCGCTCTACATGCCCAAACCATCTAAGTGTCCCTTTCTTGATCCTGTTCATTACGTTGAAACGGAAAACTTCACTGGTTAATCTAACAATTTCATTGCTCAACATATCAAAATGTATTTAAAACTGTATTTTTTTCCAAAAAAATAAAATTATTATAAGATTATAGTTATGTTTTAGTACTCACAATTGCGCTACAAGAATAATAGCTGCATATTTGTTCGATAATTTTAGTGATGCAATAGCCAATCTCGTGAAGCTATTTCAAAGGAGTTACTTGATATAAAGTATATTATATCATGGTAACCGAAACGAAACGAAAATTTAAACGCAGCGATAATGTTATTAGAGCACTAATCGCGTGTCCTGCGGGGTCACAGAGAATGGGGGTCAATAATTTTTCATAAAATTTATATTACTCTTTAATTAAGGTGATTTGCGTACTTATTTGACCTGTAATCAGAAAGACCACAAACTTTAATCTACCAATCTATTGATTCAGCTTTTGCCTTCTACGCGTCAATGTATTATTGTTAAATGAAATCATTCGAGTCGTTATTTTCTCAATTCTCAGAAGTTTAATCTATAAATCCTTATGGCCCTCTCATATGGAATCAACTTCACTCAGCTTACTAATATCCAGAATTTAGCCGAATTTAAACGGGCTTTGAAAAAATAATTATTTCAAAAACCCCACTTTCGTAAATCCTAACTTCTTTTCAATTTAATATAATAAGTCATTTTCTCAAGTTTTCGGTAATTGTTTGGTTTTCGTTGCCTCTTTGTTGATCTGTTTTATGAATATTACTAGCGTTGTGACTGCTACGTACGAATTACTACTTTATTTCGCGGCAGTTCAGACTTCATTTATTTTTCACTGAACAAATACTTCAATTGAAGTTAGACTACAAAGCTACAAAGAACTACTTTATTTTGCGGCAGTTCAATCGGAAAGTTGAACTTCAAAGCCTACAAAGAAGTACGTCATTTGAGGGGCTTAGAAGCAATCTCCAAAAACGGTTCTGTAGCATTGTCAACATTTGAATGATTATTATAAAGAAATGGAGAATGAAGTGTACAAAAATGTTAGTGCACATTAAACTAGGAACAATTTGAAACAATTATCTCTAAATTAATCAACATATTCACAAAAGAAAAGTGCATTAAATGTTAAATCAACTTTCCAAGAAATAATTTAAAATGAAGGAGATTGCTGCCTTTGCTTCTAAGCCCCTCATTTTAAGTACTTCAATTGTTTCGACTTCAAAGACTACAAAGAAGTACACTATTTTGCGGTAGCTCACACTTTAATTGAAGACCGACTACAAAGATTTGTCGCAGAACTGGTTCTTCCCCAGTATATCTTTTGTCGTTTTTTTAGTGTTTGGGCGAGAAACCGGTTCCAGTTCTTTTTTTTTTTTTTGAAACTGCTTGCTACCCCCCCCCCCCCCCCACCCTATTAAAAATCACTTTGGCGAAAATAACCGGTTCCAGTTCTTTTCGTTCGAATTTCGCTATCAACTACTGTCCACATATTGTATTTTTAAAGCTTTATAAATTTATCAGTAAAACCTCTTTGTCAAATATTTTCAATTTATTCTAGGTGCATATTATTTGACACCTTCATTCACATTTTTTAATGATGATGTTTGTATGCATCTATCTGAGACCTGTGAATGTGTTATATTTGTACAATATCTAACCTAAATCTTTCATTAATGTTGCATTATTGGACTAAAATTATTATTTTAGCTGTTTGAATATTTGTAACTTTATTTCATAATACATTACTTCTTTAAAATTACACTAAAATTACCGTTGTTGTGTATAGGTTAAGTGAATAAACTCTAAATAATTTGAAAGTGACTAGTTTCGACGTAATTTCGATTTTTAAGAAAATACTTTAATCTTTAAATATCAGTTTTTTTAAATACAGCGCCACAGCCCGAGAATGGTTGATGACCATTCGCCACATGTTTTGTCCCTTCGACCGCCGGCCCGGTAACCGGCAGGGGGGGCGGGGGAGTGCCGATCTCGACCGACTGTCCCCGAACCCGAGCGATGTTTTCAACAAATGTTTTTTTACTGAGAGAGGCGGCCTTTTTTTGTCAATTCAATACAATCATCATTACAATATTTCTTATTTGTTCGTTAGCTCTTCTTTTTGCCTGCGCATATAACCTGTTAGATATGTCGTGGCGCTTTTGCAGCTGCCTGACGTGTTTTAGTATTTCTTGTTATTTTTCGCCAAATAAGTAGGATATTTCACAAATCACTTCTTTAAAATTCCTGTACTGTATGACAAATTCAGAAAGTCCATTCTTTTAATTTCGCTCCCATGCCCTAAATCAAAAAAAAAATTAAAATATTAATCATAATTTTAAGTTAATAATTGTATCTATCTGATGGGACCTGCCAGGTAAGTATGTTCCTGTATATTTTCTTATCTTAACTAGGAATTAATATGTAATGATAGAAAGTAAGATCTGTACAGCGCCCTTGAGGTGATTTTTCACAAAAACGGCGCTTTACAAATCGTCCAAATATTATTATTATACAAGGAGCACTGTGGAGTCATTTTAAGAACATGTCCCCTAAATGAGGTCACAAAATCTTCTTGTTTAAATTTATTCTAGTAGAGCGCACTTGAGGTGAAATATCACAAATCTGCGCTATGTAAATGCAATATTATTATTACATTTATATTTTTTCCAACTTCCTATTTGAATGGACTAAAACTCTTGAAGAGCATTAAAAAATATATCCCATTTCTTGAAACATAAACTTAACCTAACCCAAGTCTGCGTTTGGTTGGTAAAAAAAAATAAAACGTTTTTATTTTGCAAGGTCAAAATTCCAATATGGTTTAATTAACGTGCTTTGGGGTAAGATTTCACAAAAAAATTCCTCTACGAAAATTAACCATGGAAAAATACTATTACTTAAGCAAATTAATTTTCTCGTTGTGCCGTATAATTAATTTAATTAATTCAATGTGTAACTAGCTTCTACTAACAACTGCCAAACTGTTATTTAGAAAATAATACGTCGGTAGGAAATTCCAAACTAATCTGGCGATCTATTGGTTTTTTTTTTTGGTCACTCTGTGTTCGCGACGCAGAAATTTAGAATTTTCAGAAATTTGAATAATTTAGAAGGATAATTCGCGAAAATTTGACACAACATTGACATAAACGATCCTCTGTGATCGAAAATGTGAAGTTGATGTAAACAAAATATGGGCAAAGTCGACGGTGGAAGCTAGTTATATCCTCACTGTAAAGCGAAACTATGAACTCGGCCATCTGGGATCAGCATTTTTATTTTGAGCCAGTGATACCATGGCATCCCCAATTGGGGTACGTTATGAGGCTGAAGCTAGTGGGGAGGGGAAGGATATGGGGAAGAAGAGGGTTGGAAAGTACCTGGCTATTGAGATCTGGTCACCAAACACGGTTAAAGCCATTTCAAGCAACGTCTCGATTCTGAATGGTGGTCTTTCACCAGGGCGATACAAAGAATATCTACCACTCTGGAACGTGCCGCAAATAGCCTTTATATTATTTTACATGAATCAAATGTGTTATGACACATACTGATTAAATAAAATGGCTTGAACCCGCGACCTCTGGATTCGTAGTCGAGCGTCTTACCACTCGCCAACGGAGGCCGTTAAATAGTCTGAAAAAGATACGGCCGTTGCATAACTTGAATGTCTAGATTTTCCGTACTAACAAAACTGTTTTTTGTTCGCAAAGTCATTTCCATCGTCTACTACAGAAAATTGAAAAATATATTAAGCTGTCAAATATCATGACAAGACGCCCAAACTTTTCATTTCCCATCACTTTCCTTCCCCTCACAACATTTCTCAAAAATAGGGATGCTATAGCTCCACTGACTCCTGGCAGTCTTATACGGTATCACATAACAAAAACGGTCATCTCGATTCCACAGAATGTCTTAGCCTTGGAGTAACAATATATGGAGAGAGAGCTAATTCATTTTACAAGTAATATTTTATAAATCACTTTCTCGGGGTCTTTACGTCGTACGCCATGAGAAAGAAAGAGACAGCAAAATCTCCCAAATTATCACACCGCTTTAAAGTATTGTAAGGATGTTCTAGGTGTCCCACGTATCAGTTAACTCCGCCCACACGTTTTGATATGCGACATAAATGGACATAAGTCAACGATTTTTTTAGGTTATTTGCTATATTTTTGTTTATAACAATACTGCGAAAAAATGATAATACGAATAAACAAAAACATTATGTCGACATGTGCTCTCTGAATGGATGCATAAATACTGTAGTCCTAGCAAAACCCAGGTCTAGCCGAGTCCGGAACAACTCATCAAAACTGATTACAGCAGCGCTCTCTCTTGTAGATTATTGCTCTGAGGTCTTAACAGTATTGAAATAAATGTGACTAATTATTATTGTTTAGGACGCCATAGCACATTCCACCTGAATACATTCAGAAATAATATGGCCTACTTTAGCTCACTGTCTCAAATGTGACGAACAATATAATTAGATATTAAAGTATCTAAACTAACTAACTAACTAACTAACCATCACGCCGTTTCTCCGCAGGGGTAGGCAGAGAGGACGGACCGCCATATAACTCTGTCTTGGCACACACTCCTTGCTTCATTTACATTCGTACACCGTCTCATACATACTCTTCTGTTATTCTGACTCTTCACATGACCCGATTCAAGTATTTGATTTACTTAAAAGTGCCATGTCTTTCTCGGGCGTCCTCGACTTCTTCTTCCATTCACTTTCGCAGCATATATTCTTTTCACACTCCTTTCTTCGTTTATTCGCTCTACATGCCCAAACCATCTAAGCGTATCTTTCTTGATCCTTTTCATTACGCTCACATCAGCCTTGCATTCTTTTCGGATATCCACATTTTCAATACGGTCATACTTGGTTTTACCTCACATACGACTCAGGGATCTCATTTCCACAGCATTCAGTCTACTTTCATCCTTTCTTTGCCAGTTCCATGACTCACTGCCATACATCGGGGTTGGTATAAATACTCCATTGTGGACTGCTAGCTTCGCTTCTTTGGACAATTTCTTATTTGCGTCAACAGCGTTCAGTTCTCCATTAATGGAGTTCCTTGCATTCACCCTTCTTTCAATACCCTTATCAGCCTTTCCGTCTCTCTAGAACATACTTCCTAAATACACAAACTCATCCACTTGCTCCAAGTATGTACATATTTATACAGTTTCAGAAAAAATGTCCTGCTATTGCTTAAAAATATGTGACAATGATTGGGCTAATTATATTATGGATCTCTTTTGACACTCTTTGTTGCGTAAGTAAGGACATATGTTAAAACCCAGAGTAAATAAATAAATCACATAAAAAGAGGGTTGATCAAAACAGATAACAGACGGCAATCAAAGTGAGTAGAAAATTATGCTTGGTTTTGACCATTTTGAGGTTAAATTAGAGATGGTCGATATCAGAATCGGGTGTACCTGCGGTTCCAGTTACCGTTGATCGGCGAGGAACTGGTTATTTATCCAGTTTTTTTTTGGAACCGGTTCCCGGTGACAGAAAAGCTCCAAAGAGATTTTTTTTTATGAATACCGCACAAGAGTCTCAACTGCTCCCAACCGTCTAAAGCCAGTGAGACTATGGCATCCCCAAGTAGGGTATGTTGTGAGGCATAAGGTAGTGGGGAGGGGAAGAAGATTGAGAAGAGGAAGGTTGGGAAGTACCTGGCTATTCAGATCTGGTCACCAAACACGGCTAAAGCCATTTCAAGGAACGTTTCAATTCTGAATGGTAGTCTTTCAGCAGGGCGATACTTAGAGTATCTACCACTCTGAAATTTATATTCAAATCGAAAAGTACTAGCAAATCGACAAAAGTTCCTCCCGAAAAAAAACTACTAGTCGGTAGAGATTTGAAATCGAAAGTTACTAGCAAATAGACAAAAACTCTTCCCCAAAAAAAGTACTAGCAAATCAACAACAAAAAAATCGGTCCCTCGGCCGAATGATATCGATTTTTATTTGCCAAAAAAAGGAATCGGTTCCTCGGAGAAATAATATCGACGGCTCCAGTGACCGGCTTGGAACCGGTTCCTTTTAACCGGGACAGGAATATCGATCATCTCTAGGTCAAATGCTTTCCCGGACCATAATTTATCATACGTTTAGAACGACCCCTTTCTGTTACAAAGCTTTGAAATAATAAATCAAAACAATTTGTAACTAATTTAATCAAAAGGCGATCACCATGAGAACATAAACCATTCTGTACTTAGCAGATTGTCTAAGAAATATAGGGGTTGTAACCCTTGGCTATTAATTTATTTGTTGGGGATAAATTCATATTTATATTATTTTGGTTGGAAACATAAGTTTGGAGAAATTTAAGTTACCCTGGCAACCGAGCTTCAGAGATATTTATTTAACTTAAGTAAATGTATTTTTACTGCTATAGTATTGTGTTATTATTATTTTTTAATTCGATCTTGTACTGGCAGCCATTATTTTATTTAGAATATACACTTTTTTTAACCACTTTATTTTATTTATAGTTTGTGTGTGCAATTTGCTGAAATCCATTCTATTTTTTTTATGTAATTCAGTTGATTAAATTTAATATTATTATTATTTATTTCTGCTATTTTTAGTTTTTAGTGATAGCTTTTAATATATGTATCGACCGGTTTCGGAAGTACCCTTCCATCATCAGAATAATATTAAAACTGATTTTATTACTAAATAAAGTGGTTTAAAACAAATTAATGTGTTACAATTATGGCAAGCCGCAAAGCTAATACATTTTACGAATTATTTTATTTCTTCAAATACAGATAAAACCGAGAAAGTAATTTCACTTCAATAAAAATAATAATAATTCTTGAATAAATTGTATTCTTTCGCCGTTTTTTTATGAGAATATCGCACAAGAGCCCCGATTGCTCCCAACCGTCCAGAGCCAGTGGGACTATGGCATCCCAAATTGGGGTATGCTGTGAGGCTGAAGGTAGTTAGGAGGGGAAGGAGTAGGGAAGAGGAAGGTTGGGAAGTATCTGGCTGTTCAGAGCTGGTCACCAAACATGGTAAAGCCATTTCAAGCAACGTTATAATTCTGAGTGGTGGTCTTTCACCAGCTCGAAACTTAGAGTATCTAAGTAATATACAAAATATTATATTACATGAATTATTTGTTAAATTATCAATAAACAAATAAATAAAAAATTAATATCAATACTAATTGTTTTAAAACCTATTTCATTGGTTTTTTTTTTGGTCTGGGAAAACATATACATGTATATAGAAAATTATAATTCTAAAACAAGCAGATTTTCAGATTTTACGTTTGCGGCACGTTCCAGAGTAGTGGAAAATCTAAGTATCGCCCTGGTGAAAGACTATCATTCAGAATCGAAACGTCACTTGAAATGAATCGATCCGAATAGTCAGGTGCTTCCTAACCTTCATCTTCCCATCTCCTTTACTTCCCACTTTACGTGACTGAAAGGGTACCCGGGTACCCTTTCCGATTTTCAGCATTGATTTTTATAATGTTCCAGTAAGTCTAACCGGCTGAAACTTTCTGACTTCTCCACAATAGTGAAAATGAACAATCGAACATAACCGATGGATATGTGGAGGGTGGTATGTTAGTGGAAAACGCATAAGTATAATTTACAACTTCTGATGACTGGAAGAGTACCCGGGTACCCTCATGTGTTGTATGTAGAATTTAAAGCTTGTTCGTTTTTATTAATCATTTAATCTTATTTTAAATTATCAATATGATGTCCTGTTATGTTTAGGGTACATCACTTGTATCATTAATACTATTTTTAATCACCTATAATTAAAAACCCCAAGAAAAGATGGTACTGGGTGAAATTCCTATCCACTTCCCCAAGTATTGAACTGAGTCGAAATATACTACGTCATAAAAGTGATCCAGCAAATTTTATCAAATTATATACTGTAAAAGAAACCTTCATGCCAATTTTTAAAAATGTGTGATTTTCTTCAGTCACATAAGGGATTAGTGAAATCTCAGACAAAAATCTTCAAACGCAAAAATACGTCAAAGTTGTCTGTTAATTAAATACAATCTCCGCCCACCCCTACGGCGACAAAGGCTAATGGTTTTAAACGCATTGTTTTTATTGTTTTGTGTACACGTACACAATTAATTAGATTCTAATCTCAACAGGTCACGAACAGAGAACGGTCTTGTTAGGGTTACATAATCCACAACGCGAAGTAATTAAAAACTAACTAATTCGTGAACGACTTTCAATTAGTATGACCTCAATGATTTTTTTTTGAAATTATCTCTTTTAATTAATTAAATTATTTTTCATTAAATTCATGAAGTATGTTTACGAGAGATGAAAAGGCTGATAAGGATATTGAAAGAAGGGTGAATGCAGGAAACTTCATTAATGGAGGACTGAACGCGGTCGGGACAAATAAAAAAATGTACAAAGAATCGAATCCAGCAGTCCACAATGGAGTGCTGATACCAACCCTGATGTATGGCAGTGAGGTATGGAACTGGCAGAGGAAGAATGATGTATAACTGTGTTAAAAATGTGGATATCCGGAAAGGATACAAAGTTGATGTAAGCAAAGGCATGGAACTGGCAGAGGAAGAAGTAGACTGAATGCTGTAGAAATGATATCCCTAAGGCGTATACGTGGTAAAATCAAGTATGACATGTTAAAAATGTGAATATCCGTAAAAAATATAAGGCCGATGTAAGCGTAATTAATAGGATTAAGAAAGGGACGCTTATATGGTTTAGGCATGTAGAGCGGATGAGCGGAAAAAGGAGTGTGAAAAGAATATATGACGAGAAAGTAAATGGAAAAAGAAGTCAAGGACGTCCGAAAAAGACATGGCACAATCAAGTGAATAAAATATTTCGAGTCGGGCCATGTCAAGAGTCCAAATAACAAGAGTATGAATGAATGTGAATACAGTAAGGAGCGTGTTCCAAGACAGAGTTGTATGGCGGTTCATGCTCTTTTCCTACCCCTGGGGGGAACGGCGTGATAGTTGGTTAATTAATTAATACATTTCGTTCGCTTTATATTTTCAACTAAAAGGTTTAATTCATTTTAAATAATATGAATATTTACAAAGAAAATATGCAAAAAAAAAAAGTTTTTTTTTGTTTTTTAGACGTCTGGCTGAGAAAACAGGATTAAATTTTAGCATCGTCTGATGTTTTTCTATTTGAATTGTCTGTCTGTAATTTCCAGACCAACAAAACCTTCGTCCAGCAGTGTTACCATAATGATCTTCGAGTCTAATCTATCAAGAAATAAGGCAAAACGCCAAATTGTTTGTTTCATAAATGATTTAATAAAACAAATTTATCACTTTATTCCACTTTTATTTTATGACTGGACCGGTTTCAGCCTATGACGGCCATCTTCAGACTAGTCATTAAAATGTTATAAAAATAACTAGTTTTAAAATGGAATTCCACCACGAATTAACAGTTTCAAAATTAGAAATAATGTTTCATAAATGTTCACTAGTTCAATGGAAGGCAGCAGTAGGCAGAGCGGAGTGTCGAAGAGGTCAAACTTGTAGTGTGGCGAGAGAGTGACTTGAGTAGGTTATTGCACTCGTATTTATACCCGGCGCCCGACCCCTGTCCTCTCGTGCGGGCCGGGACGAATGCAACCATTTTCATGTGCTTTGTGATTTTAGATTCGTTGTGTAACCCGCTACACATTTTGCAGCGGATGAAACAAAAATGCCAGCTATTAACCTCTTCAATTTCTCTCGCTCAGCCTAAGCTGCATTTTCTCCACATTTTTATTAATTCCAATAAAAATTACAAATACAACTAGAAGGGGTCCCAAGCCCGACATTTTTGGGAGAAATTATAACAAAGAACTTATGTCTAGACAAATTATTAATTCTTATTATTAATTAAGCTAAAGAGAGCTCGGCCGATCTTTCTGTTTACTTTATTTGGAGCTACCTACGGCCAAACTCTCACAATATAAATCTAAAGTAGGTTAAAACATAGTGAGACACGGGTCTGGGGCTGACAATTCTGGATTTTGTCGTGATTGGCTCTCTGCTGACAGAGAGAGCATAGGCGTACGAGGTCACGGGCGCGCTAAATTAGAGAGCGAGGACTGATTGGATATCCTCGTCTTTAACGTCCCGCGTCCCCATCCGATACCAACCCCGATGTATGGCAGTGAGACATGGAACTGGCAGAGGAAGGATGGAAGTAGACTGAATGCTGTAGAAATGAGATCCTTGAGACGTATGTGCGGTAAAACCATGTATGACCGTATTAAAAATGTGGATATCCGGAAAGAATTCAAGGCTGATGTGAGCGTAATGAATAGGATCGAAAAAGGGACGCTTAGATGGTTTGGGCACGTAGAGTGAATGAACGAAGAAAGGAGTCTGAAAAGAATATTAGATGCGAAAGTGAATGGAAGAAGAAGTCGAGGACGCGTGAGAAAGACATGGCACGATCAAGTAAATCAAATACTTGAATCGGGTCATGTGAAGAGTCAGAATAACAGAAGAGTGTGTATGAGACGATGCATGAATGTGAATGAAGCAAGTAGTGTGTGCCAAGACAGAGTTATATGGCGGTCCGTCCTATCTGCCTACCACTACGGGGAAACGGCGTGATGGTTAGTTAGTTTCGTTAGTTAGTTATATCTAATTTATTTTTTATCGTAAAAATAATCACTTTGTGGTTTGACATATTTAATGAAAAAGAAATAATTACTTTGTATAAGACCAGATTTTATTTAAAAAAAATATGCAATAAAGAAAGCTAATAAAATTAATAGTCATATTCTTGATAATCTGTTAAATTTGTATTTTGTATATTACCCATAAACTCATAAAACTTCTAATTATTCTTTTATTACCTTTTCAGTTGACGTTTTGCCTCTATGATTTCATATTATCTTGTCTCTTTCTCTCTGCTCTTTTGTTATAATTTATTTATTTTTCTATCGTTTTCTCATTATTCTGTTATTTTATATTTTGTTCTCCCTCTGTATGTATATATAACCGCACAATATGAATTTCTAGTTTAGTTTAATTTTGTACCCTAATGCTTAGGCTAAGCGAAACCGGTCGGTCATAAAAATTAAAGTAAAATCTATAATCTTAAACAAAGTAATTTTTTCATTTAAATTTCGGTTATTCAATTAAGCGAATATTGAAATCAACTGCGGCCATTTTTTGTTTAAAGAAATACAAGCTTTACCGGTTACCAATAAACAGACACTATTTGAAAAACTCCTACTGCCATCATAATAAGCGGAAGATGTTGCTTGTGCAATGATGGAGGACTTAGCTAACAGAGGAATTGATGGGGTGGGAATACGACGCGTTTGTCCACTCAGCTACTAACCGGTCGAACTAACGGTGTTCGGAATAAGAATTCTAGTGATTTTTTTTATTGAAAATGATTCAAAATCAGATCTAAACGGTCCGGCTTAGCTCTGACGTCATCCGATACTGCCTGGGAGGGCGCCATCGCAGATAGATTTGCATCAGAAGTCATAAAAATTACTTCAGATTCAAGTTGCTGTGGCGCCACTTAACACATCTAATTTGTAAATAAAACAGACAAACTTTGTTTATAACCACTTTTATTTTTCAATATTCTGTCGACCGGTTTCGGAAGCACTCTTCCATCATCAGGACAATATTTTGTATTTTTTTCATATTGTTCTGATGTTGGAAGGGTGCATTCGAAACCGGTCGACGGAATACTGAAAAATAAAAGTGGTTATAAACAAAGTTTATCTATTTTATTTATAAATATGGCGAGCCACAAAGTAAACGCCTTTTACGAATATGAAATTATTTTTAGTTGATATGACAAGGAAGTCGTTAAACAGTAATTATTACGCGTAGGTATTTTCATCTTCTATCAATAACATTTCATTGAAGTCAGGAAGGTACTATCTGGAATCTGCATGCTATGTCCAAGGCTAGCAATGTTCCCGGGAATTCTACTGGAAGTTTTATAATATGTGCTTAATCTTATTGTATCGCCCCCCGCCACAGTTCTGTGCTGATTGTGTTTCCTACAATTTTCCTCGCAGACCGCACAGTTTGCTTAGCCTAGGAGCACATCCCGTCGCTCAGTACGAGGGTAATGTTTGCATATTGTTTTCTGGGTCACTTTGGTAGCTTCCGACATTATTTACAAGTATATTATATTGACAAATTAAGCCAATGTAATCTGAAGCCAAATATTATATACGTTTATGTTTAATTTATAAATATAGCTTTCTTTGGCCGTGTTTGGTGACCACATCTAAATAGCCAGGTACTTCCCAACCTTCCTCTTTCTCTTCCTCATCTCCTTTCCCTCCCCACTACCTTCAGTCTCACAACATACCCCAATTGAGGATGCCATAGTCTGGCACTGGCTTCATACGGATGGGACTCTTGTGCGGTATTCACTTTTTTATTTCCAGTATTAAATAATTGTCCTGATGATGGAAGGGTACTTCCGATACCGGTAGACATAATATTGTATAATAAAGTGGTTATAAACAAAGTTTATCTGTTTAATTTACAAATAAATTCCTTTGTGAGTACGTACAAACTAATTGTCCTTCATTTTATATAGGTAAGACTTCTCGAAATTTAAATATTAGAATTAGTAAACACAGTGTTTAAAAAACCACATTTGTTTAGAGTTCGCCAATCACCTCATTGCTACTGATCATTCTTTTAATAGGGATACAGGGGATAAATTTCTTTGCCGTTTTAATAAAGGGGTAAAAATAGATAACTTAGAAGCATTAGAAATTAGAAAATCATTGAATAGTAAATGTAGTATTTTGAATAACCAAATAAATTTATGTTATAGTCCTATCCTAGACATATTTCCAGTAAGCCGCTCCGCTATTACCATAACCCTTTCAATTACCTCTTCTCTTTTCCTTTCTAACACTTAAATATGTATATATATCTCAGTGTTCTGTACTTAAGTTTGATTTTAATATTGTCCTGAAAATGGAAGGGTGGTTTTGAAAGCGGTCGACAAAATATTGAAAATAAAGTGGTTTTAAACAAATTTTATCTGTTTTATTTATAAATATGGCAAGCCACAAAGTAAATGCTTTTTACGAATATGTAAAAAAGAACCATTTCAAATGTTTTTTCACAGGTGACCAATTCTTGGTTTAACATACTATAAATTTACTGAAAATATACGATATATTTAATAAAAAGAATAACGTTTAAACTGTGCTAGAAAGAATTCACATTTGTTCAGCACAATTTGGTTAATTTCACCCCCAAGCTCGCGTTACTCTAACTAACTAACCAACCATCACGCCGTAGGGGTAGGCAGATACGATATACCACCACACAGCTCAGTCTTGGCACACACTCTTTCCTTTATTTACATTCATTCACCATTTCATCCGTTATTTTATCTTATATTCATATTTCATATAGACATGACCCGACTCAAGTATTTGATTCACTCGATTGTACCAAGTCTTCCTTGGCATCCTTCCAAACCATCTCCGACATCTTCTTCCATTCACTTACGCGTTTTCACTACTTTCTCCGTTCATTCATTATACATGTCCAAACCGTTACTCTAAATATATTAACACCATACTTTAAACATATTATAAATGGCTTTTTTTGACGTGTTTGGTGACCAAATCTGAATAGCCAGGAATTCCCAACGTTCCTCTTTCCCTTCCCCACTATTTTAAGCCTCACAACATACCCCTATCGAGAATACCATAGTCCCACTGGCTCCATACGGATAAGACTGTTGTGCAGTATTCACTTTAAAAAAAATTAGGGGTGCTATTTTTACTTACAATATTTTAATTTATATATTATTCATAACCATTCTTAGTTCCTATTTAATGATACCAAATGTTCAACTTTATTCTACTGCATTTTTATTAATTCCGTATTTATAAAATTTGAGATTATTAAATCAACAAAATGGAATTCCACCACGAATTACAGTTTAAAAATTAGAAGTAATTAATTAAAGTTTCTTGCTTTCTAAAGCGCTTTTTACGGTGACATTTTACCAAAATTGCTCGATCAAAATTAGCTTATTAATTAAGTATCATATTATCTATAAGTACTCGTATAACAAAAAACATTTCATTTTCTTCCTTCGCAAATATTTTCAACCTTGGATGTCCCCCAAATTAGAAAAGGTCCAATTCATTTCCGGATTTCGTATACAAATATTTGTTACTTTTATTTCATTTTCTTTCGGCTCACGTTCTTGTGAAAATTATGCCAATTTTATATGACAATATCAAAATATCTCGAGTTCTGGAGTTAAGTGTTGTCCCTATGGAACATTCTCGTGTGGGCTGTTCGCCATGCAAATGAGGCAGCGCGTAAGGTTCTGTATTCTGTGTCCTGTGTTCAGAGTTGTCTCTCGAGGACGTGCTCTACCTCTCTACATTACTATATTCTGTGTCATGTTGGAATTAAAAACCACGCAAACGTCTAAATTCTAAAGGCTCACTTTACACTTCTACAAATCTGTATTCTCACCGCATTTGGTATAGTGTCTTGGAGAAATTCGAATTCATAATACGCGGAGCACACCACAACACATGTCCTTTTAAACTGAACCCTGGTTTTGATGGCATACAGTGAAGTCAGATAGGCGTACAATGATCAAATTTGACGACTCCGTGGCAGAGAAGTAGAGTGCTTGACTCTAGGGAAATAAATATAAATTTTAGGTTTTTAAACTTCAATTTTTTTTTTAAATTAATTCGGTATTTTTACCGCCCGTTTCAGAATGTAAAATACTCTCTGTAACGCTCTCATCTTACCTAACGTAACGCAACCTAACGTAACGCAACCTAACGTAACGTAACCTAACCAACGTAACTTAACCTAACGTAATTTAACCTGACGTAACTCAACCTAACGTAACTTAACGTAACTTAACATAACCTAACGTAACTTAACCCAACGTAACTTAACCTAACGCAACTTAACCTAACGTAACTTAACCTAACGTAACTTAACCTAACCTAACTTAACGTAACGTAATAGGAGATGGAACAAGGGAAAAAATTAAAATAAAAAGGTGATTTTCAGCCTCAAACTTTCCTCGCACTGGGAGTGCCATAGATCTCCTAGCTCCGAACAGAAGAGGTTGTTTAGCGGAATCACGTGTACGATATCCACACGCGCAGATGGACTAATATTAAAATTTATAATATTTATTTATTTTTAATAAGGTACGTTAATACGAATATAACACTCGCAAATAAAATAAAATTGACTCGCAAAACTAAATTTGTCGAAGAATTTCGAAAAGACATTTGAACGCCAAATGCACAGGCGCAGAAAAAATTTTCAGCTGGCAACATTATTACTATCACGAGCAATAAAGTTTTGTAATATATACCCATTTACATAGCTATTAAAAAAGTAAGACAAGTAGCCATAATATTTTTGTTCCATATTTTTCAATTGTTCAACAAGGGAAATGTTTTAGAGAAATGAGTGTTGGAATCTCGGCAAAGTCGTGGAGTAATGCTAGTAACATCATAAAGATGTGGTTCTCAAACATCATAGACTGTTTTACATGAAATATTTGTGTTTATAGAAAATCCACCCCTAGATTAAAACTACACATAGAAAAAACCGTGCAAGTTTCACGATTCAAGAGTGCATTGCTATACTGTTTTCGCCGCTTCAGATTCTAAGCAAAAATTTCTGTTTAATAATATTAATAACAATGTAAATAAAACAGATAAACTTTTTTTTTCGTAAGAAGCAATCATATAGTGGCTAGACATTATATTAATAATAAAAGAATACTTTGTTTTAAAACCACAAAATTAATGATAAAGGCCAACCGGTTTCGCTTGTATGAAGTTTTGTCAGGGCACATATAATAATGAGTTATTTTTATTTTCATCATAATAAATATTGTGGTCTTAAAACAAAGTATTCTTTTATTATTCAGATAGGCTTTGTTTATAACCACTTTTATTATTCAATTCTACGTCGACCGGTTTCGGAAGCACCCTTCCATCATCAGGACAATATTAAAATTGATGAAATTTTACAAAATTATAAAAAAAGTTTTCATTTATAAATATGGCAAGCCACCAAGTAAATTCTTTTTACGAATACGTTAATGGTTTAGTTCCGCAATAAATTCAGTGGTTGTGCACAATGTAATCCATATTGGCATTATACGAGTATTAATACAATTTGACGGTAAGACGCTCGAATACGAATCCAAAGGTCGCGGGTTCAACTCCGGTGTGCGTAAATGAATTGTATTTAATTAATATGTGCTATAAAACATCCGTATAAAATAATACATAGTATATTTGCAGCACGTTCCAGAGTGGTAGACACTCGCCCTGGTGAAAGACCACCATTCAGAATTGAAACGTTGCTTGAAGTGGCTCTAACCGTGTTTGGTGACTAGATCTGAATAGCCAGGTACTTCCCAACCGAATTATGGTCTTTCACTAAGTCGATACCAAGAGTATCTACCACTCTGGAACGTGCCGCAAATATACTCTGTAACAATTAAATGTGTTATGACACATATTAATTAAATAAAATGTATTTGCGCACGCCGGGTTCGAACCCGCGACCTCTGGATTCTTAGTCGAGCGTCTTACCACTCGACCATGCCGGCCGTCTTGAATTTTTTATAAGTTTGACTTCCTCGATGAATTTCTACTCATATTGAGTTGTTTCCTGGGTAGCTAACTTCCGACTTTGACCGTCTAGCAGCACTTTTGAACGTCTCATTTAAACTATTCTATCTTATTTCTTCTAGTACTTGGATAGCATCTTCAGATGACGGTCTCAAAACGGCAGCGGTTACAAAAAGAAGTCGCAAACGGGAAGCGCAAGAACTTTGAAAAGCACTGCCGCGAAGCGAAGACCTGCCTTTCATATTGGAAAGTGTGGCTGGCTGTGTGCGCGCCGGCCATTGCGACATCCAATTTTCCAAATTTAAACTGATATCAAAAGCATTAGAGGAAATTAAATAATTTGGGCCGAATGGAAGAGAGCGGGGAAAACATGTCCACCCTCTCTCTCCCACCCTTCGTTCGGTTCCGTTCCACGCGATTATTTTCCGTTTGTTAACATTGTATTTATTTCCGTACAACCCCTAACGATAATCAAATACTACATTTTCAAATGTTCACCCTTTGTGCTTCAATAGTTGGGTCTCTAGCGAAATATAAAAATCAAACGGGTAATAAAAAAACAGCTAATTAGTAAAAGTGTGATTTATACTGCTTTTAAAGAAAACGGTTGGTGAAAATTTGCATAAGACCTCTCGACTCCTGGGCCTCGAAGAGTTTGATGAAATCGATTATCTTTTCAAGGAAGAATTTTAATATGTTTTGTAATTTTTTAACAATTTCACCAGAAGTGGGGAAAAATTCAGCTGAATTCAGGCACACGGAAACGCCCACAATACAACCGTTTTATTGTCGAGTGGTAAGGCGCTCGACTACGAATCCAGAGGTCACGTATTTAATTAATATAATAACTTGACAATATTTGAAAAACTCCTACTGCCATCATAGTAAGCGGAAGATGTTGCTTGCGCAATGATGGAGGACTTGACTAGCAGAGGAATTGAACCCACGACGCCCGAGTGGGAATCCGACGCGTTTGTCCACTCAGCTACTAACCGGAAAAATAGTTACTGACAGCCTCCACGGTCGAGTGGTAAGACTCTCGACTAAGAATCCAAAGGTCGTGGGTTCAAATCCGGCGTGCGCAAATTCATATAAAAATAATATACGGTATATTTGCAGCACGTTCCAGAATAGGAGATACTTTAAGTATCCCCCTGGTGAAAGACCATAATTCAGAATCAAAACGTTGCTTGAAATGGCTTTAGCCGTGTTTGGTGACCAGATCTGAATAGCCAGGTACTTCCCAACCTTCCTCTTTCCAATCTCCTTTCCCTCCACACTACCTTCAGCCTCACAACATACCCTATTTGGGGATGCCATAGTCTCACTGGCTTTAGACGGTTGGGAGCAGTTTAGACTCTTGTGCGGTATTCATATAAATAATTACGATAATAATTTGAGCTTTTCAGATATTGTTAGGTTATTCTCAACCGGGGAATGTTTGTCTTTCTTTTTTAAAGATAAAGGTATTGAAAAAGGTTCTGGAAATATGTGACTGGTATGCTTCATTCACAATTATATTCATTACCGTGGCGAGTAGTGACAATACTCTTTCTTTCTGCATTTACGTCAGGGTGATATTTCTTACCCTACATTCCGTCGGCCGGTTTGGAGAAAAGGCACTCGCTTTAAGATAACGTTAAATAGGGGGTTGTAGGGCTGGGACAGGGTTGAATCGAGATATTTCACGATGGACCTACGAAATACCTGCTAACTTTTTTGTGGGCGAAGGACTAATATTGTTAAAAAATAGATCTTTAATACGTTTGTTGCCAAATTATATGTTCCTGTCGGGGGTGAAAACTTCTTCTCTTTCCTAGTCTTTTTTAGCCGATAATAACTGCATGATTGATTTTTTTTTAAATTACATGTTGACAATAACATGAGGAAACTTAACCTAACCCTAACCAATGAATCGTAATTTTTCTAAACAATTTGAGAATGAAGAATGAATTTTAACCTTTTTTTACTTGTATGGTTCCCGTTTTTAAAACGTCATGATTTCCACTTTCTAAATATTGGTTTTTAGGCATTTGATCATACGAAATTTCGGCATCCAGGATTTCTGTTTCCGGAATTTCGTCTTTCAGGATTGAACTTTCGGCATTTAGGATTTGTTTCCGGAATTTCGTCATTCAGGATTAACCTTACGGCATTCAGGATTTATGTTTCCGGAATTTCGTTTTTTCAGGATTATGTTTCCGGAATTTTGTTTTTCAAGATTAAGTTATCGGCATTCAGAATTTATGCTTTCGGAATTTCGTCTTTCAGGATTGAGCTTTAGGCATTCATGATTTCTGTTTCCGGAATTTCGTCTATGGGGATTTGGCTTTCGGCATTTAGGATCTCGTTATATTTTCCAGCAGACCTAGACCATATAAAACACTCTCCCAATAACTCTCTTAGACAAGCTCACGTAGTAATCAAAAATATTACGTGAGGAATTGCCTTGATATATTTATAGTCTCGTAAAAAGAGCATTTTCAACATTTTCACGGGCCTGTCCTGATAGCCAGTTCACCCCTTCACATGAGGGGTGGAAACTCGAGGCGGCGCAGTTTTATGGCCGTAAATAAAACCAGCCCTCACTTCCGTCCAATAAACATCCCCCGACGTACATCTCACATCTTTATATTAAAACGTTCCGCTCATAAAATTCAGTCAATTATTATTTACATTTAATGTTTTTTTGGAAAGAGTGGGTGTGAGATAGAATAGAATAAGTGTTTGTGAAATTTAATTATCCGTAAGGAAGTGAATTTAGATTGTTTTAACCTCTAGTGTTGTCGGAGGTGCCAAGAGTCACCGGGCATTCATCATTATCTTTTCAGGAGTTTTTATCTTTCAAAACACGTTGTTCGCATGTTTAAATGAACACAAAATAACAAATCCGTAGGGATATTTTGCAATGCGTTAAGTTTGGTACAAGTTGAGTAATAAATATTTGAAGTATGCTTACTATAGTGCGGCAGAAAAAGACGATTTTCAAAGTAACATTACTGTTTGTATTTACAGGAAAACCTCATGCAATTTTATTTTTATTTGGAAGGAAATGTATTTAGCCACACGAAAATACAATAAAACAACAAAAAAATCTTCACGTTTCTTAATCAAACTTCTTTTAGTGACATCAGGAAAAAAAAACATTTTTCTGAAATTGAGTAGCTACTCCAGAAAAACCGCTTATCCCATTAACATACAATTTGAAAAAATACATAAATACATTATCTGAGAAGATGGCGTAATTGACAAAAACATTATTTTGTAAAACAGAAGTGAGTTTTTACGAAATTACAGTTAACAAGGTAAGACGGAAATAACGGACGTACCTTGCGGGAATCCGGCATTCCAGAAGTTAATGGTGAATGCAAAATGACAAAGGTTAACACTGATCACAACTATCAAAAACAGATTAAAAAATATCCATTCAGAGAATGGTGTTTTTTTTTAAGACAAACATTCCAATGTTATAAATAAATGTAGCTTATGCAACGATGAAGGACTTTTCTAGCGAAGGATTGAATCCACAAAGTCTAGATGATAAGCAGACGCTTTGGACAGCTCGACCAACTAATCAAATAATTGTAATTGATGTTTTTGGATTGCAAAAAATGTCCCTTGCAAAATAGTGACAGTGAAACATTAGATCAGTGACAGACTGATTTTTGTCTATTAGAAGAACATCTGTTAAAGTTAATCAGGTTTATGCCTTATTTTTTTTTTTTATGTAAAAACGGATGGTGAAAAAAGTCGAGGACGCCCGAGAAAGTGATGGCACTATCAAGCGAATCATATACTTTTTTCGGGTGATATCAAGAGTCTGACCAACGGAATATTATATATATAAGACCATGTATGGATGAGAATGAATCAATGAGCGTGTACCAAGATAGAGTTGTGTAACGATCCATTTTCTCTGCCTACCCCTACGAGAAAGCGGCATGACGGTCAATTAGTTAGTTAATTTTGTAATTTTTTAAAGTTCCGTAAATCAAGACGGAATGGAGTTGCGTCGACATAGAATTTCCGGAAACAATAGTTGTGAAAATTTCATGGTGCCAGAGCTCAATGTTCGAAAATATTCGTTTCTTTAGACTTGACACTAAAAGATTTTCTGCTTTATAGAAAGTTGCATTAAAATCAATAATGTGCAAAAATCATTTTCTCAATGATGGATTTTCCGACAGTAAGAAATCATTTAAGGCTTTCCATCAACATCGAACTGATACATTTTTTTCAGAATTAAGGCTTCATTCTTTAGGGGTAGCAGATATTTCAGTTACGCGTAAAAACATCTTATTAAAATATTTATTTATATACTGTGCGTGTCTTCTTAAGCAGAGAATTGAGTGAATTTTCTGTAGGAGGGAGTAACAAAAACCCGATAGGTAGTTCGACAACAATTAGTAAAAACAACCCGTTCTCATGCCATAACCGAAACTATAAATGATAAAGAAAAAAATAATGTAAGCGTAAAAAATAGGATCAAGAAAGGAACGCTAAGATGGTTTGGGCATGTAGAGCGAATAAACGAAGAAAGGAGTGTGAGAAGAATATATGACGCGAAAGTGAATGGTAGAAGAAGTCGGGGAAGTCCGAGGAAGAGATGGCACTATCAAGTGAATCAAACACTTGAGTCGGCCCATGTGAAGAGTCAGAATAGCAGAAGAATATCTATGAGGCGATGTACGAATGTTAATGAAGCAAGAAGTGTGTACCAAGACAGAGTTGTATGGCGATCCGTCCTCTCTGCATACTCTTTTAGTTAGTTAAAAATGATAAAAAATAGTGTAAGCCTCGGCGTTTGGCGAGTCTTCTAAAATAAATCGGTGTATATGGAATCAATTTCGCTAGCTCATCGGAGCACACTTCGGTTGAAATATCGGTAGAACGAACACATCGCAACATTCCGTAAGTTTTACATTAAAATGTTGACACTCCTTTAAAACTGTCGAACTCGAACCATTCGACAATCAGCCGAGCGTTCTACCTACCGTTCTATTGTCTACCATATTCTTTTCAAATTAAATTTATTTATTAAATTTAATGTATAGTCAAGAATTACAAATTTAAAATATTTTTCTAGAGTGTCCCATATTATTATAATGTATGCTCTTATATTCAGCTTCGCATTTGTAACACTAAAACTCCATTAATGGAGGACTGAACGCTGTTGGCGCAAATAAGAAATTGTCCAAAGAAGCGAAGCTAGCAGTCCACAATGGAATGCTTATACCAACCCTGATATATGGCAATGAGGCATAGAACTGACAGAGGAAGGATGAAAGTAGACTGAATGTTGTGGAAATGAGATCTTTGAGACGTATATGCGGTAAAACCATGTATGACCGTATTAAAAATGTGGATATCCTGAAAGAATGCAAGGCTGATGTGAGCGTAATGCATAGGATCAAGAAAGGGATGCTTAGATGGTTTGGGCATGTAGAGCGAATGAACGAAGAGAGGGGTGTGAAAAGAATATATGATGCGAAAGTGAATGGAAGAAGAAGTCGAGGACGCCCGAGAAAGACATGGCACTTTCAAGTAAATCAAATACTTGAATCGGGTCATGTGAAGAGTCAGAATAACAGAAGAGTATGTATGAGACGGTGTATGAATGTAAATGAAGCAAGGAGTGTGTGTCAAGACAGAGTTATATGGCAGTCCGTCCTCTGCCTACCCCTTCGGGGAAACGGCGTGATGGTTAGTTAGTTAGTTAACACTAAAACTCCCTATCTTAATGCCAACGGGGTGAAAAATCGTTAATATTTCTACAAATCAAACGTATTGATTCAACTAACAAGCCAAAAACATACAAACACAGTATAACACATAAACGGTAAAATTTCTACGTATCTGGTCGACCGGCGTAGATTGCATTAAAAAAACATAAATTAAATCATCGTTAACACTGGCATCTACAAAAATACACATAAAACCTTTTTCTGATCAAAAAAATAACCCTATAATTGTTGACCCAAAGTATAAGAAAAATCGATAAAATACATCGATCATAAAATAACATATTCACTCTCGTGAAATAAATATATATATAAACCAAAAGAGTAAAACGAAAAACACTTACCATTTTTAATTCTCCAAGCTGTGACCGATCGGTGTGAATCCTTTTTTTTTAATATTAAACACTGATTTTAAACAACATCAAAAATGTGTTAAACTTATAACGAACAGATTAAACAACCACTCACATAAATTCGACAATAATTGGCAACTGCCTACCAAATAATTAAACTGGTTAAATAATTACTTTGCAAAATAATTCTGTGATTTAAGCTAGCACGATATTTAATTAGAGACAAATATTATTCACAAAAGCCTTTTGAAAGCGGCGATTTGCTTCTCAATACGGTATTAATATTATTCTACTGTTGTTTTAAATACGATTGGTATATATTTTTGATTAATTCACAGTGTTATTATTTTAATCCTTTCAGAATATTGCGAAACCCACCACACAAACAACTATTTGAATATTTTTTTGCAACAATATTAAAACGTCAACAATTAGAAATTATTGCACAATATAAGTTAATTAGTTTTTGCCACGATCACTCGCGCGAAATGCGTTTTTGACACATTTTCCGACCGGTTTTAAAGGGCTCCTTAAAGCAAATAACTATAATTCTACATAATTACGATAATAATTAAGTTTTAGAGAGTTTGTGTTTCCCACAGAACGCGATGTTTGCGGCTGTAAAGTCAAGCGAGGGCAGTTTTCCGTCGGCGTCTTGCCCGCCTAGCTGTTGGAGCGACACTAGCGCCTCCTGGCGTCGCCCCCGCCGAACCAACTCCCCACCCACCCCCGCCAACTAACCTAACCCAACTTCTCCACGCAACCCCCCTCTCGTTGACTCACCAAGGGTTGGAAAAGATCGCGGTATAAACATCTGTTCTGCGTTGGACTAACAGCCAAACTTCTCGGGCTTGGCGGTTATGATTCGTTTCATTTTGCGTGAAAATTCCTTTGGAAAAGTAGCGGAATAGTTGAAAAACTTTAAAATTAAATGCTGTAACTTTGTATACAGTTTTACAACCTATCTGTGCAGTCGGAGACCGCCGTGTAAGTATGTATTGTGGAAGTAAACACAATAAACAGCTAAAGAAAATAATTCGTTCGTTCGATAATTCCTATCTTAATAGTATGTACACCACTTCGGTCAAATAAGCTTATAAAATGCTTGTTAAATAACTACTAACTTTCAGGTTGTTAATAAAACATTGATTTTCTTGGGATGAATATTTCACAAATATTTAACCGTAACTATGATGTTTTTGTGTTAATTTTTCTCTACGCTATTAAAATATTGTCTTATGTATTCTAGCATGAAAATATAAATACAATTAGGTGCAATATTACAAGACTTTTATGTACTTTGAATTACATTGGAATTGCGCAAAAGCTTAGGCATAACATTATAATGAAATTGAATCCAGTGTTCGTTAACAAAATCTTTTGCTAATTCGTTTTTTACACTCCGAAAGAATAGCGAGGGATACAAGCGACAGTGTAGTTGACGCGCTCGCTTTGCCTTCTCTAGTTTATTTTATATTAACTACACACAAAAAGGAAACCTATGGGCCATCTTTTGGAAGGCCATTTTGTAAAATGAAAAGTTAATCCCCATCTCAAAGAGCGTGTTGTAGGAGGAAGGAAATTCAAAATTCGGAACATCATTTCACAGCCAAATAATAAGCACAAAAATAAGTCATAAAAACAAACGGTGTACAAGTTTTGGGCACGCGTTTGGTGTGTCTCCCGGCTGGACACCGATGTCGAGATCAACGTTCCTTTAAACCACCTTAATTTGTGAAAAAATCACCAGAAATGTGCAAAATTCGATATGAAACTTGTTTAAACTTTTCACCAGAACCGCGGCACTGTCTCCGGTAAATCTTTATTTTTAATTATGATGCAATCAACTCCCTGAACGCTCGGAACACATTCTGGACGGAAGGAAGTTTTAACTCAAAAGGTCAATAAAACTTGGGTGAAATCCTTCTGCCAACTTTGCGGAAAGTCCGTTGAAAGGAAATCCGTCAGCCGCCATCAGTAAAAACCCGTCGGCAAGGGAGAAATCTCAGAAATCCATAGAGGTGGTCGATATTCTTGTCCCGGCTAAAAGGAACCGGTTCCAAGCCGGTCACTGAAACCGTCGATATTATTTCTCCGAGGAACCGGTTTCTATTTTTCGCAAATAAATTCACAGGATTTTTTTCTTAGTAATCAAACATGACTTCTCAATGTGAAAATCTTATTCATGGAATTCTTCTTAACCGGTTCCAAAAATAACTGAATAAATTACCTGTTTCTCGCCAGTCACCGGTAACTGGAACCGTAGTGATACCCGATTTCAGATATCGCAGTTACACAGTACCTACATACAAAAAAACTAAATGGCTTATTCAAACGATTTAGATTCTGAAAAATTGTTAAACATGTCATCTGATCATTTATTTGTTACGAATACAATGCCTTTAGTGCATTATCTATCGACTTTATTATATTTACATCTCAATTTATAATATATTTTTCGTATATCTGTACATTTTAATTAATTTCCTTTATAAATTTTATATTTAGTTTTTGTTTTTTCCATTCTATTCTATTTAACTATATTACCAATAATATTTCAATTACGATTTTTTTTATTACTTATATAAGTATGTACTACAAAATTTTATAGTATGATTAGTTTCTTAAAAAAAGCATCCACCTAGTTAGAAACTAATGTTGACTGGGTCATAATGTATTAACATCAAACACGTATTGCAGATTACTCTCGGAACACGTATCCATGTACATATTATTTTTGTAACTTTATTCATGTTTTTTTTTAAACTTATTTCTGTATAATTATGTTGTTGTATCTAATGTATTAAAGAAAATGAACATTTTAAAAAAGATTCGGGGACTTATGGATTTTTCGTGGCGTTTGTCTTATGAAAATTAAAACGTTATGTTTTTAAACTGATTAAAAACCTATTCATTTCAGTTAGGGGGAAGTTATTTTTTCCAAAAGTAAACGTTCGTGTCAACAGCGCTGTCTATGAGAATTTATCGTAAGAATGTAATTTAAATTCATAGATGTCACTCAACTCCACTTGCTTCGAAAACAAAATAATATGTTTTGCTGTAAACATATTTTCTTATTTGAAAATAATAACAAAATTCTTTCCATTCTCGCATGTGTCACTTTGGAAATAAATTTAATACTTTCGATGCTTTGCTTCTAAAACGTGACAATTTACTTTTTGTGTATTGTAATTCGTTACAGCCGTGAGTTTAGACAATCTGACACTTCTCTCATCGTAAAGTTGTCTCTCCGTGTCACGAGATTTCTGTCAGTATCGCGTACTTCAAATCTGTTTATCGTAAAACATTGCCAAAATGGAGAAGAAAGAATGGTTAAAGAGCGAAGTTGAAGAATTGATACGAACATACCAATCTAAACCCGTGCTTTGGGATATTAAAACTAAAGATTACAAGAGTAGATCGAAAAAACGTGATACTCTCGAAGAGCTGGCTCTCAAATTTGACACGACACCGGAAGAAATAACTAGAAAAATCCACAATCTTCGGAATCAGTTCAATTCCGAGCTCAAAAAAATAGCAAAAGGACAAGGAACCAACGAGCCATATGTGTCGCGATGGCCGCATTTCATGTCGCTTACGTTTCTGCAAGCTACAATGCATTTCAGAACGCCAAGAGGAAATGTCATGGTAAATGAATTCCATAATCCATTTCTTATTAGAACGCGATAATTAATCCGCGTAGAAAAACGTTGCACACTGAATTCGCTGTGTTTCTCCATAACTTTGTTATTTGACACCTGTGATGTTAGCTATAAATGTCGCTGACAGAGCCACCAGTTTATCAAATGAAAAGTTTAACTTTCAAGTCTTGTTTTGTTATTTACGATATTATAATATCTTTATGAATAGCTCTCTATTTAGTTTAAATTAAATATGATAACTCTCGACTAATAAATAATACTGACCACTTTGTTCTAGAATTTAATGTATTAGAAAATACATAATGTTATTATTAGTATTTAAAAATAATAATGGTAAATTAATGCGCAGTAAAATTAAGTACTTACTTTCCCTCTATAGCTAATAGCCATGCCATTACTCTGCAGTGGTTGGAAGAGGATTGAACGCCACACAATCATTGCTTTTTCCACATTCATGCGTGACATCATAAATACTGTTGTTTTTCCAAATGCGAATCAAGTATTTGTTCACTTGATCATGCCGTGTCTTCCTGGGATATCCACTTCCATGAAATACATTTTTATGATACTCCTCTCAGAGTCCGTTCGTTCTACGTTTCCCGACCATCTAAATGTGGCTTTCATAATTTCGTTCATCAGACATAATTACTTTTGGATATTCTCATTCGTAATTCAGTAAGCTTTTGTCCTTCCTTTATCGGCTAAGAGTCATTGCCATGCATCAGGATTGGTATAAGAACCCCATTGTGTAGTAGTAGCCTCACTTCCTTCGATTCTTTTTTATTAGCGACTTCTGCCATCAGTCCTCCATTAATTGCATTGACCAGTCAATGCTCTTTTCAGCTCTCCCATCTTTTACTCCATTGGTATACAAACTTATCTGTTGGTGTTCGCTCCAAGAATTCACCATTCATAACGATATTAGCGTTTTCATAACCTCTCCTTCAGATAGCATGACTTCAACTTATATGCATAAATAAAACATTCCGCATACATACTTCGTTCTTCTTAGACATCCCATCAACATTTACCTTTGATTTCCATGTTGTCTTCTACTCACATTACCTCGTTATTTCTAGATATTAGATGAGCTCCCCTTATTTACGAACGACAGAAGCAACGATGACCAAGATTACAAGATGCAGAACTTAAGCAGCAGCCAACAAAATACCTCCTCATATTCCCAGAGGAGTTCTGGATCTTCGAACAAGAGAAGGATGCCAAACAACAATGATGATTATCAATACCTGGACAATGTGGATGTTTTGAGGGATATCTCTTCCAGTTCTCACATAACGCAACACAAAGAAGATGAGTTTGAGGCATTTGCTTTGAGTATCGCCACGCAAATGAAGCAATTGCCTTTACAAGATGCCTTGGAGCTTCAAGCCGAGATTCAGAATTTAGTGGTGCAGAAGAGGATCAAGGTTTTGAACTCAATGCGATGCTGAGATTAATAAAAGATGGTGTTCAGAAACTTGTGAGATGGGCTGGAATCTAGAATATTGAGGAATAAAAGTGCACTCAACACTCCATGGAGATTTTTGTAGTGTTGTCAATAGGTATTATAAGTAACCTTCAGCTAACGCTATTGGCATTCTTTAATGTGATACCACATCAGTCTCAACTGCCTGGAGCCAGTTGGATTATGACACCCCCAATTTGAGAATGTCGTGAGACTGAAAGCAATATAGAAGGGAAGAGGCAGGAATAGAGGTACATTAGATGAGCGAAATGCGTTGAACATTTTTCACGTTTCTTTTGACATTTGTACTGTAAAAGTGAAAACATCTTGACTCGTTTCCTACTGCAATGAATATTTCTCTTCTCGGCTGTATTGAAGTCTTTAGTACGGCTTTAATTTTTAAATTGAAAAGAATACATTCATAACATGTAATGTATTGCAAATTCATTTCCATATAAGACGTACAAAGGGCACTTTCCACCAAAACGCATCCGAAATTTGCATTGTAATTTTTTTTTGTGACACCTAACAATAGCGCCTTTAGGGGAACTATATCGCCACCCGGCTGGGCAGCGTTGTGAAGCGGGTCAAGGAAGGGACTGTAGGAACGGATTCGAGTCCCGGATTAAATGAAGGAAGAAAGAAAAATGCCCGTAGCTCATCACACATATGAACTGACTTATATAACGAGTCAGAAAAATAACTCATTTCATGAAGCTAGCATCAGGAGTTCCTTTCGTATCTGTTGAGTTTCACGAATGTGCACAGTTAATAGTACTATCATGATATGTAGTTAAATATGTACTCATGCTTTGAAAAAAATTATCTTTATTCCTACTGAGGTACGACCATTGTCTCCATGAATCTCAGGATGACATACAAGGTTATAGATTCTCAGTAACGATAACTCAAAATTATTTTTATATTTCTATTTAAAACATGTGATAAATAGATATACATTTAAAAAATTATATTTTTGTTTTCATTTCATCAGATATAGAAAACCATAAGTCATTTTTGTAGGTATGATACAGCACAATTTCCAACTAACTGGGTCTGTGGGACCATGGCACCCCTGATATCGACGATATGGGTATGAGGGATTAAATAAAGTTGAGATATCCTGGATGTTTTGATCTAATTGTTAAATTTGTTTTTATAATGAATAGCGCGAAAGAGTCACCAAACATGGCTAAAGCCATTTCAAGCATCGTTTTGATTCTGAATGGTGGTCTTTCACCAGGGCGATACTTAGAGTATCTACCACTCTGCAAATATGACTGGTAATTCCAAACAATGTAACAATTAATTGTACTCAGAACAAAAATGCTTTATAGCGAATGCTGTCACACATAATTGTTTATAATTCCGCATTTCGATTCTGAATGGTGGTGTTTCACCAGGGCGATACTTAGAGTATCTACCACTCTGCAAATATGACTGGTAATTTCAAACAATGTAACAAGTAATTGAACTCACAATAAAAACGCTTTATGGCGAATGCCATCAAACAATTGTTTATAATTCCGCATTTCTTGAAGCAGCTATCGTCAATTTCTATCAAAATTTTGTGATTATTTGACAAGAAGTGTTGAAAATGTTTACACGCTTTTATATACCCACCAGTACGAGAAAACAATTCTGTAATTTACTTTATTCAAACCAATATAATCTGCTTAACAGTGGTTGTCTGGAACATAACCGTAAAAATCTCTTCCGATATCAACATATTTTAAGCCAGTGAGGAGATTCAAAAAGGAAAGGCTATTGATTCTTAAAAAGATCTCTCCTCGTTGAAGTAATCTTCCTCACTGCCTGAAATTGCAATTAAATTGTAAATCTTTACCTACAACTTTTGTAAATATTACATATAATTTTTTTATGCATTAAATAACAATTTGTCATGTGTAAGCAATTTATAAAATAAACTACATATTGTTAGTATGAGGGTGAGGTCTGCCTGAATTAGTACAATAGTTCCTCTATCTAAGTTGGCCGATCCAACTGAAACTGAATCGATAAGTACGGGTTATCTGGGATAACGAACTTGAAAAATTGGGTCGCCATAGATAAGGATATTTTTCATCAGTCAATATCGAGCCATTCGGTGTCAAACTTTGATTTTAAACCCAGCTCGCAACATCATTTCCATCATGAGCTTGTGGTACTTTGAAATATCCATGTTACTGTAAAAAAAGACAACACCACATTACTTCTTGTTCCATACTTTTCAATTGTTTTACAAGAAAAAAATACATTATTTTAAATGCATATTGTCTTTAACTGTATTATTAAAGAAAAAACACAAAACTTCATAAGACTTCTGTAAAATAGACCTTTAATTATTAGATACAAACTTACAGATCAAAAACTCCTATTAAAAAAACAACAGTTATTATTCACGGAGACAAGGGTCGGTTGGCTTGCTTGCTGCAGATGTTGAAAGGTGTTCAAATAGCCTCCGCGGTTACCAAGGGCACTAGAGACACTAGTGGCTGATTGGCAAAAGGAAGGGCGGGGTTAGGAGGGCCGTGGTGACTACTCGATGTTGGTTATTTCCTCCTTGATAAAGAATTCAATCATCTCTTCTTCGACGTTCTTCGTATCTGAGTCCAGCTCATCCGTATCCACGTCTGGGAAATAAAAAAACAGGAATTAGGTATAAACTTAAACAATTTCATGTGAATAGAAATTCACCGCGGGAGCTGGTTGAATTATTAATAGGACCCTGCCACTTCAGGAGATACGTGCAGTTGGTGGGTGTAACTCTACACAGGAGGGCTTGAGGCAAATAATTTCCCACGACGCCTCTGTCTTCTTTGAGGATGCTGTTTCTGAGGAGAGGAAGGAGTAAACCTGGGTCTTGAACAGGCCCACGTTGAAGGAGGGTGGAAACACAGAGACCGGCAAATCGTTCCACAGCCCAACTGTTGAACACAAGAACGAGTCGTAAAAGCGATCCGTTCTCGTGTATCAAATGTCAACCATGTACAAACGTTGGGCGCGCATTTCGCGAGTTTCCTGACTATGCACCGGTGTCTAAGGAATCAATGATGCAAGTTCCTCAGAGCATCTTCCATTGAAAAACTGGTAGAACAAGAACGGGATTCCCACCTGATGTACGTGCTACATAGTTGCAATTCGTTTGTTTAGAGAGGAGAATCTATCAAACAGACCGCCAGTTTCTGGAGGATCAAGAGTTTTTTTCAGGTATTTAGAGGCTCCAGACCAGAGGCGGCTGCCAACCTTAACAGTGGAGCACACTGAATGAATGTGAAAAGGGAAAAGAAACAACAAAGAATCTATGTACCGCTTTGATGAGAGGATGATGAGGAGTTTTTGGCTCAATACTTAAACTTCACTTCATTACTTTTATGTGAATACCACACAAGAATCCAAACTGTCCAGAATGGCATCCCCAATTGGGGTATGTTGTGAGACTGAAGGTAGTGGGGAGGGTATGGTGATTGGGAAGAAGAAGGTTTGAAAGTACCTGGCTATTCAGACCTGGTAATTTAACACAGTTAATACCATATCAAGCAATGATTCGATTCTGAATGGCGATACTACAAGTATCTACCACTCTGGAATGTGCCACAAATATACTACACATTTTTTATTTAATAAATTTGTGAAATAGCACAACTAAATCAAATTAATTTGCACTTATTTTGTTATATCAATCAGATAGAACCAACAACATATCAATTGATTAATTTTAACAGAAATAAACTTACAATTCCTCAGCTCCAACCTCCTTGGCTTCTGCTCCTCCCACTCCTTGACCTTGGAGGCGCGGTACTCCTCGAACTTCTTCATCAGCTCGGCGCGTTTGGCCACCAGCTCCTTGGAGGCCTTGGTCAGCCGCAGCCGATCCTTGGACTCGAACTGGGCCGAGTACTTCTTCAGATTCTTCTGGATTTCCTTCTGCTGCACGGCGGACAGGAGGGTGGGGGGGCGAGGACGCCACAAGAACTGGGTGAAAGACTCCTTGGCCACTCTGGAGAAACAAAAAAGGGTTAAAATAAATGGTCACACATTGAATATAGGGGTGATAAGCTAAGGCTATAAGACTGTTTTAATAAGGAGCTATCTGGTTTAACATGAATATTTGACATTTGGACTAGTACTGGGCGTTGACGATAATTCGAAACCCCACTGCAGTTCCGTTATCGTTGGCAATTGTCAACTGTTGAATATAACCGTTTAAAATAACGACGATATTGATTTTGAAACAGTTGGATCGTTGGTGCCGTTGGGGTTGTTATTTTATAACAACTATAAATTACTTGCCATCGGTAGATTTCACTTAACGCTAGGCGCCACGTATCGACCGTTTCGGATAGGAAAATCCACAAAGATGTCTAGTAGGGAGGTATACAACAAAAAGATCATTCCAAATTACGCATGATATCGTTCACAAAGTATTCACTATTACACCTTAGTATTTATTTGGCGCTAAAACAATAGGTACATACTTATTGAGTGTTGAGACTGCTTACGTTGAATATTTGTATGTAGCTATTGATATTCAACTGTTGGCGCAAAACTTCGTCAATAGCGTTGAACGTTGCCGGCATCTAGCTATTACATATTTTCAACAGCTAGTTTTGACTCAGTATTAATTTGAACGGTCTCCGTTACAGCTTTTAATTAAATTGTCATCAGTTGTCAAGCATAACAGTCAGGCTGTTGTGGTGGAGTTTTAAACACCCCACGCTAGGTGCCACTAGGGCTCTGATAAAACAAATGATTTGATTCCACATAATTCATTAGCGCTATTCAGCTGTTAAAGGGCAGTTTAACTAATCGGCACTCATTCTGAAGTATTGTATTTGATTTTAACAAAATATAGAGATAATGAACTTTTAGACAAAGTATGGGTACCACGAGTAAATGATAATACCTTTGAATTAACCTGATTTCGACAACATGCATTGAAATTACAAATTAATCAATCTGTCAATATCTTAAATTTTCAGAAACATAATTTCACGGCGCTATAAAGCACAGTATGAGAGGATTATGGCTGGTTAGTAGCTGCGTCGGGTTCCTACCCAGCGCCGTGGGTTTGATTTTTCTGCTAGATGGACCTCTATCATTTTACAAGCAATATTATCCGCTTAAAATGATTTGTAAGAGTTTTTTCAAATGTTGTGAGGTTATTCGTAATCTCTTTATTGTCTTTCTTTTTAATGTGGTGGTTTTACAAGACAAAAATAAGGTATTTTAGAGTATACACATAGCTCATCGATAAATAGGAACTTCAGTGAAACCAATTTATAAGATTCCTACTTTAGAAAATTTATTTACTAGTCCCTTAGAATACATTACAAGACAATTTCACTGCATCTCTATTTAAAAAATTAAACGATATGTCATCATCTCTGGAATACATTTGTAAATAACAATCAAATACTTGAATTGGATAGAGAATAACTGAAGAGTATGTATGAGACTATGCATGCATGTGAATGGAGCAAGGAGCGTGTGTTCAATCCGCATGATGGTTTGTGAGTATTTTTGTTTTCATCAGTAATTACGGGATTGATGAAGACTGTCGATCATCGATGAATAATGAAAGAACTTTACTAACCTTCTTAAGATTTTTCCCTGGAAGGACCACATGTAATATCCACAGTCCATCTTGCACTTTAGTGCCGACACTCCAGTCACCACGTATCTTCCAGTGGGGTCCCACTCTATTCCAGACATCTAGAATTTAACAATCGCAGCATATAAATAGTCATCCAATAACCAAATCTAATTTTAGTGGTTTTATTACTGGTCGTTTTTATACGGCACATTCATCAATATAAAAACTATAGATTCACCTTCTCATACATAAAATTAAAGCCAAAACGAACCACCTATGTATCATTTTGTAACAAAACTCCTTATCGAATTCTGTCTCCTCGCTTCGAAAGCCATGCACGCTCGCCTACAAAAATAACCCTCAAATCAGATGATATAATTTGTTAATCGTTCAAACCAATAGGAAGTCAGAAAAGAACCGCGTCACAAAGTGTGAAGATAAAACTTAACAACACAACTTCATATAAAATTCTATTGCGTCACTAGTCGTAAGCTTCTAAACCCATCGCTAAGCGCGAAGTTTATTACAAAACTTATCTTGTAACTTGAATAGATGGCCAGACATATACCCATACATTCACACAGAACGACGTATAAAATTTTGCTCGGCGAAAATTTTATTATTCTCCTTTGTTAGTTTTTTTTTTGTTAAGACCCTGGCTCCAATCTATATGTGACGTACATATTAAATATTCAGATAGCTGATTAATTTTTCGTTCATAAAGTTCGTAGTAGACCCTATTTAAAATATTTCTAACAGAGTTCATTTTATGTTTGAAAAGTGATATCTTAAAAATCTTGTCAAAGTTAAAAATAAATAAATCAGTTCAATTCCTCACCTGGTAATGATCAGCAATATTCATAACAGTAAAGTCATAAGTATCCAAGAACTCCAGAGCTCCGCCCGTGAGTCCCAGATTAGCCAGCACGATGAACTGTCCAGACGGCGCCCAGAACAGATGGTTGTACGGCTTCTTCTCAAACTTCTTCAGCAGACTCGGAGCCTGACCGGCATTGACTCCGTAGAAGCTGATGCAGATGTTGGACATATCACCGTGGATGATCGCGAACTTGGAACCGATCGGCTCCCAAGCGAATGCGTTAATTGGCTCTTTAATTTCAACAGAATCAACGGGGATCTCTTTCTCTCGCATGTGGAAGATTTCGAAGTTGTAATACATTCCGGAGTATTTGACTTCGGATTTGTCTTTGCGGATCTTGGAGTATCGGTCGACCTTCACACAGAGATAATCTCCACTCTTCTGCCAGTGGATCTTGCAGTCAGCAACGTTGAAGAGATTCTTGGAGCGGATCTCTTGACGACTGGGAATCTCGAGGAGCGCCACACGGGCCGGCACGTCCTTGTCTTCCGCCACCCAGTAGGCCAGGATGTTGTCGATCGGAGACCAGCTGAAGTCTCTGATGCCTTGCACCTTGATGGACTTTTTGTCCAACAGGCCGAAGCCAGGCGTGGAGTAGACGGATAGCATGTCAGGGCTCATGCAGGCGAAGAACTTGTCGTCCTTGCTCCAGCGGAACAGGGGCCACACAGTGTAGTCCTCGGGCGGGGGGAAGCTGCGTTTCTCTTGGCCGGTTCTGCAAACATAATGTCATGTTAGCTATACAATTATCATTGTTGTGTTGAAATCTTTTATGATTTTAAGAACTGCAACTTCAAATTGGTGATGGAATGCAGGCCTACTCCTGAATTGGAATCCAGGATATAAGAAAGCAAACAGGCTGCTGATGAGTTGACAAGGACAGGGGCGGAAGCTTCACTTGCTGAAACTGAGCCAGCCCCCTATGGCTGCTACTTGTCACACTAAATTACTCATTTAACAGGACACTGCCACCTCGGGAGGGTTGAGCAGCTGTTAGATGTAGAAAGCAACAATAGCTGTGAAAAATGATATAAGGCTTGATAGGAAAAAGACTCAGATACCTTTGGAGCCGCATTGTTTAACTTTACTATACGGACTGGGCTAAGGTGCAAGATGAGACACAGCACAATGAGTACTTTACACTATGCAGACCGTCTTCATATCATTAACAGCAATTACAAGAAGAAATCTATTAATCCGTTCAATCGACATACCTAATGTCCCAGATGATGAGCTTTTTGTCCTCAGGCCTGTCGTTGCTGGCACAGAAGGTGACCAGGTAGTTTTCGCACGGAGAGAAGCTGATGAAGCGCGCGTACGGGTGCGAGAACTTCTGGAACTGGGAGAACTTGGGGCCGGCCCACAACGCCACACCGCGCCAGTGGAAGGTCGCCAGGTACGTGCCCAGGGGGGACCACATGGCGAAGGTCTCGGACCATTCCTGCAAATAAACAACAGTCAATCAATGTTTCGTGGAAGAAAGCCAACGATAGAAGAGAGTTAGGTGACTGCATGTTGTGGAAGCAAACACCGCAGTCTTAGGCAGAAGGAACTGGAAGGAAACAGCAGGAGACCAGCAGGAGTGGAGGCATTTCCTTGAAGTGCCAAAGACTTTCCAAAGGTTATAGTGCGAATGATGTATGTATTATTACTTTTACAGTGATAATCCCTTTGATACATATAAAAATAACTCCACTACTTGCTGTCTCCTCAAATATTATCCCAACCACAGTAAGATAGGAGACACAAACCCTCAGAGATTATACAATGACTGTAAATAGTGATATTCCACTGCAGGGTGACAGTGGAAACATTCTTGGCCTGCCTCCTGACATCCAGGAAGCCTTTTTGGAGGGATGGTGCAAGTCTACTTCAGTCAGAATACTTGTTGTATATTCGTAGCAAAGTATAACATTTATGACAAACATAGCGGCAGACTTGTGGATCTTGATATAAAATTTCCAAGGTTACTCTCTTTCGAAAGGCGTTGACAACATTCAACTGCATTTGGTACTGTTACAGTCGTTTTGCATACATGATGCACAAATGCTGACGATTATGTGAATATGGACAAGTTCAAATCACAGAGCACCTTGTTCAAGTATGTCACCTAGTCCCCAGGGTAATTGGTATGCCTTTATAGCTTCCGCCCACATTATAAATTGCCGATTGCAGTTCTGAACAGTTGATGTGCACTTACGGGCCTATCCTGGAGGGTAACAGGCTCGGGGCTGCAGTTCTGCCAGATCTGCAGGGAGACGCCAGTGCCGATACCGATGCAAAACTGATCGTACGCGTCGGGCTCCATGAGGTAGTACTGTAGGTCGGTCTGCACATTGTAGGGCTGCGGCGCCGGGGGCTCCCATTCCTTGGGTATTGCGGAATACCTAATCAAAACAGACATAGTTTATACAAGGATGTTAACATTGGACAATTTTTACCACATTTCCAAGTGTATAAAATAGCACATGTGCTCTTTTTGAAAGTCAAACCCTTTTAAAACAACCAATACATGCATGTAGCGCTGTAGTCATGGATTAATTGATTGAGAATTGAATGGATTCAATCACATCAGGAATGCTTAGATTTTGGAATAAAATAAAAACGCATGATAAATTTTGAAAAAGAGAGGTTTCAATAAGGTAATTTGTGTTGGTATTTATTTATTATTTAACGGAAAAGTGTATTATTTGGGTTGTTTGTCGTTTGTCGATATATATAACCCATGAAAGTATGCATTTTATATTATATTTAAAGCACTATCACAGTAATGAAAATGATGACCTTATAAATAACACAACACAAAATTTTATGAATAGAATCGCAAAAGTATGAGTGGGTGTGAATTGACACTAGTTAATAGATAAATTTCTATTACATAACATGTATATACTTAAAACTTGTTAGTTAATCTAGCAAATGAGCAAGTGAATAAGTTTTACTTTCACCATATATTTTACTAGCAGTTGTCAAAAATGAATTTTGTCTATTATTATTGACAAGAGTAAAACATTTTCAAAATGGACACTATCACACTGTTGTTTTTGTAGGTAACAAACAAGATCACTTGTTTAACCGGAATAACAATGTTGCACAAAACACACAAATTAATTTACGTGCGGAATCAAATGATCGGGACCGATTAATATTCTTATCACAACATCACTGAATATTTAAGGCACAACTAGAGAGAAGAAAATCGTGTAAAAACGTTTACTCACTTTTTAAAATCTGTGAATAAATTAACTAATAGCGTATGGTGCTTGTCTAGTTTGCCATTGTTCGTGACTTTGACAGCCTCCAGGGCGTTCTCCCCGTTGGAGTATTCTAAGAACACGTAACCCGCCGTCTCGTCGGACGCGGGCTTGAGTGGATAGAATGTATTCACTATTGATCCGAACTTCCCGAAAATCTTGTTTATAACAGTCTGTAGCTTGGGAAGACGGTCGGGGCCGACCTGGGGCAGGCCATCAACGACGATGACGCTTTCGACGCCATCGGTCTCTTTCGGCCTCTCTTCGATCAAGTCCTCCAGAAGTTCTGCAAGAAAAATTTGAGGTTATAATATGACACATCAGTAAATTTTGCACAATAACACAATTTATGTGAGGGAGTTTATATTTTAAACAAGGGTATATATTTGAACTTGTATTTGAGTATTATATTATCTATCTTTTTATGAACTTTGGGGCCAAAGTCTCGATAACCACCGCAATTCCTGTCAAAAATGTGACGCTGTGTCGGCTTACCTTCATCCTCGATATCGTCGACATATCCTTCTGGATCACTGAAATCTGGCTCCTCATCGTAGTTGGTTTCTGCTGGCTCATTATCGGCGGGCTGGTTGGCCTTATCGTCACCCTTTTTCTTAGCCATTTCGATGATAAAACGTGGAGCGGCGCAAGCTTGCCATATGTCTACGCGAAAGAAAGATGGCGGGGCCGACGCAGGTTGCCATAACTTGTTCGTAAATCTACCGTGTTCGATTATGCCTCGCTTTACCGCGCCTTTCTGATATTAAATTTGTTAAGGTACCTACCCAATGAATTTATTAAAATCGGACCTGATTTTGAAAATAATTTGCCGCCTTGATTCAAATAACTGCGGGAGTTAGGAGGTAGGTATTTCAACACATCTTAGTAAACTTTCGATTATCTGTTTGTTTTCGATTTGTATATTGTCTGTTTTACTACTTCTGAGAAATGCTACCAGTCAAGATTTTTTATTTGGTTTTTCAATCAGGTTATTTGACGAGTAGTTACTTAACAGTTTAGCTGCTGATTAGCGTATGTTATCATTTTCACCACCGCTACGTTATGATTAAAGTTACTTGACGAGTGTTTACTCCATAGACATAAAATACAAGACACGTCTTATTCATACAAATCTTACGAAAAATGTAGCACCACTAATGTTTCACCACTAATGTTGCACCACTAATTGTTTCACCCGCCTATGAAAAGGATAGCCATTCAAAGAATATATGTGGGCGGAAGAGATAGCTATGTTAAGCGTATTTTGAAGGTATATCTTGTTGACTTGGTTTAGTCAGTTTAGTGCAACCAGGCGCGTTGTCTCAGTAAGGTATCTAAATTATTTAATTCATCTAAAGTTTACTCAAAGGTTTGCTCAAAGGTAGTGAAATGTCCCGCAAGGATGCAATTAAAATTCTTTTAACGAGTTAAAACTCTTTTTTAAGCTGTTCACTAGCCTCTTTTACCCTTTTTAACGTTTGACGATTTACAGTCAATATGTAATCATTTAAAATCAGAAAAATCCATAATACAGATGCATAACATACCTACTTCAAAAAGCATAGAACTATTCGCAACTATTATTTTATTAGACATTTCTATCGCGTCATTTTTGGCTACAAAGAGAACAATGTTTTTAGCCAGTTTCACCTGCTCGGCAACTTTTGGCATAACCCCTTTTACTGTGTTATGCAACGGATGTACGAAACACATTAAATTTATGTTACACGCATCTGAACTCTTGCGCAGTCGGCGACAAGATGTGTCATCTTCGTTTTAATAAGCGTGGTACGCTGTTAGCTGTCAGTGGGCACTTACGCTACAAAGATTTTGCTAATGACTGCAGAACACATAAAGACGATTTGCGTTAAGAGGAAGCTGTCAATATGGTCCCTATTTGGCTTTATAGTACAAGAAATACCACAAATGATTTATCTGTAAATTCTACACGGGTAGTTAGTAAAATATCTAAGGCTCCCTGTGAACATTTTTTTTTAACTGTAATATTTTAAATTCTATATGAAATGCAAACTACAATTTTACGAAGAACGTTCGAAAATGCCTTTTCTGGCTTTCTACCTACGCCTATTACAAACATTTTTACTTAAAATCCTTCCATAATCTCAGAGTAAATAAAGTAAAGTATTCTGTAAATAAATTTAAAACACTCCAGAGTAACTAGATTTTTACTGTAATTAGCTCAAACTCTCTGCATTTTTTAATTCTCGTCCGCCATACTAAATTTGTATGGAATTCTAACGCCGCCTAATCTCTCTTATAAACAATGGAATATCGCAATTCTCTTCAGTAGCGATGGGAAAAGCTTCACAGATTTGTGAATGCTTCACGAATTGATACTTCTTCAAAATGAACCTTTCACGATGAACCCTTCAATTGAAGTAACATATTAATCACAGCATTTCTCGTCGGGGGGGGTTGCTAGCGATAAATGTACCAAATAATAGTCACGTTTTTTTCTTAATAGTTTTATTCGGGACAGCTCTCCCAACCACATAACCCACTCCTCCATTATTGTATAACAAAAATTATACCGTGTAGAAAAACTACTTCTTTCTTTCTTCTATGTGTGTATTAATGAATTGTCTATTACTAGTTTCTTGTCTATTGTTTCTCGATGACAGCTGCCCATATGTTTGGCGGTATCATGCCTTAAAAGGAATGATGTACAATAAGTATGCATAGCCTTACAGAGAATTTGCAAAAAGCAAATGTAGTAATTGCGAAATTTTCAGTTTCTGTAAGAGCGATGTGAACGTTTTTCAGGGCTTGAAGTACAATTTGAATATTTCTTACTGTACACAGTTTGACAGTTTGCTTAGCAATAGGGTGAATATTGCGCAAATGACGATTCATATTACAGGCATTGCCTCCCTTTATGGATATAACTTTAGAACAAAAGTTGCATTTGGCCTGGTAAACCCCAACTTCCTTAAAATAAGCCCATATTTCACTTTCTCGTTGAACGGCCATCCATAATTTTAGGTAGAGATTATATAGTCCTATAGACATAGACAAAACAAGCACAGAAATCATAAGAAACTGTCACGGGTACATGCGAGGGAACGGATAACTAAAAAGGTCTTCATTGCTTCATTCATTCTTCGAACTAAAATCGAAGGAAGAAGGGAATGAACAATTGAACTGTGGATGATGCAATATTTCAGTCTTTCGAACGAATGAAAAATTGAAGTTCGAAGTAGATGCCATAGATTGTTCAATCGGAAGTACCAACTTAACCAACTTCAATTGAAGTATTTGTTCAATGAAAAATGAATGAAGTTGGGACTGCTGTCAAAAGAAGTACTTCTTTGAAACAGTTCTTTCAAAACTGTCACAACGCTACTCTTCAGTCTCGAGCTAGCTTCGGCACGGAGAGGGTGTACTTGATTTTTCGACATTTTAATTCGTTTTCGAACGACGAAAAAGCAAGGAAACTGGGGTTATTAAAAAAAACCAGCTAAAGGATATGTAGAAATTAAATTATTATATATATTGAATAAATTCAAATCTTTCTGTAGGTACTGTCTTTATTTTTTTTTTCAGTTATTAAAAATGAGAAAGAACAAAGGTAATATTGTGTACAGTGCGCAAAACAAAAAGACGAACAAGGTAATAATAATATCAAAATACATAATTTGGGCGGTGCGATTTTTTTTAGTTTTCTACCGATTAGGTTGACGGCCTCCATGGTCGAGTGGTAAGACGCTCGACTAAGAATCCAAAGGTCGCGGGTTCAAACCCGGCGTGCGCCAATAACTTGTATTCAATTAATATGTGTCATAACACATTTAATTCATATGAACATAGTACAAAGTATATTTGCGGAACGTTCCAGAGTGGTAGATACTCTAAGTATCGCCCTGGTGAAAGACCACCATTCAGAATCGAAACGTTGCTTGAAATGGTTTGAGCCGTGTTTGGTGACCAGATCTGAATAGCCAGGTACTTCCCAACCTTCCTCTTCCCAATCTCCTTCCCCTCCCCACTACCTTCAATCCCACGACATACCCCGATTGGGGATGGCAGTCTCACTGGCTCTAGACGGTTGGGAGCAGTTGAGACTCTTGTGCGGTATTCATATTTTAAAAAAGGTTCAAATTCGGGATTACGGAGTTTGAAGGTGCGCTGAACTCAAATCTAATGTCAAAATGCATAATTTCGGCGGCCATCTTGGATTTTTTTGAGTTTTCCACCGTTTAGGTTAAAATTCGGAATTAGGGAGTTTGAAAATGCGCTGAACTCGAATCCAATGTCAAAATGTATAATTTCGGCAGCCATCTTGATTTTTTTGAGTTTTATACCGTTTAGGTTCAAATTCAGAATTAGGGAGTTTGAAGGTGCGCTGAACTCGAATCTAATGTCAAAATGCATAATTTCGGCGGCCATCTTGAAATTTATTAGTTTTCTACCGATTAGGTTTAATTTCGGAATTAGGGAGATTGAAGGTGCGCTGAACTCGAATCTAATGTCAAAATGCATAATTTCGGCGGCCATCTTGAATTTCTTGAGTTTTCTACCGATTCGCTTCAAAATCGGGATTAGGGAATTTGAAGGTGCGTTGAACTTGAATATTATGTCAAAATGCGCAATTTCGGAAGCCATCTTGAATTTATTGAGTTCCCTACCGATTTGTTTCAAAATCGAGATTAAGGATTCTTGAATGCTATTGTAATTTAGTCACAGAAGCTATCGGCAAACACGTACGTTATTTTTCTAGTAAATAGACAGATTAAATTAGAAGTTGATTTGTGGAATTTTTAAAACCCACATAAGTATATATTAAAATATATAAGCCTTATGCATATACTTGCTTTAGTGACCTGGTATTCTTTTTTTGATGTCAACGTTTTTTGCACAGGACGAACATGTATTTTTGGTGGAAAATTCAACGGAAAACCAAGTTCCAGCCGAAACGAAAATCAAGGATCGACGACTTGTGGAGTTGATGTATTTTATGCAGCAATTACAGAGTATAAGTGACCATGCCCCACAATCCGGATGTAATTTCAACTGTCTTGAAATTATTTCCGAAGTTCGAAAAGGACTGGACTCAAAACTGATCATTAAATGCAGAATGTGCGAGCGGAAGTTTAAAGAAAGTTTGATTGAAGAGAAAAAGGATATAATAGATGTAAATAGTGAAATAGTTTCCACTGTAATGTCATGTAGATCGGGCAATACACATTTAAGAACCATTACAGCCGCCGTTGATTTACCCGGAATTTACCTTTCATTATATTTATCTATCCAAAACCGAGTTTGTTTTTGCTCATGTTTGGGCTCATATTAAATAAAGAAGTTATAATTTCGGAAATGTTTTATATTTATTTATTAGAGCATATGTTTTAAAACTAAAAAAAGCAAAAAATATATGAATGCACACTTATAAAAAAAATTAAAAATTTTTTTGCCGGGTCAGGCATAACACTTACTATAATTGCATCAGGCATGCGGAGGGTTAACTAAAATAAATATATTACAATTGTAAAATGTACTATGTATAGTCAATTAATATCAAACTGTATTATATGTATTACTCTTCAAATACCTGCCTATTCTCATTAGACCCCTACATTATACCTACAGAACGACATACTTTACTTTGCAGTCGGCGGCATCACCTTTTCCATCAGACTTTGTGGATATTTAAATTTATGCATTTAAAAAACGTTTTTTCGTTCGCTTGTTCCTACTTTAACCGCCTGCAAAGTTAAGTCGGTCAAGCTGTATCCATTTATTTTCATACAGCGAATAAATTAAAATGTTATAAAGCAAGTGTATTTTTATTTCGTATTTGATCGAAATGCTGCGTCCTTTTTTAAATCCATCATCGTCCCAAGCAAAGTTAGCGAGCGAGCGGGCGCCGGCTAGCGGCGATCCACGTTTGTCTATAAGTACCAAAAATACCTAACGGCAGCAAACGCTTAGCTTTTATGCCTGCTCTTAATTTAAGAAGTTTCCTTTATATATTTTCCACGGTTATGTAAAAAGATTTATTTCAAGGCCATGATAAAATTCGGTTAATTGTGGTATTATACAGTTCAAAACAGCCTTTGAGTATTAAAAACTGGCGAAGATAACAAAATTGTTCGACGAAAAAAACTGAAATATAATGTCATGCTAACTATTTAAAGAATACTGAATTAAATATAAAGAATATCGAGTTTTTGAAAGAGAGAGTACGAAAACAGCGTGCAATATAGTTTTGAGTGATGAATACTTGGACCAAGTGAATGAGTTTGTATATTTAGAAAGAATGTTTACGAAGGATGGAAAGGCTGATAAGAATATTGAAAGAAGGGTGAATGCAGGAAACTCCATTTAATAGAGGACTGGACATAAAGACTGGCGCAAATAAAAAAATGTCCAAAGCAGCGAAGCTAGCAGTCCACAATGGAGTGCTTTTACCAACCCTGATGTATGGCAGTGAGGCATGGGACTGGCAGAGAAAGGATGAAAGTAGACTAAACGCTGTAGAAATGAGATCCCTGAGGCGTATGTGTGGTAAAACCATGTGTGACCGTGTTAAAAATGTGGATATCCGGAAAGAATGCAAGGCTGATATGAGAAAGGGACGTTTAGATGGTTTTGGCATGTAGAGCGAATTGACAAAGAAAGGAGTGTGAAAAAATAATATATATGACAGTGAATCAAATACTTAAGTCGGGCCATGTGAAGAGTCAGAATAACAGAAGAGTATGTATTAGATCAGAGGTTCCCAAACTTTTTTGTCCCGTGCACCACATGCCGATTTTTTCTGTTTTGTATAGACCCCCTGCTTTCCTAATATTGTTTTTTTTAGCGTTGGGAAAACTTCAAAGTTTTGTGAACGCTTCAGGAACTGCTAGTTCTTTGAAATGAACATTGCAATTGAAGTCGAACTCGCCAAAAAATAGTACTAATCGGTAGAGATCTCAAATCGAAAAGTGCTAGCAAATCAGCGAAAATTCCTCCGAAAAAAAGGATTGGTGGGTCGAGATTTGAAATCGAAAAGTACTAGCAAATCGACAAAAAAACGTCCCCAAAAAATTACTAGCAAATCGACAAAAATATGAAACTGAGGAAAAACTTGTTCCTCGCCAAATCTTAGTAGTTCTTTGGTTCTTAAATAGTCTTTGAAGTCGAACTTCCATTGAAGTACTTAGAATAAAGTACTTCATTGAAGTCCGACATCAATTAAAATATATGAACTGCCGCAAAATGAAGCAGTTCGCACCAACGGAACTACCAACTTCAAATGAAGTATTTGTTCAATGAGAATTGAATGAAGTTGGAACTGCCGCAAAAGGAAGTAGTTCTTTGAAGTTTGCGGGAAGCCAACATTTTGGTGACGGCCTGCCTAAATGGAATCCACTCTCGTGAACCCCCATTTACGCCTCATGCACCCATAGACATAATTATTTAATTCATCTAAGCATGCACCCCCAATTTTTTTTTTCACTGACGTGGACCCCTTGCAGGTCGGAATCGACCCCTGGGGGTCGATATAGACCACTTTGGGAATGACTGTATTAGATGATGTATGAATGTGAATGAAGGAAGGAGTGTGTACGAAGACAGAGTTGTATGGCGGTCCATCTTCTCTCCCCTGCGGGGAAACGGCGTGATAATTAGTTAGTTAGGCAGTTTTATTTATACTGCTAGCCTGTATTCAACTAATTGAACTTAATGTGTTTTAAATATTTTCTTTCTTACAGTGTTAATACTTTTCATTTAAAACTATTAGTTGATTTTTTTCCTTTTTTTTAAAATATAAAGGTACCAGTATTATAGGTTTTTTTTAAACTAAAATATCACTATTTTATTTCCATTTTTTACAAAAAATATTCCGATTGCTTTAGTCGTGATAACACTTATTTACAAAGGTCATATTGCATTATATCCATCTAATTTATTTTTTTATTGCTGCTAACAGTAGATATTACAATAACGATTGCCAATACCAGTATGCATTACGTAAGAACTCATAGCATTTTATAATTTCCGAAATTGATATTCATTTATAATTTGTTTATCAGATCTTAAAAATTCACACGCTTATATAAAAAAAACTGATCATTTTAAACCTTTTATTTTTTTATTATTGTACAACAGATATAAACCCAATAACAAAACATCTGTCCGACCATAGGGTATTCTGAACATTGCATGATTTCTGCTGCGACAGTATTTTTCTGGTACGAATAAGCAGTAGCATGCCAAGACGTATGGACAGTCGATTAAGTGATTTATAATTTTAAAGCCTATTGCCATGAGACCAGCATTGCGCCTAGTCTCTAAGCTTTGATAATGTGTCTCCTCGAGTAGTTCCATGTGATGCATGAACATAGGGTATGTTGCGTGCGAACGCATGTACACATACCTGAGGATTTTTTTTTTAATCTGTTCCAACATATTTATGTATTTGATTTGATGTGGAGCCCAGACAGTGCTAGCGTACTCCAACTTGCTTCTTATCTATGAATCAGAATACACAGATAGATTTTGAGTAGGAATTGTACGGTTAGATTTTTAGTTCAATGCTTTTCTGCGAGTGAAGAGTCATTTAAAAAAAGAAAAAGAGGTTTACCGCTTGTAGACTTGGAGTAAGAATATATATGGAGAGAGAGCTAAACATTTTTACCCAACCTATACAAATTTGCGATATATCACATTCTCCGGGTTTTTGCGTCTTGTACCATGAGAGAGAAAGAGACAAGAAAAGTCTTCACATAATATTGCAGCACTTCCAAGTATGTAAGAATCTTGAAGTAACAATATATCGAGGGAGAGCTAATTATTTTTACCCAACCTACACAAACTTGCGATAAATCACTTTCTCCGGGCTTTTACGTCGTACACCATGAGAGAGAAAGAGACAGCAAATTTCATGGACCGCTTCTATATACTGTCGCAATGATCTTAAGGTCCTGGTTCACGGCGGGACTCCGCCCACATTTTTATTATGCCACTAAACATGACGCAACTAAATGGTTTTTTAGGTTATATGCTATATTTTTGTTGATAAAGATACTGTGAAAAAGTGGCTATACGAATAAACAAAAACATTATGTCGATATGGGATATGAATGGATGTATAAATACCGTAGCCTTAGTCTTGGCCACGCCCAGGTGCGCCGAGTCATGTTAAAATCATCAAAAACAAGTCCAAAACTGACTTCACTGCCTTGGATAGATACTACTCTACCGAATGTTCTCCGTCCGTGCTAACTTCACATCATCGAGTCGTATAACTTACGTCAACGGATTTTGAGGTTATTTCCTATATTTGTGTTGATTAAAAAACTTGCAGTGGTCATACAAATAAATCAAACATGATGGTGATATGTGCTATGCGTGAATGATCAAATAAGACCAAACAAAGTTTATAAAACATCACTTTTCAGAGGTATTTCAACATTTTTAAATATTTTTGACCGAAATTTAGAATTTCCACATTTTTAATGATTTAAAGACATAAAAACAACAAAAAGCTGCAAGCGTTATTTAGGCAAACCTTCTGTTATTAGTGTTTGTGTGATATTTTGACTTTATAAATCATTTTAATGGAGTATTGATATGATTTGTTTAATGTGTTCAAATATTTTTATTAAAGGCGGTAACTAATAGGCTGTCCAACATATTTGTCTCTTTCTATCGAGTCATTTAAAGTCAACCGTCTTGACTACACTGTTTCGCAAAGGTACCTCTCCATGTTCTCCAAGCTTTTAGAATTATATATTTCGTTTGAGCTACACATTCAAATGTTGCTTGGAAAATATGTTAGGTAAACACTAATGGGTAGTGAACAATAATTTATTACTTGACATTAATTCTTGTGGTTCACTTATTTGCATTCAAAGCATGTAAAACATTATTAACATTCTGAGAATGATGTATTTTCCAATGCTTACATCAACGATGACATTGACGCCCTCCACATGGTGCAAGTGTAGAGGAAAGATTGCCGAGTCTAAATACAGAGATACTTATTTAGAGAAAGCTACAATTAACAATATCGTCGCTGGAAAGGAAAAAAGGACTTAAGTGACACTTTGTTCAAAAATGACTTAAATGTGCATTTTTTAAATTTATTTTGAATCTGCATCAAATGCTCTGACTTATTCGTTTGATTCTGAAGACTTTCGTTTATTTTATATGAATACCGCACAAGAGTCTCAACTGCTCCCAACCGTCTAGAGCCAGTGAGACTATGGCATCCCCGATTGTTGTGAGGCTGAAGGTAGTGGGGAGGGGAAGGAGATTGGGAAGAGGCAGGTTGGGATGGCTATTCAGATCTAGTCACCAAACACGGCTAAAGCCATTTCAAGCAACGTTTCAATTCTGAATGGTGGTCTTTCACCAGGGCGATACTTAGAGTATCTACCACTCTGGAACGTGCCGCAAATATACTTTTTGTTATTTTCATATGAATTAAATGTGTTATGACACATATTAATTAAATAAAAGTTATTGGCGCACGCCGGGTTTGAACCAGGGACCTTTGGATTCGTAGTCGAGCGTCTTACCACTCGACCATGGAGGCCTACTGTTATTATTCAAAATTCACATTTGATTAATGGTTGACATTAAAAAAAAGATTAAAATTGCATCAACTTGACATTCGGCTTAGCGCTCTGTGTGAACTCGAGTGACAAATATGTTAGGTACAAGGTGCCGAATATTTCACTCCATTCTAAATGAAGCTTTATTACAAATACCTATCTGGTAGGGCAAAATCATCGAAAATGATCACTGATGACATATTAGATTAATACTAGCAGATAAAAACCCGCTCCCACGTGGTTCAGTCACGACACACACATCAAAAGGAACATAGTCAGTAAATCGTGAAGGACTGTGATCGGAAAAAAATTCAAACTTTTGTGTGTATGAGCAATTTTTCCATCGAACGTGGCAGAAGACGGCTTACGGTATTGATACCATCAGATAATTAATAACTGTTTTTTTTTTAAATACGTCATCTTTAAATGTGTCATATAATTTAGGTGTTTGTGTCATTTGAAGATTTATTCTTAAAAAGACGTGTAATAATAACCTAATCAAATAACACACCTACAAGATGACATCATTTTTTTTTTTTGTAAACATTCTAACCAACAAACGTAATGTTAGATAATATGTACATTAGTCAAATAAGCAAAAAATATTTGAGGTTTTTGTTCTTGTAGTGTGAGTGTGTTGGTCGGTAATTATTAAAAAAGCTCTAGATATATATATATATATCTAGAGCTTTTTTTATTATTAAGTGCTTTAAAGTTTGCCTTTTCCCAAATGGTGAATATATTTTAGATGGCTGAAGGGCCACAAAAGTCTTCAGAATCAAACGAGAGTCAAAGCGTTCGATGCAGAAAAGAAAAATTATCAAAACTGCATGTTTAACTCATTTTGACCAAAGTGTCGCTTAAGCCCTTTTGCTCAGATCAATAATATACCAGGAGAGAGCGCTTGTGTAGTCAGGGTTTTTTCTCCTGACTCGGGCATGGCTAGGGCTAGGGCTAGGGTGTTTATACATCCATTTATAGCACATGTCGACATCATGTGTTTGTTTATTTGTATAACCACTTTTCACAGTATTATAAACAAAAATATAGGATACAACCTAAAAAACCGTTGAGTTATGTCCTGTTATTATGTCACATAGCAAAACGTAGTGGGCGGAGTCGCTGGAGACGCGGGAGACGAAAAACATGCTTACACACCGAAAAGTGGTACCATATTATGTGAGAACTAGTCTTATCTCTTTCTCTCTCACGTTTTACGACGTAAAAAACCCGGAAAGTGATTTATCGTAAATTTGTATAGGTTGAGTAAAAATATTTAGCTCTCTCTCCATATATATTCTTGCTCCGAGCCCTTTTGCCTTTCCAGCGACGATATTCTTATAAAAGTAGTGTTACAGTCTTGAAGTAACAATATATGGAGGGATAGCTAATTTGTTTTACCCAACCCATCCGAAATTGTAATAAATCACTTTTTCCGAGTTTTTACATCGTACACCATGAGAGAGAAAGAGACAACAATTTTCTTGGACTGCATCTATATACTGTCGCAATGATCTTAAGCTGGCTATCTTCGCTGGTTAACGGCGGCACTCCGCCCACATTTTTTATTTTGCCACTAAACTAGACACAACTAAACGGTTTTTTAGGTTAGATGCTATATTTTTGTTGATAAAAATACTGTGAAAAAGTGGCTATACGAATACACAAAAACATTATGTCGATATGTGATATGAATGGATATATAAATACTGTAGCCTTAGTCTTAGCCACGCCCATTTGCGCCGAGTCATGTTAAAATCATCAAAAACAAGTCCAAAACTGACTTCACTGCCTTGGCTTGGGCTACCTCTAGTATACTCTAAGGTTACAGTTAAGAAGAGGCGCTGTTCTTTCCCAAAAAAATAACTCAAGAAAATCGGAATGGCGACAAATGCATTGCGCTCAAAGACTCCTTCTGTGAATAAAGCTTGCGTGTTCAAGGTCCACCTGTGAATTCACGAGATTCCCATGCGTAGAAGACATAGAGGCTTTTAGATATTTCACTATTCCGCTGTTACTCGTCGTAACCGGTTATGGGTAGGCTCATGTGATGCCCGATGGTGTTTTTTTTACGAAACATAAAGGTGTGATCGTAATGGTGTGGAGGTACTCACCGAGCGGCCAAGTGGGCTATTCTGATAAATGTGTTTATTTATAAATTAACGGTCTAAAGTCCAATTACAAAAAAAACAGCTCATACACAATAAATAATGAAGCAATGACAAAAATAGGACAAAATGTACAAAAGAAAGAACATTCAAATCGAAGTCACAGTCAAGTCAAAGTTTTGGTAGAGTCGTAAAGAATGACAAAAAAACATTTAGACTGCTACCAAAAATTTCAAAACTTTGGCTTGAGTTAACAAGTCTTGACATTCTGGACATTGGAGAATTATACCCATAATTAGTATAGTGATGATTGAGGAACAGCAATTCATTGTGTCTGAGTCTACGGCAAGGAATGTTGAACTGGATGAGGTGCAACAGAGAAGGTGAGTCTATAAAACAATTAATAATTTTGAAAATGCAAATTAAATCAAAGTTTTTCCTACGTGTTTCAAATGAAGTCGTTTTCAATCATTGTTTGATTTCAATTATTTTTATATATAATAATTATTTTGTGAGACTAAAACACATGAAAATTTGATAATATCGTACAGTTATCTGTTGCACACTTGTTCACGTTGTATCGTCGTCACAGTTGGGCGGGTTTTATCATTGTGATACGACAAAAGCATTGTCACAGGAAATTATTATTCTGTTAGAAATGCTAGGTGGCTTGGGCAGGATTCCCTGGAACTGGAATGCACAACTGAAATGCCACGGAGTTCTAGATTTCAGAAATCTTTCGATCTTCGTCACCTCATGTTGTGCACATTTAATTTTATTCATATGTGACAATACCAGAGTAACCTAGAGACCTAACTTTGCGAAATATTGTAGCAAGTTTATAACCAAGCTTGACCACATGAGGTATGGCGTATAAGCTTCCAGCCAATAGGATGCGAAGAAAACCGTAAAGATAAACATTATTCCGTCTTTATCTGTTCGCGAACAATTTTGCGTTGCTACCATGAGAAAGAAAGATACATGAATACGTTCAGATGTTGGACTAATCAGGAAATCCCCATTTTTACAAATTTACGTGAGAATCCCGTATATCTCTCTAAATAAAACATTAAAAATGCATTAAAACTCATTTTAAACGGGAGTTTATTAAATCGAAACAAATAATGCAAAGATTGATGTAGGTAACTAGTTGTTTTGTAGGTTAGCGTGCTAAATATTTGAGGTCAAATTAAGAAATACGAATTCTTTGATACCTGTGGAAACTGATTTTTTTGGTCCTTCGTTACTTCAGTTGAAGCAACCAACAACTGCACATATAGGCATATCTTTTTTTTTAATATTGCACTAAATTCACTCAAGTAATTATATATATTTTATGCTTTTTGTCTGTCAATTTGACTGATAGAAGTAAATTAGTGTGAAGTTAGTAATATGTTGAAAAATGACTACACGGCTTTTAGCACGCACCAAATCATATGTTCTTAATAAAAATTGTTTGTCTCTTTTTATCATATGTCTATAAAACCGAGCATAAAGAGAGAGCTATATGTTGCGAGTATGAACGATTTAACTCATAATTAGGACGGTCTCTCTATATTTTTACTCTAAGGACAATACGTACAGTGAAGTACAAATGAAGAAAGAATATACCGTTTATTTTTATAGCGGTAACGAACCAGTTATGTCGACTATTTTGAAGCCTTGGAAGATTGTCAATTGAAAATTCCTGCATTGTATAATAAATGTAACTAACTAACTAACTAACTAACCATCACGCCGTTTCCCCGCAAGGGTAGGCAGAGAGGACGGACCGCCATACAACTCTGTCTTGGCACACACTTCTTGCTTCATTTACATTCATACATCGTCTCATACATACTCTTCTGTTATTCTGACTCTTCACACGACCCGATTCAAGTATTTGATTTACTTGATCGTGCCATGTCTTTCTCGGGCGTCCTCGACTTCTTCTTCCATTCACTTTCGCATCATATATTCTTTTCACACTCCTTTCTTCGTTCATTCGCTCTACATGCCCAAACCATCTAAGCGTCCCTTTCTTAATCCTATCCATTACGCTCACATCAGCCTTGCATTCTTTCCGGATATCCACATTTGTAATACGGTCATACATGGTTTTACCGCACATCCGTCTCAAAGATCTCATTTCCACAGCATTCAGTCTACTTTCATCCTTCCTCTGCCAGTTCCATGCCTCACTGCCATACATCAGGGTTGGTATAAGCACTCCATTTTGGACTGCTAGCTTCGCTTCTTTGGACAATTTCTTATTTGCCCCAACAGCGTTCAGTCCTCCATTAATGGAGTTTCCTGCATTCATCCTTCTTTCAATATCCTTATCAGCCTTTCCGTCTCTTGTAAACATACTTCCTAAATACACGAACTCATCCACTTGCTCCAAGTATTCATCATTCACAACTATATTGCACGCTGTTCTCGTACTCTCTCTTTCAAACACCATCACTTTGGACTTTACTTACATTCATCATCAACTCATTTTGCATACATACTTGGTTCATCCTAGACACGAGAAACTGTAGATCTTCCATATTGTCAGCAATCAGCACCGCATCATCCGCATACAATAGGCAACATACTTTCACATTGTTCATTTTCGCGCCCAAGCCCACACCTTTCAATTCTTGCATACAATTATCCATGTACAAATTGAACAACCACGGTGACATTACACAGCCTTGTTTTACACCTTTTGTGATGTTAAACCACTTCGTAAAATCACCGTTTACTCTAACACATGCAACGCTTCCCTCGTACAAGGACGCGATTGCCTGTATAAGATTTGTGTTAACTCCATACATGGATAATACCTTCCACAATTTGTCCCTATCAACTCGATCATACGCCTTTTGCAAATCGACAAAAAGCACAGAAAAGTTTCTGGTTTTTGCCAAAAACTTCTCAGTAAGCATCCGCAATGAGAAAATTTGATCCATGCACCCCCTTCCACTCATGAAAGCACCTTGAATGTCCCAAATTTTGTCTTTTGTTTTCATTCTTACTCTTTCAATCAATATTCTACCATACAGCTTGCCAACTGAACTTAGTAAGCTTATAGCCCTATGGTTCCCACATTCCATGCGTGACCCTTTTACCTTTGTACAGAGGCATGATCACAGCCCTTCTCCAATCTAATGGCGTGTAACCCTCCTCTAAACACTGGTTAAAAAGTTTGCACAGCCATGTGAGAACTACACGGCTATCTCCTTTAAAGTATTCAGCAGCGAGATTGTCGAATCCAACAGCTTTACCATTCTTCATGCATTTAATCGATCTTTTTTATTTCATCCATGCTGATTTCGACAACATTCACTTCATCATCATTCATACCTGATTCGACACTGGGAACACTGTCGCTTGGGGTGCTTTCAAAAACCTCTTCGAAATATTTCATCCATCTTTCTTTTATTTCTTCCTCATTTGTCAACATTTTTCCATCTTTCGATTTTACAACTTTCACGCATCCGCTTTCTGGGCCGTTTCGGGACCTCTTGACCTCCTTCCAAAACAATTTAATGTTTTCTTGGAAGTGATTTGTCATTTTTATTCCCTCTTCTTCTTCCAGGCGTTTTCGTTCTTTCACTCCAACACTTACTCTTTTCTTGCATTCCTTGTATACTTCTTTCGCTCGATCCCTCTCCGCGCTAGAAGCACTGCCAGTCGCTATCAGACATAACCATGCTTTCTTCTTCTCTGAGACCAGTGCTTTAATCTCGTCATCCCACCATGCGTCACCTTTCTTCCTACCTTGCGTGCTTATTCCGCAAACCTCTCTAGCAGATTCGCATAGACTCACTTTTATATGGTTCCATGTTTCCTCTATGCTTAGACCATCCATTCCCTTCTCATTCAATCTTGTATCCATACATTTCTCATACTTACTTCTCACATTATCGTTTTGCAGTTTTTCTATTTTGACTCTTGTTGGAGTCGACACCGTTTTCACTTTAGTTCGCCAGCCGCGAAAGAGGTTTAATCTAGAAACTACCAAGAAGTGGTCAGATTCAACCTCAGCTCCTCTGTAAACTCTCGTGTCCACGGTATTGGCTTCTCAACCTAGAGTCAATTACTACAAAAATCGATAATTGACCTTTCATTTCCCCTTTCCCACGTATATTGGTGGATACCTTTATGATCAAAGAAAGTATTCGATACAAACAGGTTCCACTCTAAACATACTTCGAGTATTCTTTTTACCGTTATCATTCGTTCTTTTATCCCCAAACATACCTAAAGCCGACTCAAACCCGTCTCGTCTGATTCCCACCCACCCATTCAAGTCCCCTGCCATAATAATCCTTTCATTCGTATTTTTAAGCCTCATTACATCATTCACACTAGTCCAAAAAGCATCTTTCACTTCGTCGCATTCAGAATTGACAGGAGCATAACCAATGACAAGAAACACCCTTGTCAACCCGATTTTGAACCGGATCCACATTATTCTCGCACTTACACATTCATACTGCAACATACATTTAGCCATTCTAGGAGACAGTAACGCTGCAACACCTTGACAAGCCCTCTCTGTTTCTGGTCGCCCGGACCAGATGACGAGCGTGTCATTATGTTGCACTGTACCGCTCTCTTTTTTCATACTCTCTGTTAGACAGAGTACATCCAAACATTTAGCCATCATTATATCACATAGTTCATTCATCTTCCTTTCCATTCCTCCTCTCACATTCCACGTGCCAATTCGACATTGTTCACGTTCCGTCCTCTTCTTTGCGCCACCGAAGGGTTGGCGGTGTGATGGATAGCGAACCTCATCGCCACCTGTTTCGGCCATGCCCTTCCTCTTAAACGTCACTACTTGACTAAGCTAAACATAATAAATGTACAATATAATATAATTAACTAGAAAGGAATTTTACGGACACTCTGTACCTATCAATGGCGGGAGGTAGGTACTAGGAACCAATTATTATAACCTGGCGTGTTTTTAGAACTGTGGCAAATCTCGCATAACTGTTCTTCCATAGAATGTAAATAAATAAAAAAAAACCACGGTCGACGATCGTTCGCGCTTCATTCAACTGTGGAAAAATATGTACTTTGGGACATGGTTACTTGCTAAGTGAATATAGATGAAGGATTCATAATAAACAATATTTCATACACCTATATACGAAAAGGTAAAATTGAAGAGTATAAAAAATTGTCTTTGAAAAAAAATTTTTTGTAAGATTTTTTTATGCGCAAGAATCCCAACTACTCCCAATCGTCTGCAGCCAGTTTTGTTTGTTTTTGTATTTTTATTTAGATGTATGCAAATATTTTTTTCACACATCTAGTAAGAAAAAACATTTTTACATTTCACATTATTGTAGAACAAAGCATATAATCATAGGTTTTTTTTTACATATTCAGCACAAATCCTCCGAAAAGTGGCAAGGCTTGAGGCTTCTTTAAAGGCATTTGGAAGACTATTAAAAAGTTTTTGGCCTTTATAAAACACGCTGTTTTGAGTACACACAAGATTCGTTTTGGGAAGCCTAAAATCATGACAACTTCTCGTAGGATAATTGTAAATATTTACATTATATATAATATTATTTTGCAGATATTTAGGAAGCATGTTATTTTTAAGCTTGTAAATCATCGTTGAAGTATTATGTATTATATGTTGTTTAGGTGTCATCATATTTAAATTTCGTAACATTATTTGAACTCTAGTAAAAATATTACATTTCAAAATCGTCCACATCCCCCTATTTTGTATAACCTGCAGTTTATTATTTTGGGCTTCGTTACATAAGAATAAAACACTAGAACAATAATTTAAATGCGGAGTTACAATAGAATTGTATACAAGGCGGGTTGTCTTGAGATCAAAGTTGTTTCTGATCCTTTTTAAGAATCCAACCTTTTTAGCAATTTTTTTAGTTATATATTCTAAGTGTTTTTTCAAATTTTAACTTATCATCTATTATTACACCTAAATATTGCCAGTGGGACTATTGGGGTATGCAGTTAGGCTGAAGATAGTGGGGAAGGGAATGATATGGGAAGACGGAAATTGGTAAGTACCTGGCTATTCAGATCTGGTCACCAAACGAGTGTGAAGCTATTTCGAGTAACCTTTCGATTCTGAATTGTGGTCTTTCATCAGGGCGATACTTAGAGTATCTACCACTTCGGATTTAAAAATAGTGGTTTTATCTACATCCATATCGACTGTGATAGGTCAATGGTGTTAATCCATTTTTTTTTAAGTAAAATTTAGACCTTTGCGATAACATTACGATCATGCTGTTATGCTTGACATCTGATCTTAATTTGATCAAATGTTGGAAAGGACCGAGAATCGGTGGTTAACGGGGGCGATTATTTGAAGTGGTAACGTTAAAAAATTTAAAAAAGTAGCGCTAATCATCGATTAGCGACAGCGTGAAATGTGACATTGGTTCAAAGTGGAAAAAATGTGGAGTAACGCCTTTGACCTAAGCACAGTCTATATAGATTTTTTGACTGTTTGAATTAATTATTAGCGTTTTTTTTCCCATTTCTGCAAAAATTTTCGATGCTCTCATTATTTCGTACTAATGATTTTGCCTTCGTCATTCTTTAATCTTATTTTAAGATGCATTCTGTCTTTATCTCTCGCCATTAGCTAACATGCTCTTAACTTCCAAGTATCGAAGTGTACACCTCCCAACATCTCCTCATTAGTTGCAATGTATTTGTAGATTCTATCCTAAGCTCCTTATGCATCAGGCTAATCATTAGGCCAAGCAACACCATCTTTCAACACTTTTAAATGTAACTTATTATGGAGTAAATTCCTAACCATAACGACATAAACGATCAATAAGCAGTTTAAGTTGAAATATGTCTTGAGGCTGAAGAGTTAAAACTGATTTTAAATGTAATATCACTCAAGAGTCTCAACTGTCTGAAACCAGTGGGATTATGTTATCCCAATGTTTTAGTCCATCTCCTTCCCCTCCCTACTACCTTCAGCCTCATAAGATACCACAATTGGGGATGCCATAGTCTCTCTGGTTCCAGACGGTTAGGAGCATTTGGGACTCTTTCTGGGCATTACAAAAACTTTTATTAAATTTAAAAAACTACAGATCGACACACTTATTCATGCAATCAGAGGCGTCACCACTGTGGATATGAAAAAAACTATTGATTTTTAAAAATAGTTCGTTCGTTACTTTCTGTTTTGGTAGCCTTGACAGATAATTTTGAAGAGTAATGAAATATGAATTGAAATGAACGTGGAATTATTTTATTTATCATTATTTTTTATATGAATACCACACAAGAGTCTCAACTGCTCCCAACCGTCTAGAGCCAGTGAGACTACGGCATCCCCAAAATAGGATATGTTATGAAGGTGAAGGTAGTGGGGAGGGGAATGAGATTGTGAAGAGGAAGGTTGGGAAGTACCTGGCTATTCAGATCTGATCACCAAACACGGCTAAAGCCATTTCAAGCAACGTTTCGATTCTGAATGGTGGTCTTTCACCAGAGCGATACTCAGAGTATCTACCACTCTGGAACGTGCCGCAAATATACTTTTTTTATTAATTAAATGTGTTATGACACATATTAATTAAATAAAAGTTATTAGGTTACAAGCCGGGTTTGAACCCGCGACCTTTGGATTCGTAGTCGAGCGTCTTACCACTCGACCATGGAGGCCGTCAAATATGGATATGTCAGCGTATGAGCAGGGTATTTGACCTCGTATTCCTAAATAAAGTATTATATGACAAAAATACGATTGAAAAGAATCGGTAGGAAACCAAAGACAAATGCCAGTAAATAATTAAATAATATTTAAATGGTTGAGATACATAGAGCAGATAAAAAGGAGTATTAACCCTTTGCAACCGGTGGAAAAAAAATCGGAATAGCAATGCGCTATAGCAATAAAGCTTTTAGTTATTATCCCTTAGGTCAGGGAAAAATAATTTTAAAAATCTCTGGAGACCAGATTCTTTAAAAAATTACACGCACTATCGTGCGGTTCAGGAATAATTTGACATTCGCACGATCGTGCGCATACCATTATTTTGGTACAATTTCTTTAAAATAAAGACAATTCAAATTTAAAAAGCAATATTTATTTATATTTTTTCACACATTTGCTTCACCTTCAACTTATCCATCATTTGTTTAAACATCTCATTACTAAATTCTCTACCATTATCAGATATGATTTCACTAATCCTCGAACCATCACCTAACCATCCCCGAACAACCTCACATACTCCTTCTGCATGTTCAGACTCAGCTTTCTCAATCCTTAACTCCATTCTTATCACCTTTATCTCTCTTATTAAAGCCTCTAGACTACGGGAGCCACTTGTTTCCCCACTTCCATCCGGGAGCGCCATATTAACATTTATTAATTTCATAGGGTTACAAATATATCAATATATAACATATTATATTTTCTTGTGGTAAGTATAAAAACAATTTTTCCCTCGAGATAAACACAGATACACGTTGCATTTTTCGCAGCGTATTTTAGAACGGCTTCTGCAATTTTCATAGCGGCAGACTCTGGGAGCATTTATCTCATCAAAAATTGGGAGATGATTATATCCATCATATCTCTTAGCTACAGATGGCGGATTTGCTTTGCCTGTATTTCCTATTACTAGGCAATTCATCTTCTTCCTCATCTGTTTCGACACTTCTTCTCCTCTTTTCAGGTTTATTTACCAATCCATCGGCAACATCCAGGCGAAACTCTAATAATGTCAAAGTCTTGTTCCTGGGAACTCCATTTGCAAGGCAATCATTTTTATAGAGTCTCCAAGCATTTACCAGAGCTAAGTCCACGAAATGGATCAAAACTTTCAGTGTCCATTTTTTAATTTTAATGAAGGTACGATAGTATTCCATTAGCTGGTCAAGAACGTCCACTCCTCCCATGTGCATATTGTAATTCTGTACTATCTTTGGAGCTGAAATGTCAATGTAAGACCTTGAACGTTTGTCCCATCTTTTGACTGATGTCTTATTTTCAGCACCAGTGCAATTTGACACCATCAGAACGGATTTTTTGTCTTTCTATTTAACAAGTGCCGTTTCTTCACTGACAAACTGCTGGCTTTCTCCTCGAACCATGACTCTGTCATTTTTAAATTTGATGTTGGTTCTTTCAGCTAATCTATTTAGCATAATAGTCCCAGTGCCATGTAGTTTCTGAGCGTGTAGTTGTTTGATCAGTGGAACTGTCGTAAAATAGCGATCAAAGTAAAGACAGCTGCCGGGGGGGACACTTTTAGCCAAGTGTAGAATTACTGATGGACCAAGGCCAAGTGGTGTGTCTCCAAAAGTACTCTTGGCTCCCTGATATATGGCAAAATCAAGCATGAGGCCACCACTTGTTGTGAGAACAAAATTCTTTAATCCCACAGGGCGAGGCTTGTTCTTCACCACGGCGAAGTTTACATCGTCCAGTAAACGGGATCATTTGTTCGTCGATCGAATAGTAACCTGGAACTCTTTCAAGCTTGGTACATGCATTTTGAACCCTTGTTATTACTGGTTGAACTTTCCATAGCGGGTTTTGGGCCTCTTCCGGTGGAGCGTCATCAGTTTCAACCACATGAAAAGCATTGCGTAAAGCCAAGAAACGATCGCGACTCATCACTTCAGAAATCATCAAGAGCTTCATATTAGCACGCCAGTACATTGGCAGTTGTGGATAAGGTATACACCCCATAATGATATGTAAGCCAATCATTTTTGACATCTCTGGTGGGTTTGTGTTCAGTTCTCTGCCAGTTTTTCTTAGGTGGTACAAGTTAGAACATGTACTGGCTTTTTCAAAAAAATTGTCGTCAAAATAGTCGCTAAAATATTCCATGGAAGTCCTCACAGTGTTCTTCGGTAGCTCAGGGAAGTCATGGGATTTATCTGTGAATGGTGTTTGCTTCCAAGTACGCTTTCGTCTTGACTTCTTCCTCGAATCTCTTTTCTGCCTTGGCTCCTTCGATCTTGATATAGTGGGAGGAGGGGGGAGATTATCGTCATTTTCCATGGGCTCCTGTAGGTCAGCACACTCTGCCTCAGGCCCTTCGTCATCATTGACCAGATCTTCAATTTCCGACTCATCACCATTACCCAGAATCTCCAAAACATTATACTCATTTATGGCGATTCCTTAAAATAAACAAAAATACGGATTAGGTGGTTGATAAATGAGCATCTTAAAATAAAATGTTTGTAGATAAATCACCTAAAAATGTGACCATAACCCTGGATGTTACGATCGTGCTGTGAGAGATTAAAGGGATAATAACTATTGGTTAACCAAACACAACTACACAAAAATGCATTTAAACTGTTACTTAACATCTTAGGTTCTAAAATAATGCACAATTTTATCAAAAATTAATACTAAAATATCTACATACCTTTGCCAACTGCTGGATCAAAAAACACGGCCATCTTCGTTCGTATTTCTCGAGCTACTGACTAGTTCAAACACGTTCATCTAACTTCACGCGGCTAGAGCAATTCCCGCACGATCGATGCACACCGGGTCCGCTCGCAAAAACAGATTAAATTTTCGATAAAAAATTTTCAACGACTAACTCACGCTCGTATGAGTCCGGTTGTAAAGGGTTAAAAGAAAATAATGTCTTCATGTTTCAGAAAAAGATGGAAAAGATATTTACAGACAATATCATAAACTATCTTGTAAAGTGTTAATCATAGTGTTGGTAGAGTAGTATCTATTCAAGGCAGTGAAGTTAGTTTTTGACTTGTTTTTGATGATTTTAAACTGACTCTGTGCATCTGGGCGTGGTTAAGACTAAGGCTACGGTATTTATACATCCATTCATATCACATATCGACATAATGTTTTTGTTTATTCGTAAAGCCACTTTTTCATAGTATTTTTATCAACAAAAATATGGCACATAACCTAAAAAACCGTTTAGTTGTGTCAAGTTTAGTGGCATAGTAAAAAATGTGGGCGGAGTCCCGCCGTGAACCAGGACCTTAAGATCATCCTTACAGTATATAGAAGCGGTCTAGGAAATTTGTTGTCTCTTTCTCTCTCATGGTGTACGACGTAAAAACCCGGAGAAAGTGATTTATCGCAAGTTTGTGTAGGTTGGGTAAAAATAATTAGATCTGCCTCCATATATTGTTACTTCAAGGTGTTAATTTAATACATCCGGTATTCAAACAGTATCTGATTGTTTGGCATTCCTACCACTGCAAACTCTCCGAATGAACAAGTTATGGCTAGTTAGTCATTAATATTATTACTGTAATCATTCTCACATAGCATCCTGTTTGTCGCCAAATCTTACAAAATCAATTACACTGGCATTGTCTTAACATCACACCTGCATCCATTGTACCCTATTTGGATATTCAATCAAATATTACACACACCCCTTTTCGGTGAGTCTTCATCTTTATTGCCTAATACATGTTCAGTTCTTACTTTCGTTTTTAAGCATTGTTTCGTTGGTAGGTACCCATTACTGTTCCTCTTCTTTCACGTTCTTCGAGGGGCTACCAAAGGATACCAAAGATCGCTTGGAATCCAAAATGTTGTAACCGAAGCTGCGAAAAAACACCGGATGTGTTTTCAGCTTCAGATGAATTTGAAAAAAATAGTAGACTGTAAAACGATAAAACTATACTACTTGATTTAAATGTCTAATTATAGATGTGGACAAATTATGGAATGAAGGAAGTAAGGAAAACCAATTCACTCACCGATGAAGTTGATTTTTAAGCTCTTGATTCTTCTTACACAACGAATCACAACATTTGCGATAAAACACCAAATGTGTTTTCAGCTTGGGGTGAATTTTGAAAATAGTGGACTGTAAAACGATAAAACTATAACTACTTGATGGAAGTGTCTAATTATGGATGTGGACAGATTAAGGAATGAAGAAAGTTATGAAAACCAATTCACTCACCGATGAAGTTGACGTTTAAGCTCTTGATTCTTCTTACACAACGAATCACAACACTTGCGATAAAACACCAAATGTGTTTTGAGCTTCGGATGAATTTTGAAAATAGTGGACTGTAAAACGATAAAACTATAACTACTTGATGGAAGTGTCTGATTATGAATGTGGACAGATTAAGGAATGAAGGAAGTTAGGAAAACCAATTCACTCACCGAAGACATCAACGAACGAACAACTTAATTTTTTATTATTTGAAGATCAAAGCAACAAACCGACGAACAAGCGAAAAAACCAACGAGCAACACATTTTTCAAGTCTTCACCTAATATCGTCAAAATTCAAAAACGACGGCCCGGATATAGAACCAACGCGCAGTACTGCCGCGAATATAGGCAACGTGAGCGCGCTCTGACAACTCTGTTCAACTGTTTTGATTGTGGATGTGGATTTAATTCAAACATCATACCGTACAAAATTCACGTTGCCTTCTTTCATTAAATGTTTTCCTAAAGAAAAATATCGTCTCCCTCAACTTGGGAAAGATTGAAGGAGAGAGTGAAATTGGAAAACGGTAATTGAGGAACTTCGGGGGCTAGACTTCATGCTGCTGGGAGATAGTAAAGTACAAATAAGTCTTAAGTCCATTTAAAACAAGCTTTCTCTCTCTTTAAAGTAAAGACAAACATTCCCGGGTTACGAATAACCTAACGATATTTGAAGAAGTCCTACTGCCACCATAATAAGCGGAAGAAGTTGCTTGTGCAATGATGGAGGACTTAGCCAGCAGAGGAATCGGAATAGGAATATTAATACTGAAAGTTGACTTGTTGAGAAGATTGCCTTGGTGATAGCCAACCTCCAATAAAATAGGGCATCAGAAGAAATAATAAAACGGAGAATTACAAAAGTTCCAACTGCTCCCAACCGTCTGGATACAGAGTGAGACTATATATGTATGTATGCATAGTATGTTATGAGGCTTAAGTTAGTGGGGAGGGGAAGGAGATGGGGAAGCAGAAGGTTAGGAATACCTGGCTATTCAGATCTGGTCACCAAACACGGCTAAAGCAATTTCAAGCAACTTTTAGATTCTGAATGGTGGTCTTTCACCAGGGCGATACTTAGTGTATCTACCACACTGGACCGTGCTGCAAATATACCATACATTATTTTATATGAATATGTGTTATGACACAAATTAATCAAATAAAAGTTGTTTGCGCACGCCGGGCTAGAACCCGCGACCTCTGGATTCGTAGTCGAGCGTCTTACAACTCTACCGCGGAGGTCGCATTACAAATGTGATAAAATATAACCAGCCAAGTGCACAAATCAATTTAAATACGTTCGCTTCAACCAAACGAGTCGCCATCAACGAACGAGACCAAAAGATCAACTGAGTTGTGCAACTAACCGCACGGTTGTGTACACCGCCTTGTTTGAACTGCAGCCAAAGTACGGTCCGTCTGCCTTCAGTGGAACTTCAACCTGCCTCTTCTACTACGGCATCTTACACGCAGATCACCTGTACGTACTATCATTGTGTGAATGTATGGAGGTCTATGTTATAGCGCGTGTGAGCAGGGCCAGATTTATAGATAGGCTAAAGAAGTTGCAACCTGTGGCCTCACTTTCTAAAAGGCCTAGATTTGGAACTGCAATTTATTTATTTATATACTAACGGACCATTGTTAAATTACAAAAAAAACATAACACGAAAGGGGAAAAAAGATCAACAGAGAAAGAACAGCACATACATAATATTAAATGAAGCAATGACAAAAATTGGACAAAATATACATGAGAAAGAACATTCAAGTCAAAGCCTGAACAGGGTTTTGGTAGAGTCGTAAAGAATGACAAAAATCATCAAGACTGGTACCAAAACTTTCAAGGCCACGGCTTGAGTTAATAAGTCTCGGCATTCTGTTCAGTGGAGAATGATCCCATAATTAATAGAGTGATTTTTATTTACTTTTTACATGAATACCGCACAAGAGTCTCAACTGCTCCCAACCGTCTAGAGCCAGTGAGACTATGGCATCCCCAAATTGGGTATGTTGTGAGGCTGAAGGTAGTGGGGAGGGGAAGGAGATCGGGAAGAGGAAGGTTGGGAAGTACCTGGCTATTCAGATCTGGTCACCAAACACGGCTTAAGCCATTTCAAGCAACGTTTCGATTCTGAATGGTGGTCTTTCACCAGGGCGATACTTAGAGTATCTACCACTCTGGAACGTGCCGCAAATATACTTGTTATTATTTTTATATGAATTAAATGTGTTATGACACATATTAATTAAATAAAAGTTGTTGGCGCACGCCGGGTTTTGAACCCGCGACCTTTGGATTCGTAGTCGAGCGTCTTACCACTCGACCATGGAGGCCATGATTGAGGAACAGCAATTCAATGGTTGTATATAGCCCTCTCTTATTCCTGTACGTATCGATCCTGGTCCTGTATTTTTACTTGAAAATCTAGAAGTTCGGAAACGCTCACAGTAACAAATCAATGATGATTTTAATAATACCATTTTTTTTACTTTATTCCACTATTTTAATGTTTAAGATCTGGCCGATTTCACCTTACGACGGGCATCTTCAGACTGGTACAATTTTAAGTAAATTAATGGCATATACGAGTATACTATTAGTGTCCGTAATGAACGCCTATTGAGTCTATTAAGACTCTTAAATTAAAATGGAGTTCCACCACGAATTAACAGTTTCAAAATTAGAAATAATAATAAATGAATGCACGATATTAATTCCGTCGATTAATTTAGCCGGTGTCCAGGCTCCCCCGAATTCTTATTCGACGTAAACCGCCTTTAAAATCGATGCCAGGTGTGGCGAGGCGAAGCGTCCAAATGAGCGACAGTTTATTTCGAAGTAAATTCAAACTTAAATAATATTTTTTTAAATGGCTGCCATCTTAGCTTCGTTTTAAAGGGGAAGAATGAATGTTCGTGCCAGTATTGCCGCAACACTTGGCAAACGTTGCGGTTTGTCACGCGCAAAGTGAACCCACCATTTTCGACTTGCCGGATTCGTCATGTGTCCACAAACGGGATCAGATCTCGGAGATTAATTATCCGATCCGAGTGAACCAAGTGTTGTTTTGAAGAAGAGTGTATATGTTACAATTCATTTTGGATTCCAAGTGATCTCATAAATTTTAAAAAAAGTACGAGGCTGTGTATTTGAAAATGTTTGTCAATTTTCCGATTTTCTTAATTATTTTTTTTTTATTATGCTTTCTTAATATGTGAGGTAAAAGTTCGAGAAGAGTGAGAATGGCACCGAAAATGCTGGGCGCGGAATCAAAAATAAATATTGAAATGTTTTCTGGACTTCTTTCTCTTTTCGTTTGGGTCAAAGGCTTTGAAAAATTAATATTTTTTAGTCAAACACACAATATATTTTGCTTATGTGTGATTATGGTGTTCGCCTAACTTGGTCTGCTAGATTATTTGCAAGAGGGTCCAGTTCATATAGGTAGTAAATGTGTTTTTTTGTCATAAATTCAGAATTTATTAAATTTGAATTTTATTGACTTTTTTCATTTTCATGGGATATAGCTTTTCAGCTTATATTGAATGCACATCCAAATGATTTGATCTAAAACTAGCAAACATAGAATAAATAACTTTCAGAATGTGTTTGCCAAAATCAAAAATGTATTTAGTGTGAAAATTCCGCCCAATAATATGAGACACGTAAAGGAAAAGAAGTATGAATCTGTCAATTTTTTTACAGTGAATACCGCACAAGAGTCCCAACTGCTCTAAACCGTCTGGAGTCAGTAGGATTAAGGCATCCTGAACTGGGGTATGTTGTGAGGCTAAAAGTAGTGTGGAGGGTAACAATATGGGGAAGAGGAAGGTTGGAAAGTACCTGGCTATTCAGATCTGGTCACCAAACATGGCAAAAGAGATTTCAAGCAAATTTTCGTTTCTGAACGGTGGTCTTTCACCAGGGCGATACTTAGAGTATCTAACACTCTGAAATACTTCGTGGGATGCCAGAACTCCATGACACATAGGAGCTGTGATCACAGAATAGTACGTGGCCACTTATTAACTATAAATAATTAATAAATAGAACACATACACTTTGTTTTTAACCACTTTTTATAATTAATACTACATTTACTATTTAATGATTTTCTAATTTCTAATGCTTCCAAGTTATCTAACTGTTTCCCTTTATTACAACGGTGAATAATTTTAACCCTTGTATCCCTATTAAAAGTATGATCAGTAGCAATGAGGTCTTCCAGTCCTATCCCAGATATAGTTCCAGTAAGCCGCTCTGTTATTCCTATAATCCCCTCAATTACCCCTTCTCCTTCCCATTCCAACTCCTAAATATGTATATATATCTCAGTATTTTGTATTTAAGGTTAATTTTAATATTGTACTGATGATGGAAGGGTGCTTCCAAAACCGTTCGACATAATATTGAATAATAAAAGTTGTTATAAACAAAGTTTAAGTGTTTTATTTATAAATATGGCAAGCCACAAAGTAAATGCTTTATGCGAATATGTAAAAATAACCTGTTTAAATTTCTACCAGCCTAGTAAAGTACTTATCCATATTTTATTTTAGCAGACATTATTCTATGTTTAAAACGGGAGTTAAAATTTTTTTCTCGGCAAGTCAAGTTACATCCCGCGATTTTTAAGGTCAAGCAGTAGTCGTATTATAATGACACCACGGAAATACCATATATTAATATATATTTTTGAAAGAAAGACAAACATTTCCGGGTTACGAATAACCTGACAATATTTGAACAACTCCTACTGCCATCATAAAAAGCGGAAGATGTTGCTTGTGCAATGGTGGAGGACTTAGGAGGAGCTAGCTGAGGAATTAAACTCACGATGCCCGGGTGGGAATCCGACGCATTTGTCCACTCAGCTAGTTACAGGTTTGTTGTCCGTGGATTGATGTCATCCTCAGAGCAATAATATACAAGAGAGAGCGCTGCTGTAGTCAGTTTTGATGAGTTTTGCCGGACTCGGCTAGAGTATCTATACATCCATTCATAGCACATGTCAACATAACGTTTTTGTTTATTTGTAAAACCACTTTTTCACAGTATTGTTATAAACAAAAATACAGCATATAACCTAAAAAAACCCTTGACTTATGTCCACTTATGTCACATGGCAAAACATGTGGGCGGAGTCAACGGAGACACGGGACACGAAGAACATTATAACAATACTTTTAAGCGGTATGATAATTTGGGAAATTTTGCTGTCTCTCATGGTGTACGACATAAAAACCCGGAGAAAGTGATTTATCTCAAATTTGTATAGGTTGGGTAAAAATATTTAACTCTCTCTCCATAAATATATTGCTACTCAAAGGATGTCATCACACAGCGGCGCTTCAGGATCTTCCAAGTATTCTTTATGCTGGATTCACACCAACGTCCGGATCCTCTCAGTGACGATATTGTTCCGCATGAGAGCATATTGATACAGTATGAATATCAATCAAGGAGTATGTGCCAAGACAAAGTTGTGTGGCAGTATATCCTCTCTGCCCACCCTTGTGATATTTAACTACTTAGTTAGTTAAATAATTGTTTTGATGTGTAAAAATACTCACATCGCGTATTTTTTTTAAATTAAAAACCATTTTTTTATCACTAAATAATATTTTTAATAATTAATAATTTTTTTAAATATTATTTAGTGATAAAAAAATGGTTTTCAATAAAAAAAAATCTGCGTTGTAAGTATTTTTACACTTCAAAATAATTATTTAACTAAATAAGTAATTAAATATCACAAGGGTGGGCAGAAGGATATACTGCCACACAACTTTGTCTTGGCACATACTCCTTGATTGATATTCATACCATATCAATAAGTTTTCTTGCGGAACAATATCGGCACTGAGCGGATCCGGACGTTGGTGTGAATCTACCATTATTCTACGTGTCGCCGTACCAGCGGCTTTGATGGGTGACCAGAAAATAATATCACTATTTTCTGATAATATGTTATGTCATGTGTATATTTAGCTTTTTAAATAGAGCGTTTACCGTTTACAATCATTTTGCCGTGACATGTCACGAATGGATGGTTGCAAAGATGTGCCAAGCAACATAAAACTCTAACAATATGATTATGCCCACTTTTGAAACATCAAAAATAATATTTCGTTTTTTCAAATTGAATTGATAGTGGTTTGATTATTTATATAATTAAAAAAGCATGGAAGGAGCGAACATTTTTTAATAAATGTAGTATGGCGTGAAAAAATATTTTTTATATTGTGAATATCGCACAAAAGTTCTAACTGCTCCCAACCGTCTGGAGCCAGTGAGACTATGGCCACCCCACTTGGGGGATGTTGTGAGACTGAGGGTAGTGGGGAGGAGAATTATATGGGGAAGAGAAAGGTTGAGAAGTACCTGGCTATTCAGATCTGGTCACCAAACACGACTAAAAGCCATTACAAGCAATGTTCCGATTCTGAATGGTGGTCTTTCACCAAGGCGATACTTACATACAAGGAGTATCTACCACTCACACATGAATTAAATAAAAGTTATTGGCGCACGTCGGGTTTGAATCCGCAACCTTTGGATTCGTAGTCGAGCGTCTTACCACTCGACTATGGAAGCCGTGGAAACATATAGGTAAATACAAAAAAAAAACATATTTAACTAACCATCACGCCGTTTCCCCGCAGGGGTAGGCAGAGAGAACGGACTGCCATATAACTCTATCTTGGCACACACTTGCTTCATTCACATTCATACATCGTCTCATACATACTCTTCTATTATTCTGACTCTTCACATGACCCGATTCAAGTATTTGATTTGCTTGATCGTGCCATGTGTCTCTCGGGCGTCCTCGATTTATTCTTCCATTCACTTTCGCATCTAATATTCTTTTCACACTCCTTTCTTCGTTCATTCGATCTACATGCCCAAACCATCTAAACGCCCTTTTCTTGATCCTATTAATTACGCTCATATCAGCCTTGCATTGTTTCCGGATATCCACATTTTTAATACGGTCATACATGGTTTTACGCATATACGTCTCAAGGATCTCATTTCCACAGCATTCAGTGTACTTTCATCCTTCCTCGGCCAATTCCATGCATCACTGTCATATATCAGGGTTGGTATAAGCTGGTTGGTATAAGTTGGTATAGATTTCACAAATGTTGTATAAACACTTTTTTCCCCTAAATTCTTCATGTCCTTTCCATCTTTATATTTTTAGAAGTCCAAATCCAGTTTTATAACTCATGTGATTGACTGTTCTTAGATCAATTTTCATCCTTTGGTTTTTCCATTTTATCTGCTTTTGCTAAATATCTTTATTCTACCACAATAATTATACTGAATTGCATTTCATGTTCCTTTGTTCATGGACAATTTATTATTTGCTCATATTTTATGTTCCTTTAATTTTGTTTTACAATCTGATTTTTATCTCTTTTGAAATTAATAGAAATGAAAAAAGTAAAATATATATTCATTACAAAACAAATAGAACACAAAATCAAGTCCAAATAACAACGAAAAGTTAGTTAGGTAACAGTAAAACTCCAGGATATTGAAAGAAGGGTGAATGCAGGAAACTCCATTAATGGAGGACTAAACGCTGTTGGCGCAAATAAGAAATTGTCCAAAGAAGCGAAGCTAGCAGTCCACAATGGAGTGCTTATACCAACAAGCAGTGAGGCATGTAACTGGCAGAGTAAGGAGGAAGATAGGCGTACGTGCAGTTAAACCTGCTGTTAAAAATGTGGATATTCGGAAAGAATGCAAGGCTGATGTACACTTAATGAATAGGATTAAGAAAGGTACGCCTAGATGATTTGTGCACGTAGAGCGGATGAATGAACAAAGGAATGTGAGAAGAATATATGACAGGAAATTGAATGGAACACGAAGTTGGAGACGCCCGAGGAAGACATGACACGATCAAATACTTGAATCGGGCCATGTCAGAGTGGTGGATACTCTATGTATCGCCCTGGTGAACGACCACCATTCAGAATCAAAACGTTGCTTGAAATGGATTTTAGACGTGTTTGGTGACCAGATCTGAATAGCCAGGTACTTTCCAATCTTGCACTTCCTCATCACCTTCTCTTCCCCACTACCTTCAGCCTCACAACGTACCCCAATTAGGGATGCCATAGTCTCACTGGCTCCAGACGGTTGGGAGCAGTTGAGACTCTTGTGCGGTATTCACTATATTTTTTTTAATTTCAAGAGAATAACAGAAGAGTATGTATGAGACGATGTACGAATGTGAATGAAGCAAAGAGTGTGTGCCAAGACAGAGTTGTATGGCGGTCTGTCCTCTCTGCCTACCCCTACGGAGAAACGGCGTGATGGTTAGTAGTTAGTTTTTAAATTAGATTATTTAATTCCAGCTAGAATCTAACTGAATTTTAAAATTGTGCTTTCGTTTTTTCCCCATGGTAGCAGATTTTATCTTATGTCACATTTTCTCTTATGGCTCTGTATCACCACGTAGTGATGTTGTTTAGTTGCCTTTTCCTAAAGCAACCGCCATATTACCTTCCAGCCGCCTTAGTAGTTCCCTCCGACAACCAGCTCTACTAGGAAAACATAACAAATAGTGATGGACACCACCGAAACATTTTTGAATCGAAAAATTCGTTTCCGAAACTTTTTTATAATCGAATGGGATTTCATGGTGACAATCCGATATCTTAGAGTACATAGAGTGGTACCTATCCAAGGCAGTCTAGTCAGATTTTTATGATTTTTGCAGGACTCCGCAGACCTGGGCGTGGCTAGGATTATGGCTAGGGTATTTATACATCCATTCAAAGCACATGTCGACATAATGTTTTTGTTTATTCGTATAACCACTTTTTCACAGTATTGTTATCAACAAAAATATGGCAAAAAACCTAAAAAACCGTTTAGTTGTGTCCAGTTTAGTAGAATATGAAAACATATGGGCGGAGTCCCCGGAGACCCGGGAGACCAAGATCATCCTAACATTACATAAAAGTGATTTATCGCAAGTTGGGTAAAAATAATTAGCTCTCTCTCCATGCATTGTTACTCCAAGTCCGATATGGGTGACAACGATTTAGATGTGGATTAAAAATTACAATCACTTTGTGGTTTAACATATTTAATAAAAATTAAATAACAACTTTGTATCAGGCCGCAGATTTTATTTTAATTTTAGATGCTTAGGCTAAGCGAAACCGGTCGGTCATAAAAATTCAAATTAAATCTGTGGTCTTGTACAAAGTTATTATTTCATTTTCATTTAAAACATTAATCACTTAAAAATGACAGGGACATTTTATTATTATGTAGAATGCAAACTATAACGTGTATTTATAATCTTTTGACCTTTCCGTACCTGAAAGTAAAAATTAAAGTACGATCCATGGGGGGGGGTGACATGTGAGCTTCCTTATTAAAACGTTGACTACAGCTCTCTCTACAACGCTCTCTCTTGTACGAGTATATTATATTATTGCTCTGAGGTATAAATTAATATATATTTTTTGACCCAAAATCCACTTCGTCTAGAATTGTCGTTCAATTCCTCTGCTAGTCAAGTCCTCCATCATTGCACAAGCAACATCTTCCGCTTACTATGATGGCAATCGGAGTTTTTTAAATATTGTTTAGGTTATTTTTAACCCGGGAGTGTTTGTCTTTCTAACAAAAAAATCATTCGATTGTTTTTTTTTTTATATTTCACATTTTTCTCCGCCATTGTTTCGATTACTGACTCATTCGAATAAAGACGAGCCGATTATGCCCAGCACTACTCGGAAAACACATCAAGAGCCGCCGGCCATCGAGTCGGTAGTAACTCAAACCGTAGATTCCCGTTCAGCAACCATCAACCGCCGTCCGCCAGTAACTCTCCGACATTCCACGCGTTCAGTTGCGCCACCCATTTAAGGCGCCAATCCGAGTGTATTCGAATTTCAAATTTCAAAAAGGTAATTCAAAACAGTTTACTTTAAATTAGGAACACGAGATGGCCGCAGAGATAGTTTGCGGATTCGTTTAGTGATTGTTTGTTCTGGTGGTTATTTGTTTATTTCTGTTATTGTTTGGTAGTTTTCTGACGACCTAGTTTGTTTGCATTCCCACATACGCACGCCGGCCTACGCCTATTTTTATTTATCCGCAGGTGGTAATTTGTTGTTTTTTCGCGGTTGAGCTTTTTGTCGCCTCTTTTGAAAGAATACCTCACTTTTGTAACTGTACATTTTGGTAAGTACAAGTTTTCAGCCACTTATTTCAATGTTCTAAATGTAGAATGTGAAGAGTTAAACCGTTATTTTTAATGTTTTGGTTTTGCAATAAAAGCATTTTTTATAGTAATTTCAGATTATAATATTCGCATAGCGTAAAATTGCATTTCAAAAACTAATATATTTTTCAAATGAAGCAAATCGTTGTGACCTGACATTATAATTTAAATAATAGTGTATTTTGTTTTAAACCACTTTTTTATTATACATAAACAAGTGTCAACTAGATTCGGTTGGAGCCAACCTTTTTCAGGACAATATATTATAAACTGTGTAATTTAAAAATAAGAAGAAGATTGAAAAAAATTGGCACCAACCGAAACCAGTTGACACATGTATATAAATATAATAAAGTGGTTTAAAACAAAATATACCATTATTAAAATTTTAATATTTGTTCTAATTATTGTGATTTTTAGTAAATACGGAGTAAATCGATGGAATATTTTATTTAATGTATAATATATTTTATTTAATTTGTAAGATATTTATTTCTATTACTTCATTTCTACGATGTTTATATTTGTCAAAAATCAAACAACTGTAATAATTATACTGATGTTTTATAAAATCAGTTTAAAAGAGTGTGTTGTTTTGATGATTTGAAATGACCGTATTGCTAGATACGTTAAGTTGGTTTTACATTAAAATATATTGGATTTGTTATAATTGCAAAAAGAAGGCGTGGTCTTTTTACACAACAAAGTAGGTGAATTCACGGATATTTTTATGTGTTTAACTCAAAATCACGATTTTTGCACCTGTAAGTTTGCATTACATGAGCGATATGACGCTTTCTTTAAAGGTAAATTAAAAACGTTGAAAAATATTATTACAACTGTTGAATCTGTTGCGTTCGTTGAACTGTTGAATTCGTGCCATCTATGCGTAGTCGAGTGGTAAGCCGCTTGACTACGAATCCAAAGGTCGCGGGTTCGAACCCAGCGTGCGCTAATAAATTTTATTCAATTAATATGTGTCATTAATTAACATGAAATAATATATGGTATATTTGCGGCACGTTCCAGAGTGATACTCTAAGTATCGCCCTGGTGAAAGACCACCATTCAGAATTGAAACGTTGCTTGAAATGGCTTTAGCCGCGTTTGGTGACCAGAGCTGAATAGCCAGATACTTCCTAACCTTCCCACTACCTTAAGCCTCACAACATACCCCAATTGGTGATGCTATAGTCTCACTGGCTCTAGACGGTTGGGAGCAGTTGGGACTCTTGTGCGGTATTCTTTACTAAAAATATATATAAAGTTTATAATTCCACTTATTTATTTGAGACAGGACCGGTTTCGCTCTACTACGGGCATCTTCACGAGCAGTATAAAGGTTTTTTTTTAAAACAATTCGTATTAAACTGATAGGTGTGTGTGGAAACTTTTGATTTTAAAAAGGTCTTAGCACGATCCACAATGCAATACAAGTACAATAACGACATCACCCAACGCATATTCTGTTCATTATCATTGGAGACGATTTTACGCCCGGAGGCTTTGAAGCTCCATAGCAAACAATGGAAATAAATTAATGACATATTTCGAAAGAGACGTTACGAAGGAACGCTAGCCTCAATCATCAGGCACATGTCGTCGCTGGGAAGGCAAAAGGGCTTAAGCGACACTTTGGTCAAAAATAAGTTAAACATGCAGTTTTGATCAGTTCTTTTTTTCTGAATCGAATGCTTTGACTCTCGTTTGATTCTGTAGACTTGTTGCCCTTCAGCCATCTAAAATATATTTACCATTTGGGAGAAGGCTTGACTCGAGCGACACAAGTTTGGGAATTTTTTAAGCTTGTTGTGTTAATTAACTTTTTTATATTGAAAATTCAACCAGGTACTGAAGACTTATAAATTTTATTGTTAAAAAAAATACTTTAAAGTGCTCTGGTGTAAACTTCCCGAAATGGCGCTTCAGCCTTTTTGCCTTTCCGGCGACGATTTAATGCAATATGTAAATGTATATTTCTAGAATTGTTCAAATAGTTACATTAAGAATCGAAAATTCCAATTAACTTTTAAAATCGGATATTCACATCAAAGTGGGTACATACGTCATCTTGCTGTAAAGCAAACAATATCTAGAACGGTGAGCTCAGGCGTCTTGAAATTTTCACAGCTTTTGATTGTCTGTAGTTTTAAAGTCAGTTTAACTATTGCAAAGTCGTTCCTATAGTGTGATCAGGTGTCGTGAGTTTGCATTGCTGTTTTCTGAATTGAATTTCTAAGCAACTCCAGTTTCATTATGAGCTATGGAGTGTTTTTAGCCTAATCAACTTCGTTCCTATCATGAACTATGAAGCTTTGAAATACTAATTAAACAATCATTGAATAAGAAAAGCATAATTTTCATGTTGTTACGCTTGTCACCTACACTTTTTTTTAATATGAATACTGCACAAGATTCCAACTGCGCAGAGCCAGTGGGACTATGGCATCCCTAATGTGGAGTATCTTGTGGGGCAGAAGGCTATTCAGATCTGGTCACTAAACATGGCCAAAGTCATTTCAAGCGAAGTTTCGATTCTGGATGGTGATCTTTTACCAGGGCGATACTAAAAGTATCCACCACTCGCTTATGCCCTACCCCTACGTCATCGAAATATGAAATGGTTAAAAAGAAAGTCTGTGTATTTTTGCAATGCAACGAATCAAAGTCGAATGTACTCGTACACACCATTAAGGTTTTATTTCCAATCTGTTTATTTATTACCCGTGAGAAATTATGAAATGCATGTTGACTTGCCAGGAAAAAATGTTAGTTTTAAAATATACTACGGGTAGGTACTTTATTAAGTAGGAAGGGATTCGAAAACTTCACACTCGTACGCTCTTTCTTGCTCACAAAGGAAATTATTTATTAAAAATAAAATAAAATAACTTTGTACAAGACAACAGATTTTATTTAATAAAATACAAAGTGTGCGGTTATCCGAGTATATAAAAACAGAGGGAGAACATAATATAAAATAAGAGAACAGTGAGAAAACAAAAGAATTATTTTTAAATTATAGCAAAGTAACAGAGAGAAAGAGACAGATAATATGAAATCCATAATATATTATACAGATAATCTATTAATAATAAGATAATATATTATTTGTCTCTTTCTCTCTGTTCCTTTGTAATAATTTAAATGTTATTTTATTGTTTTCTCACTGTTCTCTTATTTTATATTATTTTTTCCCTATGTATGTACAGGTATATATAACCGCACGCTTTGTATTTTTTGTTTAGTTTATTTTTTTACCCTTTTTATTCTTAGGCTAAGCGAACCCGCTCGGTCATAAAAATTAAAATAAAATCCGTCATCGGATACAAAATTATTATTTCATTTTCATTAAATATGTCAAACTACGAAAATATTAAATTATCCATAGTTATAGTTCTCAAATTATTATACTTAAACAATTGTTTAAATAACAAACTATATAACAGTAATACATTTTTATTGTTTAAATATATTTTTTTTTTTGTATTGTTATTTACCAAAATAAATCATGAGCTCTCAAGCCAAACTGACACAGTATGATTCTCTTTGGAAATCATCAATGTTTATCATTCCAATATTTGGCTCAAGTCATTTTCAGTTTCGACGGGTGTGATTTTTATTTGTGTATTCCCCGGGCTTTATTAGTATAAACAAATATCATAACTTTACGCTATTTTTATTCAATTTATAATAGATAAGGAATTTACTTAAAAATACTACATAACTGACACCAACAATCGTAAAATTTTGTCAGATTTTCGTCTCTTTTAAGCATTTAAAAAATCAATAATATAATATAAACAATAAATCAATTTACTTTAATTTTGTACTCTGATGATGCTTATGCTAGCCGAAACCCGTCGGTCATAAAAAAAAAAACAAAATAAAATCTGTGGTCATATGTTTAAACTTATAAGTTATTATTTCGTTTTCATTTATGTAAAACCACAAAGTGATTGCTTTCTACGAAAATATTTTTAAAATCATTCTAATTTAATATATTTGATTTTCAAACCACATTTTTTTATCTGCCCAGTAGGACAACAGTATCCCCTATTGGGGTATGTTGTGAGGCTAAATGGAGGGGTAAAGCCATTTCAAGCTTGATTGATGCTAATATTTCAAAAAGCTTTTGTTCTAAAAATATGAAAAAAGGAAGTAGATGACTATTTTGATAATGGTCAAATTTAAACTTTAAAAAAAAATTTTTTTTTTTTAACAATAATCATTATTATTTCATATTAAAAAAAACGATTTTCAATCAAAAGTTCCGCTAGGTTATTATTTTTACGCGTGACAGCTGTTTCGCCTTCTGAAGGCATTATCGAACATTTAAAAAAATTCATTTGAAATAATAATAATGATTGTTTAAAAAAAAAAAGTTAAAAATTGAAATGGAGTTCTACAAAATAATCTTTAAAACAATAAACGATGGTTTCTTTTGATCATGGTACTATTTTAACAAAATATAAAAAAAATGTTCACCTCGCTTTTTCTGGAATGTAAACATGTTTGAGATATTCACGATTTTCAAGATAAATATTTGACGAGAAGAAAGTGGGGAATTTTTTTGTTATTAATATTTTACCACAGTAGTATTTTTTTGTTAAAATAGCCGGAAAAAATTAAAGATGGTTTCCATTGTGTTCTATGATTCATCCATTTGGACTTTCTCTTTCATTGAAACAGTACCCATCGTAATGATAATCTTCTCAAAGAAAGTGTTCCCATAGCAACAAAAGATCTCACATTGACGACATTAATACACAATTAAATCAATTATCTTCTTTCCTACAGCAGCGGCGAAGAACAATATTAGAAAATCACATACTCCAACGAAAATCTCTAAAAAGCCACGTTTTATTATTTTACCCATGGAAATACGTGAAACAAACAAAATGGCAAATTTGTCATATTTTTAAATGTTAATATAGTATTTCAAAGATCTATGGCTAGCAATAGAAATTATATTAAGGGTCAGAGTGGCGCTAAACGTTACTTTGAAACACTTTTAGAGTATATAGAGTGGTATCTATCCAAGGCAGTGTAGTCAGCTTTTGATGATTTTTACCGGACTCGGCGGACCTGGGCGTGGCTAAGACTAAGGTTAGGGTATTTATAAATCCATTCACAGCACATTTCGACATAATGTTTTTGTTTATTCGTATAACCACTTTTTTACAGTATTGTTATCAACAAAAATATAGCATATACCTAAAAAAGCGTTTAGTTGTGTCCAGTTTAGTCGCATATCAAAACATATGGACGGAGTCCCCGGAGACGCGGGAGACCAAGATCATCCTAACAGTATATAAAAGCGGTGTGTTATTTTTGCTGTCTCTTTCTCTCTCGTGGTGTGCGACGTAAAAACCCGGAGAAAGTGATTTATCGCAAGTTTGTATAGGTTAGGTAAAAATATTAAATATTGTTGCTCCAAGGTAACACTCTAATACAAGCAATACTACAAATGATTTATGTTCAAATTTTCTATTCGTAGTCAAAAAAATGTCTGAGGTTTCCAATGAAAACATTTTTTTAACTGTAATCCTTTGAATTCTATGAAACACATACTAAATTATCACTAAAAGGTGCAGTTTGATTGGTCGGTAGCTGAGTGGACAAACGCGTCGAATTTCCCAACCTGGCGTCGTGGGTTCAATTCCTCTGCAGGCTAAGTCCTCCATTATTGCACAAGCAACATTTTCCGCTTATTACGATGGTAGTGGGAGTTTTTCAAATATTGTCAGGTTATTAACAAAAAATAAAGTTTGAAAACCAGCAAAGGCATTTTTGAACGTTTTACCTAAAATTCCCGTAAGCATTTCACAAAGAATTCAAAAGATTGCTGTTTAAGAATTGTATTCACTGGAATCTTATACATTTTTTTAACTACCCGTATAGAATTAACACATCAATGCTTTGTAGTTTTGCTTGCACTAGAAACCCAAAAAGTGTGTATTTTTGGGTGCTGATCCTTAAAAACTTGAAACAGTTGTATTGGCCTAGAAAAAGCTGGGCAGATTTTTGCTACATTAGAACTTACTGTTCGAGAGTTTTCACTGCTTCGAAAATGAGCTTTTCCCCACATTATTAGGTTAAATAGCTTTGTTGTCCTACATCAAGGCCAACTCTATATTATTTGAGAGATCTAGTAGAGGCGATCGAAGCTTTTCGGGTAATAAACCTTTAAGTTTAATGCGCTTTTGTATATTTCCTGTGTCGTAAATATTGTAATGATCGTTTGAACACTTAGTTGAGGAGATTAGACGCAGCTAATAAACAAATTACACTGCGTATTCAGTATTATTCTATATCACATCAGTTTGAAAGAAATTCAATTGTGGATTATTTTGCACCTCATTCATCGTTCGAATTACCAGACAAAATTTAATGACATTACAAACTTATAGACACGCTGTAGAACAAGCAAAAGATACGGCAATTGCCGTACTTTCCGATTTAGCGGATAAAGTATATAGCGTCGCTTGAGGTCGTATACTATATCTAAACACATCATAAATAGATAAATGTCAAAATGCCCTCGTGTATGTTGAGAAAGTGTTTCCATTACACTGCCCATACTAGTAAAAGCCAAGGAATAACAATTCATTCGTAAGTACAGGCAAATCACTTATTATTTTAAATAAAACGACTATTTCCACTGTTTTCCGAAGATTTTAAGCGCCATTAGAGAGAGTGAGATGGTGAACGTAGCAACACATGCGTATGAGAAGGACAACCTACTGGCAGTAGGTCGTCTTATACTGCGTTCCCTATTCGTTAGGATGTAGTATTCGACGCAACTTTTAAATACGAAACGCCGTTCGGTCCTATATCTACTTCCTCCATACGCACATATTCTTTGGATGTCTATCTTTGTCACACATGACCGATGTTTGCATGAAGAATTTACTGGGAACGTACGCGTGTTTGTTACTCGCCACATTTTCTGTAAAGATTCTGAGACAATAACTTATATATAGGTTTGTATTGTTATTGACAATATTTTTTTAATTTTTATTATTATTTTTATTTGCAAAAACAGTTTTACACCAAAACATTGCAAAAAACACAAAAAATGGTAATCATAATTACACAAAGATTAAGGTAAAAAGAAGTTTAAAAACACACAAAAAATAGTTATCAAGAAGTACATAATATAGTTAGAACTCAATAGCTAGTTCTTGCTTAAACTTGTTGTAGCTCGTGTGAAAAATATCCAAATTTCCTGCTAGGCAGTTAATTCACCTAGTTAGTCTTCCCAGGGGCATCACCATTGGTAAGTTCTTTATGCACCTGGGAAGAAACAGAAGCCTGTGTTGGCGGCCTCGCGTGAAATTATCAGGGACATAAAATTCAATTTCCGCCAGGATGTCTGGTATTAATAACATACCGTTCAGGAGTTTATAAGCAAATGATATGTATTATCTGAAAAGTACAGGAGGGGTACCTATTTAAAAAAACTTGGTAGCTTAATACTAATCCGATGATGATGTAGAGGAATTTTGAGCAGAAACATTTTGCGATGCGTTAATTAAAAATAGCTAGAAGTTCGAAGCTTGATGGATCGATGTAATAACACGGGAAAAGAAATTCATGGACGGTGTTTACAGTAGATTTTGTAAAGCGATTATTCGACGATTAATCTGTGTTAATTTCTATTTAGGTTAACGATGAGATCCAACGTCTAGATTTGAATTCGTATCTGTAGTTGTGGGTTTTAGGAATCTAATTAATATTCCTCGGCAATGCATTCATCCAGGCCCGGCTCTGGGCCAAACGGCGCCTGGCGCAGATTAAATTTTCGGCGCCCTTTGTCAAAACCTAAATTTGAACACCAGCATTTTCGAAAAAAAATCTACGTTTAATAAAATAGCTCATTGTGCAATTGCAATAATAGTTATACTAGAGAGGTTCCCAATCTTATTCGGTTTACGACTCCCTTAAAACATCAGATTATTCCTCGGCTCCCTTAATACGAGTACATCAGATTTTTTAACCTTGAGAAATTGGAAAATTTACCCTTTTAAAAGCGATTACTCATTTTACAGCGAAATAAAATGGAAAATGGAAAGAAAAGAATGAATGACTCGAAAGTCTCTTAATTCTTGGAATTTTGTCAGCATACACTATTATTGGCGCAAAAAATTTGAGAATTGGGAATTTCAATAAATTTTCCGAATTGTTTAATTTAATATTTCGCGGCGCCCTTGTGACGACACCGCGGCTCCCTGGGGAGCCGCGACTCACATTTTGGGAATCACTGGGTATACTATATTCCACGTGGACACATGAGAATTATGTATGAAAAGTTTTTTTTTACAGAAAATGTCATCACTGATAACCACTTGTTTTTGACAGATTTTCTCTCTGAAAATAACTAAATAAAACAGATTAAAAAAATTGTTTAAAATGTAAATTTTATGTTTTGTTAAATTTACAAAGTTAATTGTAAAAACTGTACAATGATTCGTGTATTATTTAAAAATAACAGCGCCTTGGCAATTCGCTGCCTGGGGCGGACAGCTCCAGTTGCGCCTGTACAAGACCAGCCCTGCATTTACCTTATTAAATATCGTCGCTGGAAAGGCAAAAGGGCTTAAGCGATGCTTTGGTCAAAAATGAGTTAAATATGAAGTTTTGATCTTTTATTTTTTTCCTGGATCAAAGACCTCTTGATTCTCGTTTGATTCTGAAGACTTTTGTGGCGCTTCAGCCATTTAAAATATATTTACCATTTGGGAGAAGGATTAACTCAAGCGACACAAGTTTGGGACTTTTTTTAGCTTTTTGTCGCTTCAGATAACTCAGCGAGAGCATTGAGTTACCTGAATCAACTTTTTTTTACAAAATCCAACCAGGTACTGAAGACTTTTATTGTAAAACAAACAAAAAACTTCAAAGTGCTCGTGCAAAATTATGCTTCAAAACAAAACAATGGCGCTTCAGTCATTTTGCATTTGCGGAAACGTTATCTTCAATAATTGATGATCATGATGGTGAAAATGAAAGTCGCATAAGACTGAGAGGGGGGTAGGGTGTCTACTCCAAACTAGATCCTGAAATGGGTCACAAAAATATCACGAATATATTTTATCAGACTACGGTACATAAACTCGAACTTTGAGTAAAGCCACATTGAACAAAATACAAATTACCCAAAACTCCAATAGGATATCGGTAGGAGAGACGCCAAAAACAACAAAAAGTGAACAATTTCATTTTCCAAAAATAATGAGCATTCCACAAAGTTTAAAAAAATATTGTTGGTGTACCCTGCTCAAAACAGAAATCGTTGAAAGGACACGAAGGGGGGCATATATAACCAGCAATGAGTAGACGAGGCTATAGAAGACACACCTTGTCATATTCATGGTCTCCTGGCACTATACTTATTAATTATTATGCAAATAGCTTTAATGGCGGTGCCAAGAACTAGTTATATTTACAATGATGACGTTAGGAACCTTATTTATGACAAATTCACTTAAATTATATTATTACTAGAGATGGTCGATATCAGAATCGGGTGTACAAAAACGGGTGTAAAAGTTCCACGAAGGAGATTTTTTCGAAAAGTACTAGCAAATCGACAAAAGTTCCTTTTGAAAATTTGGAACCGGTTCCTCGGAGAAATAATATCGACGGAACCGGTTCTTTTTAACTGGGACAGGAATGGAGCCTTGGCCATAACAAATGCGATGGTTTGAATTTGGACGAATTTTCCTAAAGGCATACAGGTTTTTCAGTCTGATTGACGCTTAGATGGTTTGGCAACGTAGAGCGAATGAACGAAGAAAAAAGTGGGTTAAGAATATAAGAAGAAGTCGGGGACGCCCTAGGAAGACATAGCACGATCGAGTGAATCAAATACTTGGGTCAGGCCATGTGAGACGTTGAGACGGAGTGCTTATTACCAACGCTGATATATGGCAGTAAGGCATGGAACTGGCAGAGAAAGGATGAAAGTAAACTGAATGCTGTAGAAAAGAGATTACTGAGGCGTATGTACGATAAAACCATGTATGACCGTGTTAAAAATGTATATGTCCGGAAAGAATGCAAGAATGCAAGGATGTAAGGGTAATGAATATGATTAAGAAATGGACGGTTAGATGGTTTAGGCAAATAGAGCGAATGAACGAAGAAAGGAGTGTGAAAATACTTGAAAGTGAATGGAACAAGAAGTCGTGGACGCCCGAGGAAAACATGGCCCGATCAAGTGAATCAAATCCTTGAGTCGGGCCATGTGAAGAGTCAGAATAACAGAGAAGTGTGTACCAGACGATCTTTAAATCTGAATGAAGCAAGGAGTGTGTGGCGAGACAGAGTTGTATGGTGGTCCATCCTCTCTGCCTACCCCTGCGGCGAAACGGCGGGATGGTTTAAAATGTGGCTCCTTTATTTATTTTATTTTTTCGTTTTTATTTAATAAACAGCAAGCCACGAGGAACGAATGCGTCATAGTTAAAAACTATCGCGCCCATATCGCCTGAAAAACTACACCATTTAATAATGGAGCAGAATTAGAAGAAAAAAAACAAGATTATAAGTAGATACTGTGACTAAATTCCGAAATTGGTTATGACTACCACCAACACTCCTTAACGCGCACCCGTGACAAGTTTCCACTGTCATGAACTCAGAGTACATAGAGTGGTGCCTATCCAAGGCAGTGTAGTCAGTTTTTGATGATTTTTGCCGGACTCGGCAGACCTGGGCGTGGCCAGGACTAGGGCTAGTTTATTTATACATCCATTCATAGCACATGTCGACAAAATGTTTTTGTTTATTCGTATAACAACTTTTTCACAGTAGAGTGGCACCTATCGAAGGCAGTGTAGTCAGTTTTTTTTTATGATTTTTGCCGGTCTCGGCAGACCTGGGCGTGGCCAGGACTAGGGCTAGTGTATTTTACATCCATTCATAGCACATGTCGACAAAATGTTTTTGTTTATTCGTATAACCACTTTTTCACAGTAGAGTGGCACCTATCGGAGGCAGAGTAGTCAGTTTTTTTATGATTTTTGCCGGTCTCGGGCTAGAGTATTTATACATCCATTCATAGCACATTTCGACATATTGTTTTTGTTTATTCGTACAACCACTTTTTCACAGTATTGTTTTCAACAAAAATACAGCATATAACCTAAAAAACCGTTTAGTTGTGTCCAGTTTAGTCGTATTTCAAAACATGTGGGGACAAGAGCGGTGTGTTATTTTTGCTGTCTCTTTCTCTCTCGTGGTGTATGACGTAAAAACCCGGATAAAGTGATTTATCGCAAGTTTGTAAAGGTTGGGTAAAAATAATTAGCTCTCTCTCCGTACATTGCTATTCCAATGCCATGAAGGTACAATTACACTTAAAAATCGTTCATCCATTGTCGTTAGTCATTTCGAATCTTACTCACGTTCAATGGGAGAAACATCAACGGTAAATTCATCATTCGGAGGAATTCGACCGCCGACCACTGACAACATGTTATGATTTGTGGTCAATTGAATGCCCATTGTTGTAGAAATGTTTGTTAGCAATTTAACTAGATGCCGTATGATTCAAGGCAAACAAATCGGCGGTTTGCTTCGTTAAAATATGGGTCATCACATTTTTTAGCTGTTATTCACTTACTTAATCAGAGCACCTGATAATATTAATAATACCGGTCGAAAATTGGTCTTAAAGATTTATTTTTATAACTGTATTTGGCTTTCACCCTTCAAGGGTGTTCGTAACAATCGATATGGAAGGCGGATTTGTATTTGACTAATAGTCAATTTGATTAGGTATTAAGAATTCAAGAGAGCTGTAGAAAATGTTTCCATTCAAATAGAAAACCTAAGAATGAAACATATAACTTAATTTGCTAATAGACTCAAAGCTGAACTTTTTAAATAATGCAGATTATACAACAGACGGCCTCCATGGTCGAGTGGTAAGACGCTCGACTATGAAACGCCAACAGTTGGATATCAATAGCTACATACGAATATTATCCAACGCAACGCAGACTCAACACTCACTGAATATGTACCTATTATTTTAGCGTTTGCGCCAAATAAACAAAAAGGTGTAAGAGTGTATGCTTCGTGAACGATATTATGCGTAATTTGGAATGATATTTTGGTTGTATCCCTCCCTACTTGACGTATTTGTGGATTTTCCTATCCGAAACAGCCGATACGTAGCGCCTAGCGTCAAGTGAATCTACCGATAGCAGATAAAATAAAACCCCCAACGGCATTAACGATCCAACTGTTTTAAAATCAATATCGTCGCCTCAACGTCAGCGTTATTTCCAACGGTTATTTTCAACAGTTGACAATTACCAATGGTAACGGCAGAGGAGTTGTTTCGAATTATCGTCAACGCCCAGTACTAGTAGTAATGCTAGGTGCATATGAGGGGCTTAGAAGCAAAAGCAGCAATCTTTAAAAATGGTTCTGCAGCATTGTCAACTTTTGAATGACCATTATAAAGAAACAAAGAATTTTGGTTATTTAAATGTTTGTGCACATTAAACTAGGAACAATTTAAAGCAATAATATTTGAATGTATCAACATATTCATAAAAGAAAAGTGTATAAAATGCTTCATCAACTTTTCAAGAAATAATTAAGGATGAAAAAGATTGCTGCCTTTGCTTCTACCATATACCCCTCATATAATTAAACTTCCAACTACGTGCGCTGCACCGGTGGTGCACTGTTAAGTAATTGATTGCAATCAATAGTCGCAAGGTTTCGTTCCCTCTGCTTATTAATCGAAGCAATGTGTCAAACGATCTGTCAGAGTGACGGAGAAATATGAACGAATGGAGTGAAATATGCGAGAAGGGGGCGGGAAGGAAATGGGTCAACGGAGGTAAACACTCTGATGTAGATTAAACGCTTTGCGTACGGGTCGTAGTAAATATTGATTTAATCGGCTGATTGATTGAAATTTTAATATCAGAGGCGATTTGTGTTATGCTGCCATGTCCGTAGATTTTCTTTAAGCGAATACCGCCAAGTTTTAAGTCCCAACAGTCTGGAGCCAGTGGAGCTTGGCAACCCCTAGAGGTGAAGAAGTTGGGGAAGATGAAGGTTGGGAAGTACAAGTCAGATCTGGTCACCAAGCACGGCAAAAGCCATCAAGTAACGTTTCGATTCTGGATGGTGGTTTTCGCCAGGGCGATACATAGAAAATCTACCACTCTATGTTTTAGAGTTAGGGTAATTATGATGTTATAATCTTGCAATGATGATTAATTATATAGCAATGTTTTTAATCGTGCACCGTTCATTGGGTAGGTACTCCTAAACCTTTAGGATGTTAAAAACACATGTTTTAAGTAGATCGTCAGGTTTATTTTAAAAAATGCGAAAAATTAAGCCTGTAAGCGCTGTATTTTTTAATATGTTATTTTGTGAATACAAGAGTCCCAACCGTCAAGATCCAGTTAGACTATGGCATCCTTAATTGAGTTATGTTGTAAGGCTGAAGGTAATGGGGAGGGGATGGAGATGGGGAATAGGAAGGTTGGGTTAGGTTAGAGCCATTTCAATCGAGCAACGTTTCGATTAAAAATTGTGTGCAATCCTCAAGCCTTCGTAGAATATTATTGTCCCATTCCAACATCTGTTTTCTTAAAATCATGAACCTGATCCCCTGTTGAGCCACAAAACAACCATCTCTCCATCAACGTCATTCATCCTAGTGAATTGATTCATAATTAGTTTAAAACTTTCGTAAAAAAAATGGCATTTTCTCTGTTGTGTGATAAAAAAAATCAGCTAACTGGGTGACCACTTGACTATTAGTCTAATTAATGTCGGATTTATTCGATTCATTCACCCTATTCTGAGTCCTTATTTTTTTTTTTTTTATATGAATACCGCACAAGAGTCTCAACTGCTCCCAACCGTATAGAGCCAGTGAGACTATGGCATCCCCGAATAGGGTGTGTTGTGAGGCTGAAGGTAGTGGGGAAGGGAAGGAGATTGGAAAGAGGAAGGTTGGGAAGTACCTGGCTATTCAGATCTGGTCACCAAACACGGCTCAAGCCATTTCAAGCAACGTTTCGATTCTGAATGGTGGTCTTTCACCAGGGTGATACTTGGAGTATCTACCACTCTGGTATATTAACTTTCCAACCTCAGAGCAATAACTTACCAGGAGGGATAGCTTGTGTAGTCAGGATTGTTGTTTTTTTTCCTGACACGCGCGTGCCTAGGGTATTTATACATCCATTCATAGCATATTTCGACATGATGTTTTGTTTATTTGTATAACCACTTTTTCACAGTATATAACCTAAAAAACCATTGAGTTATGTCATGTTATGTCGCATAACAAAACGTAGTGGGCGGAGTCGCCGGAGACGCGGGAGACGGAAAACATGCCTACATACCAAGAAGTGGTGCCATATTATGTAACAACTTGTCTTATCTCTTTCTCTCTCTCGGTTTACGATCTAAAAACCCGGAGAAAGTGATTTATCGTAAATTTGTATAGGTTGGGTAAAAATATTTAGCTCTCTCTCCATATATGTTCTTGCTCTCAGTTTCCAACACTGTAGATGTGTGAGAATTTTTAATCTATTATAAAAATTTGGTTCTTTTCCTTTGATTTGAAGGCCACCTAACCATCAGCACAATTTGAGTCCGTTGAAAAATCGGTGTTAATTCAACATATTAAAATTCACGTAGAATTCCTAAAAAATGTAAAAATAACTTTCTGCAAGTACAAATAGTTACAATCTCTCGTAAATTGGGGCACTTTCACCTGTTGTGGTATAAATCACCCTTCTAATTTGATGATCACCTGTCTATTATCATCATTCAAATTAGGCAAGCAATTAATTTTATTTGAATTAGTTTTAATGATAACCTTGTAATGTTTGTATCATAATAAATACACAAATAAATCAATGAATTACTCCAATATTCTAAATGTATTAGTATTTTCAATTGATTGAAAAAGTAGGGTAATTTTCCCTGTTAGTACATTAAACAACCGACTAATTCAGTGGTCATCAACATCATTCAAGTAAAAAAAAACAAAATCCTGTTTGAATTCACGTAGAATTCCACTTTCTTTGGAAGGCTCGTAATCATAATAGCCATTGTGTCATGCGTTGTTATTCTACCTTGTGGCTTGTCGTGATCATGTTTGTAGCAGATGGGGCGACCATTGCCGTTATTATTTATTTATTTATTAATTAATCTTAAGTTGGGTCACATTAGCGTTGTAACCGCTCTGAAAGAACTACTTCTTTTGGCGGCAGTTCCTACTTCATTCATTGTTCATTGAACAAGTACTTCAACTGAAGTTGGTAGTTCATTTTAGCGTTCTGACTGCTCCGTGTGAAATATTTCATTTTGCGGCAGTACAAACTTAATTTATTGAACAAATACTGTAAAGGAAGTTAGATTACAAAGAACCACTTCAATTTGCAAAGGAAAGTGTTTTTTTGGCAAGGAACCGGTTCCAGTTCTTTTCGTTTTCAAATCTCTACCGACTAGTATTTTGTATATTGGCGAGGAACCGGTTGACTAGTACGTGTTTTTTCGGCGAGAAACCAGTTCCAGTTCTTTTCGTTTTCAAATCTCTACCGACTAGTATTTTGCATATTGGCGAGGAACCGGTTCTAGTTCTTTTCACTTTCAAATCTCTACCGACTAGTACGTGTTTTTTTCGGCGAGGAATATCAAGGAACCGGTTCCAAAAAGAACTGAACAATAACCGGATAAATTCAAATCTCTTTGTTGCGAGTTCAACTCAATTGAAGTGTTCATTGCGAAGGGTTCATTTTAAAGAACTAGCAATTCGTGAAGCATTCACAAAACATCGAAGTTTTTCCCAACGCTAGGTCACATCATTGTGTATTCTAATGTAAAAGATTAAATATATACACAAAAGAAATGAAAAAACAACTTTGTATAAGATCACGGATATTATTTTATTTTGTATAACCGACCGGTTTCGGTTAGCCTAAGCATCATCAGGGTACAAAATTAAACTAAACAAAAAATACAAAGTGTGCGGTTAAATATAAATACAGAGGGAGAACAAAATATTAAAAAAAAAAAAACAGAGTAATGTAAAACAAAGAATAACATTTAAATTATAACAAAGAAACAGAAAGAAAGAGACAAAACGTCAACTGAGAAGGTGATTAAAGAATAATGATAAATTTTATGAGTGGACGGGAAATATACCTAACATTGGAATACTATTCGCTAATAATCTTATGGATAAAGATCGTACCTTCAATAAAAGCATCGCTGCTTATATTTTCACAAAAATGATCATGGCAACAGATTAAATAATTTAGAAGCACTATAAATAAACAAAGCCACTAAAATTATTGGTCATATTCTTAATAATCACCGTCTGCAAACAATTATATTTTTCAATGTTACTGTATTTTACAATATTATTTATGTAGAGTGAAAACAATATCGGGCCCAATACCGATCCTTGCGGTACCCCTAGTGTATTTTCAACCGCTTATCATAAATGAAACAGCGATAGTAAAATAGAGAAGACTAAATTATAAATAATAATCTCTTTATTTATTTACGAACCATTTACAGAATGTTAACATTATATTATCAGGTAGTAATAAAACATTCATATGAAAATGACACGCCATCTATCATCCTTTGTGATCATTTAAAATCTGACAAATAATGGAATAATATATATTACTACATTTTTTATATGTGATTTTGTTGCCATACAAAAAAAAACAGTTTGTTTTTAAAGTTTTATTACGACAATGCTTTGTCCAGACTCGGTGCGGCGAGAATACGAATAAAAAAATAATTCTGCAGTCAAGAAGGCAAAATAAAATGTATGAAATCGTTTTGTGACTGTAAAAATATTATGTCCGAACCTTTCCATTAATGTTCAACTATTGCTTGATACTTGTGAAGGGACAAAGCTATTGTAAAATCTATACATTTGAGGCAGTTAGTTATACACTTGTATTGGTTTTTTTGGGCGTATCTCATACGTTTTGCATTTCTTGTCTCGTGTGTACTTGACGACATTAAAATAAACATCTCTGTAGAAAATATAAGCAGGTTATCACACCTTTGTGGAGTATAGAGCATTAATCAAAGAATATGTATTAAATTTTGCGTTAAAAATGGAATAATGTGCTCCAACGCACTTAAAATGTTGACTGTGGCATTCGGCGAGTCTACTTTGTCTCAAAAAAGTGTGTATAAGTGGTACAAGTGCTTTACAGAAGGCCGAGAAGATGTTAATGACGATGAGCGTCCCGAAGTTGTGGAAAAACAAATCATGGATTTTATTCTTTGAACCATTTTTTTCAAAAGTAAAAAATCGAAGAACATACAAAAACGTGACTAACCTTTCCAGTTGTCAAAAACAAACCACTAATCCAAAATGGCTGATAATGCTAACATATGATAAACATATGTGTACCAACATAACAAAAAAAATCGATAGTCGAATGTACACAGCCCGCGAAAATTCAAAATTCACCTTTTCTTTTGAACAGGCCATGTATACATAGCAAATGTTAAAAAAATACATAAAAACAGGTAAATCAACTAAATACTCGTATGTAGCAATCTAAAGATGTTTTAAAATCAAAGGATAACTTAGTTTTGCAAGACTTTTTATATAAAACGTATCACTTTACTTAGTTAGTTAAAAAATATATAAATACATCTTACATTATTCACATTGCTGTGTTTTGCAGTATTTGCAATCTTAGCATTTTCAAGACTAGAACGGTAGATGTTTAATCGTACAATTTGATGTTTACCATATAAATCAATAATTTCGCAACATTCTTACGGTACAGGCATCTCATTTATCAACAAAGTAAAATGTATTCAGCATTTTCAAAAGATTTACAATCTATAACAAAACTCTTCGTATTCCACGAAACATTTATGTGATCAATTAGAAGTATCACAATTAGAGTCAACCCAAACATATAATTGAGTGTATTGGTGCATACGCATTCGCTTCCGACAGCTATACTCACTGGAATTTTTTTACTGGCAGTCGAATAACAAGGTCTCGAGGGGAATAATTTCCCTCAAGGCCTACCATATATCATCGGTGGAAATGCTGTGTGGAGGGTATTTTTGATGAAAGGAAGGAGTGAACATGATTCTTGAAGAGGCCCATGTTGAAGGAGGGAGGAAACACAGAGGCCGGAAAATCATTCCATACTCGACCTGTTGAACGCAATAACGAGTTATAGAAGCTACCCGTTCTCGTGTGTCAAATGTCAACTGAGTAAAAATGTTGGGTGCGCGTTCGGTGAGTTTTCCGATCGTGCACCGGTGCCTAAGGGATCAATGACGTAAGTTCCTCAGAGCATCTTCCATTGAAATACCGCTAGAACAGGGACAGCATTCCCACCCGACTTATGGGCTCCAAAAATTGCAATCCTTTTGTTAAGATACGAGAATTTAACATACTGTTTACAAACAATGAGTCACTTACGTTGCTTAAAATATCTTTTGTACACTTTCTGAAAAATACTCAACGCGTGGACACCGCTAGGAAGAAACCAGAAGGCCTTGAAAACAGTATGTAATCGTAGCGGAGTGAGATAATCAACAACAAGGTATTTGTCCATAGCGCTGCCATCGCCAGAGGTTTCATCGTGACACCATAGAATATCGCCGCTGGAAAGGCAAAAGGGCTCAAGCGACACTTTGGTCAAAATTGAGTTAAATATGCAGTTTTATTCAGTTTATTTTTCCGCATCGAATGCTCTGATTCTCGTTTAATTCTGAAGACTTTTGTGGCCCTTCAGCCATCTAAAATATATTTACCATTTGGGAGAAGGCTTGACTCAAGCGACACATGTTTGGGTCGTTTTTTTAGCCTTTTATCGCTTCAAGTAACTCAGTGAGAGAATTGAGCTACCTGAGTTAACTTTTTTTTCAAAATCCAACCAGGTATTGAAAGACTTGTGAATTTTATTGAAAACACAAAAAAACTTTAAAGTGATCTGGTGTCGATCCCCCCAAAATGGCGCTTCAGCCTTTTTGACATTCCGGCGACGATGTGTATTAATTAACTTAATTTAAAACAACATTTATTTTAAAGTTATTTTAGTTAACAATACATTACAGGCTTCTCTGCTAAACGACAGACATTTTGAAATTGTATTCTGTACAAAAAAGTGATAATCTCACCATCATTTTAAAATGGTGATAAAAAAGAGACAGTTTTTAGAGATAATAATGTTATAAGTTAAGGATTATATAAAACATTATATTATTATTAAGTTTCGAAAGTAAATTTATCCCTATTATGAAGTCTCACGAAATCCTTCACTCATAAAAACTTGTTTATAAAAATACCCTCGTCTAGTATGACGAATTTGTTCAAACATTTTTTTAAAGCCAAAGCAAATCCTCTAAAAGGATCAGTCCCAGCAGTCAGTCCCGAAATTTTGTATGCAATATTTTCCAATAACATGTTAGAATGGTCGATACTCCAAGTATCGCCCTGGTGAAAGACCACCATTTACAATCGAAACGTTGCTTGAAATGCCGTGTTTGGTGACCAGATCTGAGTAGCCGGGTACTTCCCAACCTTCCTCTTCCCCGTCTCCTTTCCCTCCCCACTACATTCAGCTTCACAACATACCCCAATTGAAGATGTCAGTCACACTAGCTCCAGACGGTTGGGAGCAGTTAGGACTCTTGTTCAGTTACAATAAAAAAATTTAAAAAACGTTAATTTATAATTTGAATAACCCAAAATATTCATCGTTTTAAAAGAACAGGGGCGCCTAATTAACACTGTAGACATTATGCCAAATACAACAAAAAGTTTTTTTTTCTCACTGTAAAATTAAATAACATGGCAATATCAACAACTTGTCTGATTTTTTTACAAATAAATAAATATGGCATGGCTCACGATGAAAACAACGTTGCAAACTGAAAACTCTTAGCTATAAAATCTAGGTGTACCAATTTCATGACGCTAGCGCTCACCGTTCGAGGGCTTTGCTGCATCAGAAAACAGTAATCTGCAGTATCTGCGCCACGCTGAAGAAAACAATCTTATCACTGTTAATTTATTGCATTGAGGTTAAAAAAGAAAACATTAATAATGTTGAGGACAGCGTTAACAAACATTCGCATACCTATTAGTTAATTGGCTAGAATATAGTGCATTTAAAATACTCCAAATAAATACATAATAATGTTGCTTAATACGACTAGCTGTTTACAGTAATGGTTGATTAATTATGCACTAGGTGGCACTAGGCTACTGCAGAGATAAACAAACTTTTATTGTAAATGCATTCACTCTTGTTCTAATTTAAAACTTTCTCCCACATCACGCTTAATTTTACAGACTACATGTACCACAAAAGCGCAAAAAATATGTATTTATTCGTTTGTTCTCTTTTCTTTTGTACTCCCTTTTAGAATTTGTATGTATTTGTAAAAATACTATTATTTGTTGTTTTATAATTTTGTCCTTCCCGTGGTGAGTTTTTTTAAACTCCTTGGGAATAATACACAAAAAATGTATTTTTGGTACCATATTATCATTTCAACAAATAAAAATAAGTATGGTGTTTTCGAGAACTGTGTGTAATTTATAACAACGATATTTCACACTACAACATGCACTACAGGTAGAGCTATCATCCATCGAGTTTTAAATGGTTTCCGGAAACCCTTTTTGCTAAAAAAATTACAAAATACCGAAACCTATTTTTTTATTGAATCTTCATATTATCATCAAAATTTATTGCATACATTTATATAAAATTGTATGATATAGCAATAGAGTGTAGGGGGAATATATTACGCGGAAGTGAGTGGTAAAAAAAGTCGGGGACGCCCGAGGAAGACACAACACGATCGAGTGAATCAAATACTTGAGTCGAGCCATATGTTCTATATATTCTAGAAGATATATATACTAGAAGACTATTTATGAGACGGTATATGAATATGAATGAAGCAAGGAGTGTGCGCCAAGACAGAGTTGTATGGCGGTCGATCCTCTCTACCTCCCCCTGCGGGGAAAGGCGTGATGGTTAGTTAGTTAGATGCTTGTTAGATGAATGGTTAAAAATGTTGTTTTTATAACAGATTAATATAATTATGAAATTGTAAGATTTTTTGTCGGAAGCTCATATTTACGGATAGTGGATAGTAAATATAATAACTGGCCACAGGCCAATTATTATAAGTCAGTGGTTCGCGTACCAAAGTGTTGACACATCTGGATGAGTGCACCGAGAGTATTACATCACCTGTACCTTGCTAAGGTCAACTTATTTAGCCAAAGTCACAAAACGGTGCGCGGGAATCTATTAATCAAAATTAAGACCAATCTAAATTATAATAATTCCCTTTTCATAGTGGTGTAGTGGAAATACAAAGCCTCAAATACACATGCCCAAGTAAGAACCAAACATTCATTTTAAAATCTGTTTTTTTTTTTAAAACTAATGTGGAGAGTAAGCAAAGAAAAAATGAACAAATACGTACATTTTTAAATGCTGTTCTTTTTTTAAAACTAATGTGGAGAGTATACAAAGAAAAAAGGAACAAATATGTGCATTAAATGCTGTTTTTTTTTTTAAACTAATGTGGAGAGTAATCAATGAAAGGGATGAAAATATGTGCATTAAATTCTATTCTTTTTTAAAAACTAATGTGGAGAGTAAGTAAAGAAAGAGATTAAAATACGTGCATTAAATGCTATTTCTTTCAAAACTAATACAGAAAGTAAAAAAAGAAAAAAGGAACAAACATTTGCATTTTTAAAAGCTATTCTTTTTTAAAAAACTAATGTTGAAACGTTGAAAGTAAGCAAAGAAAAAAGGAACAAAATGTGCATTTTTAAATGCTGTTCTTTTTTAAATATACACTAATGTGGAGAGTAAGCAAAGAAAAAACGAACATATACGCGAGTATGTACATTTTTAAATGCTGTTCTTTTTTTAGAATGAATGTGGAGAGTAAGCAAAGAAAAGGATGAAAATATCTGCATTAAATGATGTTCTTAAAAAAAAACTGATTTGGAGAGTAAGCAAAGAAAATGATGAAAATATATGCATTAATGCTGTTCTTTCAAAAAAAGCAACAAATATGTACATTTTTAAATGCTGTTTTTTTTCTAACTAAGGTGAAATATTGGAACGCGTCAAGCTATCATCTCTGAATGCGTCGAATGTAGCAAAAACAGGTTTTTTCTGGTCATGGCCGTTGACATGTTTTGATGGTGCTATGATTATTTTGAAATTAGCGTGTCACATGATGATTAAAACGTATCCTCTTGGGTTTTTTATGATTTCCCGACAATATTCTTGATTTTTCCGGTTGCACAAAATCCAATATTCCAAGCTTAGAGTATATAGAGTAGTATCTACCCAAGGCAGTGTAGTCAGTTTTTGATGATTTTTACCTAAATCAGCGGACCTGGGCGTGGCTAAGACTAATGCTAGTGTATTTATGCATCCATTCATATCACATATCGACATAACCACTTTTTCACAGTATTGATATCAACAAAAATATAGCATCTAACTTAAAAAACCGTTTAGTTGTGTCAAGTTTAGTGGCATAATAAAAAATGTGGGCGGAGTCCCGCGGTGACCCAGGAGCCCAAGTCATTGTGACAGTACATAGAAGCGGAGTATTATATTTGTTGTATCTTTCTCTCCCATGGTGTACGACGTAAAAACCCGGAGAAAGTGATTTATGGCAAGTTTATATCGTTTGGGTAAAAAAAATTAGCTCTCTCTCCATACATTGTTTTTCCAAGATTCCAAGTATGCATTATCTTTGCTTCCAATGAGAATAAATCGATTGACAATCATTCGTATAAAACCACTGCACAAATTTCATACCGCCAGAGCTCACCGTTTTACCGATTCATTCAATCAAATGTCTGCTTTATATATATATAAAATGTTTGCAATTTATGTGTCTACTATTTTCGGTACCTACTTATCTAACTTTCTGAATTTATTAAGCTATTTAACTGTGATTATTTTAAATAAATTGCCATGATTTTTCGTAAGCACCTATAAACACTAGTATTAAAATAATTTTAAATATTAAGGCAAAAGGGCTGAAGCACCATTTTGAGAAGTTTACACCAGAGCACTTTAAAGTTGTTTTTGTTTTACAATAAAACTCCTAAGTCTTTTGTACTTGGTTGGATTTTAAAAAAAGCTAACTCAATGCTCTCACTGAGTTACCTCAAGCGACAAAAAGCCAAAAAAGTCCCAAACTTGTGTCGCTCGAGTCAAGCCTTCTCCCAAATGGTAAATATGTTTTAGATGGCTTAAAAGTCTTCAGAATCAAACGAGAGTCAGAGCATTCGATGCAGAAAAAAAACCCGATCAAAACTGCATAGTTAACTCATTTTTGACCAAAGGGCTGATTAAGGCCTTTTGCCATTCTAGCGACGATATATTTATAAACAAATAAAAAAACTTTCTGGATGGGTACTGGGTTCCTATTGTAGTAGACGTCTTTAGCCAAACTCAAAACCCATTTTTTCAGAAAATCATATCCATAATCAAGATGTAACAAGCCCAATAGAATTTCTGTTCAAACCAAGACAACTTTTCAGACTCTCATTCCTTAAATTCTTTAGGAATGAGAGTCTTTCATCATTATCTGTTCCTCACTACGAAAAATTAAAAAATACCTCCTATATACCATATTTTAAATTTGCTTTCATGCCCTAAAAATGAAAAAATAATAGTAAAAAATATATATTTACATATATATATATATATTTATATATGTAAGAATCAGCTAAATTCTAAATTATTATGATATGGTGATTGTGTCCTGCCAGAAGTGACCTGCCAGGTAAGTATGTTGCTGTATATTTATATAAACTAAGAATTAATATTAAGTAGAAATTAAGATTTGTACAGCGCCCTTGAGGTGATTTCTCACAAAAACGGCGCTATAAAAACTATCCAAATATTATTATTATTTAAGTCGGACAGGTAGACCACTCTGTCGTCGAAATCGAACACAGATGAAAGAATTCGTTGATCATGCTAGATCGACTGATTTATGATTTGATGTTGAAACGAGGTAGGAGCGAAGCGAATTTGACGGAAATTGTGCAAGCTATTCTTGTTGGAATGCTCGAAGAGTTTCAAGGTCCATCCACGATATTTGATGCACAGACCTTGAAAGAACTCTTTCTCTGATCGTCTGAATTAGTCACGCTTCTCGTTGTATATATTTATACATACAAAGCGAAAATCGCTTCAATTCTTTGGACACCTGTAAAAAGTTGCTGCTTTTTGCGGCGAAAACATGCGAATACTTTGATCACTGCAAATGTATATACAAATCTAATAAAACAACCGCAAAAAATAACTCTGGTGAATGAAAAGAAAGCTACTCTTGTGTAGAATTTGATTGTTATTCGCAAATATTATCTAATTCGGAATTACACCGGTTTAAATTAAAAATAATTTTATGAAACCGTAAAATTAACGCGAAAATTTTGCTTTAAATCACGGACACAATAATGGTAATAATAACAGTGAATTTATATAGCGCAGTTTTGTGATAGTTCACAAGTGCGCTTTACACTAAATTATCTAACCTAATATAACAACGAAAAAACAATCAGGACAATAATCAACACATTTAATTGACGTATTTTAGATAGAGGTCGTTATTTCTCTAACTAACCATCACATCGTTTCACCGTGGGGGTAGGCAGAGAGGACGGACCGCCATACAACACACTGTCTTAGCACACACTCCTTGATTCATTCGCATTCATACATACTCTTCTATTATTCTGACACTTGACATGTCCCGACTCAAGTATTTGATTCGCTTGATCGTGCCATGTCTTCCTGAGGAGTCCCCGATTTCTTCTTCCATTCACTTTCGCGTCATATATTCTTCTCACACACCTTTCTTCCTTCATTCGCTCTACATGTCCAAACCATCTAAGCGTCCCTATATTAATCCTATTCATTACGCTTACATCAGCCTTGCATTCTTTCCGGATATCCACATTTTTAACACGGTCATAAATAGTTTTACCGCACATACGCCTCAGGGATCTCATTTCTACAGCATTTAGTCTACAATTATACACAATACAGAGTAATCAAACTTATACATTCACATAAAAAAAATGGGGTAGTTAGTATTAAGAAGAAAGAATAAAACTAAATAAAAAAAAGAAGCAACAAAATATATTGAAGAATTTCGACAATAATGAGTACAGGCCCAAACTAGGAATTCTCATAAAAACAAATTTAAAAAAAATTGATAGAATAATTAATTATGCATAGGTGTATATGCAAGTGTATATATGACAGTCAAAGAGTACAAACTTATAACGAAATGGTGATCATGTTTTATGATAAAGCAGTCGAGTCGATTTAATTGACCTGTTTCAGAAACACGTGGTTACGGTTATATGACGGCCTCCATGGCCGAGCGGTAAGACGCTCGACTACGAATCCAAAGGTCGCGGGTTCGAACCCGGCGTGCGCCAATAACTTTTATTTAATTGATATGTGTCATAACACATTTAATTCATTCAAAAATAATAAAAAGTATATTTGCGGCACGTTCCAGAGTGGTAGATACTCTAAGTATCGCCCTGGTGAAAGACCACCATTCAGAATCGAAACGTTGCTTGAAATGGCTTTAGCCGTGTTTGGTGACCAGATCTGAATAGCCAGGTACTTTCCAACCTTCTTCTTCCCTATCTCCTTCCCCTCCCCACTACCTTCAACCTCACAACATACCCTATTTGGGGATGCCATAGTCTCACTGGCTCTAGACGGTTGGGAGCAGTTGAGACTCTTGTGTGGTATTCATATAAAAATTTAAAAATCTCAAAGAGAAAAAAGAGACTTGCACGTTTAGTGGTAAGAAAATATGTAGGTAAAGCAGTAAAATACACGCTAAGCTCATAAACATGTACAGTATTTGAAATGCTCTCATTAGAGGTGATTAAAAAATGGTTGATATTTCAACGCTCGTCGAGAAATGTTGCCAGTTAAACATTTTTACGAGTAGATATCCGGATGTATCCTGAAAAAAAACAACTTGTTTGTTCCTAATGAACATTACCATGCGAGGCGTCATCATATTATATCATGTTTGACGTATCTAAGAAGCGAACATCCTCAAACAACCACACATCGGGCCTATAGAATAGAAAAGAGTAAATCATCGCCAGAAAGGCAAAAGCGCTATTTTGGGAAGTTTACACCAGAGCACTTTAAAGTTTTTTTTTGTTTTAGAATAAAATGCATAGGTCTTCTTATTATTTCTAATTTTGAAACTGTTAATTCGTGGTGGAATTCCATTTTAATGATTTAATAAAACAAATTTTTAACTTTATTCCACTTTTATTTTGTCCGTCACAGGCTGAAACCGGTCCAGTCATAAAATAAAAGTGGAATAAAGTTAAAAATTTGTTTAATTCAATCAGCATAGGTCTTCACTTGAAGTAACAATATATGGACGGAGAGCTAATTATTTTTACCCAACCTACACAAACTTGTGATATATCACTTTCTCCGGCTTTTTACGTCGTACACCATGTGAGAGAAAGAGACAACAAATATAATAGACCGCTTCTATATATATTAAGCTCCTGGTTCACGGCGGGACTCCGCTCACATTTTTTTATTATGCCACTAAACTTGAGACAACTAAACGGTTTTTTAGGTTATATGCTATATTTTTTTTGATAAAAAATACTGTGAAAAAGTGGCTATACGAATACACAAAAACATTATGTCTATATGTGATATGAATGGATGTATAAATACCGTAGCCTTAGTCTTAGCCACGCCCAGGTGCGCCGGGTCAGGTTAAAATCATCAAAAACAAGTCGAAAACTGACTTCACTGCCTTGGATAGATACTACTCTACCAACTCTATGGGTCTTCATTACCTGGTTGGATTTTGAAAAAAAAAAGTTAACTCAATTCTCTCACTGAGTTACCTGAAGTGACAAACAGCTAAAAAAAGTCCCAAACTTGTGTTATTTGAGTCAAGCCTTCTCCGAAACGGTAAATATATTTTAGAAGGCTGAAGGGCCACAAAAGTCCCTTTTACCCTTCTAGAGACGATATCTGTGGTTTAACGCTTCATATATTTTTTTTGTTAAGTATTATATTCAGCGAAATATTATAATGAAACGAAGCTAGCAGTCCGCAATGGAATGCTTATACCAACCCTGATGTATAGCGGTGAGGCATGGAACTGCCAGAGGAAGGATGAAAGTAGACTGAATGCTGTAGAAATGAGATCCCTGAGTGTTCCTAAAAATATGGATATCTGGAAAGAATGCAAGGCTAATGTAAGCGTAATTAATAGAATCAAGAAAGGGACGCTTAGATGGTTTGGGCATGTAGAGCGAACGAACGAAGAACGAAGTGTGAACAGAATATTTAGCACTATTAAATACTTGGGTCGGGCCATGTCCAAAGTCAGAATAACAGAAGAGTATAAATGAATTTTAATGAAGAAAGGAATTTGTGCCAAGACAGAGTTGTATGGAGGTCTGTCCTCTCTGCCTACCCCTGCGGAGAAACGGCGTGATGGTTAGTTGGTTATATTCATTATACTTTTCGTGAAAATATCTCCTGCATGTTACCCCCATACATCAAACACCAGTCACTTTGTACATAATATTACGCAGGTATTTCTTTAAAATCTCAATTATGCCTAATTTATTTAATCAGTCCGCTGCATATGCAGAAATGCATTTGAACTTTCTATTTTGAATGACCCAAATTGGAGAATGGCATGTCGACTTACATCAGACATTATCAGCTACTCGGTTTTTCTAACGTGCAGGGCCACAAGTATAAAAGGTAGATTCTTATCCAACCCTTTGTCCCCTAAAGTGATTTATTATTTTTGTATTCTCGACTGAGAATGGAAAACAACGAAGTGAAACTCTCCCACCAACGACTTTGTGGTGAATTTTAATTAATGACCCTTGTAAGATTTTTTTCCACCGTACGAGGCCTGTTCAAAAGAAAAGGTGAATTTTGAATTTTCGCGGGCTGTGTACATTCGATTATCGATTTTTTTTTGTTTGGTTTGTTGGTACACATATGTTTATCATATGTTAGCATTATCGGCCATTTAGGATTAGTGGTTTGTTTTTGACAACTGGAAAGGTTAGTCACGTTTTTGTGTGTTCTTCGATTTTTTACTTTTGAAAAAAATGGATCAAAGAATATGTATTAAATTTTGGGTTACACAGCCCGCGAAAATTCAAAATTCACCTTTTCTTTTGAACAGGCTATGTATAACTCTGTCTTGGCACACACTCCTTGCTTCGTTCACATTCATGCATCGTCTCATACATACTCTTCTGTTATTCTGACTCTTCGCGTGGCCCGATTCAAGTTTTTGATTCACTTCATCGTGCCATGTCTTCCTCGCGCGTCCCCGGCTTCTTTTTCCATTCACTTTCGCGTCATATATTCTTTTCACACTCCTTTCTTCGTTCATTCGCTCTACATGCCCAAACCATCTAATCGTCCCATTCTTGATCCTATTCATTACGCTTACATCAGCCTTGCATTCTTTCCGGATATCCACATTCTTAACACGGTCATACATGGTTTTACCGCACATACGTCCCAGGGATCTCATTTTAAATAATAATAAGTGCGCCAATAACTTTTGTTTAATTAATATGTGTCATAACACATTTATAAATATAAAAATAATTAAAAAGTATATTTGCGGCACGTTCCAGAGTGGTAGATACTCCAAGACCACCATTCAGAATCGAAACGTTGCTTAAAATGGCTTTAGCCGTGTTTGCCAGGTAGTTCCCAACCTTCCTCTTCCCAATCTCCTTCCCCTCCCCACTACCTTCAGCCTCACAACATACCCTATTTGGGAATGCCATAGACTCACTGGCTCTAGACGGTTGGGAGCAGTTGAGTCTTGTGCGGTATTCATATAATTTATTTATTTTTAAATCACAGCATTTGGTCTACTTTCATCCTTCCTCTGCCAGTTCCATGACTCACTGCCATACATCAGGGTTAGTGTAAGCACTCCATTGTGGACTGCTAGCTTCGCTTCTTTGGACAATTTCTTATTAGCGCCAACAGCGTTCAGTCCTCCATTAATTAAGTTTTCAATATCCTTACGCTTTACTAATTATTGTTTTAGCATGAGGATTACATCAGGAATAATATTCATGACAAAGCGTCATTGAAAACATTGTCTTCGTGTTCATATTATGATATCTAAAATATAAATCACATTTCAATAAATAATATTTAATAATGTTAATGTAATGTGACTAATGTTTGAAGCGCACCAACCTAAGTGATATATACCTACACAGAATACCATGAATTGAATCACGTATTAACAAACCGCCTTTTCCAGTTTCCACCCTCTACGATGTGGGTCCCACTAGCGCTGGCGCTGGCCAGCTGCGCCCTGCTGTTCCCCGCGCCCGCGTGCGCCCAGAGGGAGGGCTACTGCTTGGCCTCCGACTACGACCCTTACCTTATGTTTTCCACCAAGTCCGCCTACGAGCTGGTAAAAGGGAGGGACAATAATCAGCACGTCATTCCATGTAAGTACAATTAATTAATACGCTAAACATTCCTGAATAAAACATTATAGTCAATGACGTGACAAACTTATAGACACGTTATAGAGCTCTCAATGTGTCAAGCAAAATATGCGGTAATTGCCGTACTTTCAATTTAGTATAAAACTGTTACGCGTCGCTAGAGGTCGTATATTATATCTGAATAAGTGGCAAAATGCCCCTTGTGTTTGATGATACAGTGTTTCCATCACACTGCAAACACTAGTTTTGCTGTTCCTCAATCATCACAATACTAATTATGGGTATAATTCTCCAATGTCCAGAATGTCAAGACTTGTTCACTCAAGTCATGGTCTTGAAATTTTTGGTAGCAGTCTAAATGATTTTTGTCATTTTTTACGACTCTACCAAAACGTTGACTAGACCATGGCTTGAAAGTTCGCTCTTATGTTTATTAGTCCTATTTTTGTCATCGCTTCATTTATTATTATGTATGTGCTATTCCTTCTCTGTTGCTCTTTTTTCCATTTCGTGTTTTATGTCTTTTTTGTAGTTGGACTTTAGTCCGTTAATTTATAAATAAATAAAAGCCAAAGAATATCATTTCATTCGTAAGATCACGAAAATTTCTTGTTATTTTAAATAAAGCGATTATTTACACTGTTTTCCGACGATTTTAAGCGCCATCAGAGAGAGTGAGATGGTGAACGTAGTAACACATAAGTATGAGAAGGACAACCTACTGGCAGTAGGTCGTCTTATGCGGCGTTCTCTTTTTCGTTGATTTAGCGCCGGCCGGTTGTATTTCTTTGTCATACATGACCGATTTTTTTTCAATTTACTGGGAACACACTTGATCGTGCCATGTCTTTCTCGGGCGTCCCCAAATTCTTCGTCTATTCACGTTCATTTCAAACTCCTTTCTTCGATCATCCGCCCTACTTGCTAAAATTATCTAAGCGTCTCTTTCTTAATCCTATTCATTACGCTTGCATCAGCTTTGCGTTCTTTCCAGATATCCACAATTTTAACACGGCCATACATGATTTTATCGCACATACGGCTTAGGGATCTCAGTGCAACAGCATTTGGTCTACTATTAGAAATAAATATTATAATATAATATAATAAGATTTCTTTTCTACCACATGTTTGAATTTTTTTTTATCGCAAACCAAACATTCTACGTGATTTCTCTTTGAACTTTGCAGGGTAAACGTGGGATAATTATTGCATAACAATTGATTCTTGAGAACGTGCACTTACAAAATATACCCATGAGATGTGAAATGTAAAATGTGAAGATGCTTCGAATTAAATGCCATGCCTTTATCGGATGCATTCTAAGGATGGGTAATGATGGTGAAAGACTGACTTCAAATGCCAAGGGACCTAAATGCCAACAAAACCAGGATTTAGAATTAGGACACTCTTTGTCAATTCAAGGTCACACTCGAAGAACTATTAAAATTTGAATAAGTTTAGTAATTATACTCAGAGATGTCTCTAACATAGGAACTATAATAGTAATTACAATAAATACTGAAGATGTCGCTAATATCGGAATCTGCATTATCATGCATTTTTTATCAGAACCTCTGAGGAAGCCATATCCAAAGCGTCTTCCCTCCCCAGTGATTAGTTTAGTTTGGACATAACACATACATACGCGAGGTCTGCAGATAAACAAAACCATATCCATAACAATGAGAAATACGAATTATTAGAGATGGTCGATATTCTTCTCTCGGTCACAAGGAACCGGTTCTAATACGTCGACATTATTTCTCCGAGAAACCGGTTCCAAAAATAACCGTTATTTTTGGCAAATTTAAATGGCGAATATCATTTTAATGCTTTGCGCCGGAAGGGTGCAGTTGCGGTTTTTTTTTCGAAAGATATTTCTCGGAACCGGTTTCAAAAATAACCGGTTCCTCTTCAGTCACCGGTAGATAGAACCGCAGTGCCACACAATTTTTCAAAGCCTACTTTGAGGCCAAAGATAAATTGTTCTACAAAAAAGGCATCTAAATGTTAGAGAAACCTTGGAATGAATGTATCACTCTTGAAGGTGGTTATGTTGATGAATAAAATCATTTTTTTCCTAAAAGTTGTAGTTTTATCAGTGATCCTACGAACTTATTGAGTTATGTGTTACTAGACATCGTTGAGACGGCGAGTTCTTCTTGTCCCTAGTCTACACCACATTATACGACGAACGTACAATATGTACACACAACATTGTCATAGTTGCACAGTTATATATGAACCTTCCAACTACGTGTTATTAGGCTAGGAATAGTAATTGGGCATGAACTTGTCAAACTCAATCCAGGTAAACGCCTACATGTTGAATGCCCAAGGGTAAGTACAGCGCTCACTAATGGTATACAAACTAGTGGAAATGATTGTCAAATATTGGCCGAATCAATAACAACAGCTCTTGACAATATCTGATATCGGGTATAATAACCGTGTCCCACATTTACCTATTTTCTATCAAGAGGGAAGAGAGATATCATGTTACCGGAGAGATGTTATAAATCTCATCGCTGATAATTTGTTCGGTTATTGTGAGACATGTCATTAGTCAGATTGACATGATATGTATAGGCAGAGGAGTGCACTCCGTATAGGCACATAAGCACTGCCTACCATGCCGTACTTGCATTCAAATATTTATTTATTTAGAAATTAACGGACTAAAGTCCAATTACAAAAAAGACATATAAAACACGAAATGGAAAAAAGAGTAACAGAGAAGGAATAGCACATGCATAATAATAAATGAAGCGATGACAGAATAGGACAAAATAAACATAAGAGAGAACATTCAAGCCATGGTCTAGTCAAAGTTTTGGTAGAGTCGTAAAGAATGACAAAAAACATTTAGTCTGCTACCAAAAATTTCAAGACCATGGCTTGAGTGAACAAGTCTTGACATTCTGGACATTGGAGAATTATACCCATAATTAGTATTGCGATGATTGAGGAACAGCAATGCATTGTTTCTGAGTCTACGGCAAGGAATGTTGAACTGGATTAGTTGCAACAGAGAAGGTGAGTCAATAAAACAATTAATAATTTTGTAAATGAAAATTAAATCAAAGTCTTTCCTGCGCTTTTCTAATGAAGACATTTTCAATAATTGTTCAATTTATATGAATTATATTAGATTAAATTATTTGAATTTTTTTGCAAAAAATATATCTACACAATAATAAAATACGTGCGAATTTTAGCTGATCGCACCGCCGCGAGCGCCTCGCCACTAAATACGCCCAAACGCCGCCAACGTCAGAGTAGATTATTCTTTGTTTACTAGACTACACAAAATATGTATGCATGTATGCTGTGAGCTGTGTGCGCGTTCAAGTGGCTCATTTGTGTTAGGGTCTAAGGCAGTGCTTTTACAGAACAAATACAAAAGCAATCAGTGACATCTGTTGGTACCTATCTATATTATCAATTAATCCGCTGTTTTTCCCACTGCTTATCCTGATCAAAAACTCTGTGCATGAATGTGAATGAAGCAAGGAGCGTGTGCCAACACAGAGTTGTGTGATTGCCAATTCTCTCTGCATACACCTCCGGAGAAACGGCATGACGGTTAGTTAGTCAGTTATTTTATTGTCAGTGGAGTGTTCAAGCATGAAAAAATTCGAGATCCAATGCCATGCCTTACTGCCTCATGTCATAATTGATACCAAAACTCCATTATGAACTGCTAGCTTTAATTATTTTAACAACTTCTTACTGACTACCGCACGCAGTCCTTCAGTGGTCGAGCGATTAAAATCCTCGGTTCCGAATCCAAAGGTGGCGGGTTCAAATCCTAATGAGCACAGTTTATTAATATACAGTAAATTAGCGGCACCATTCAGAGACCAGCATTCAGAATCGAACCTTAATGATAATAATTAACCACTGGCTCCCGGCAGTTGAGACTTTTGTGCGGTGTGTCGTGTACAATAAAAAAATATTTCAATATAATGCCGAATTCGCCTCCGTTGCAATAAATTATTTCCAATAATAATTTTAAAAAAATACACAAAAAAATCTTTCGGAAGTTTAAAAAAACGTACAAGAGTATTCGACAAAAAAGTGTGCCGCTGTGTCGTGGAATCGATGGTAACATTTTATTGGCTTGTATTGACTGCTAAAACTAAATGTGGAAAATGTATAAAATAGACAAACTTTCACATTTAAGTAGGTGCTCTACACGAAGGTGGCCATTTATGGAGGTAAATGGGGGTAACAAAAAACCCACTAAAATATTCAGTAAGTACCTACGTTACTCGATAATGTATGTATTTGTACGTGCGTATAGAAATTCACTAATGGCGATTTTTTTATTCAAATTGATTGGATCGATTTTCGAAATCAGTTTTTTGTTTTATAAAATGATTCTAGCTACCATCCGTTTCCCCCCGAGTTTCTCCTTCTCCTACTCTTTTCTATTACTGATAAATTTAAAAATACGAAAAAAAATAATATGGCATCTTGTCTATATTTTTTGTTGTTGTATTTAAATGAACATTTCCTCTATAGCTCACGTTGGAAATCACATTCCGAGCTTAAAATATTGCGATGACCACTACCCACTGAAAATTTCACTACGCCAGAGCTTACCGTTCGAGAGTTTTTTTTCTGTTTCAGCACACAGATTTTATGCTTTATCGTCAAATTTGTTCGCGTCTTTGAAAAGATAAAACGATATAAGCTCAGAGGAATAATAAAGCAGGAGGGATAACTTTGCGAAACAGTGAAGTCAGGATTGTTGATTTTTTCATGACTCGGGCGTGGCTAGGATTTTCATTAACACACCTTTTTACATCCATTCATAGCACATGTCGACATAATATTTTGTCTATTTGTATAACCACTTTTTCACAGTATTTTTATCAACAAAAATATAGGATATAACCCCAAAAAATGTTGAGTTATGTCGCATAATAAAACGTTGTTAGCGGAGAAAACATGCTTACATACCTAAAAGTGGTGCAATATTAGGACAACTTGTCTTATCTCTTTCTCTCTCACGGTTTACAACGTAAAAACCCGGAGAAAGTGATTTATCGTAAATTTGTATAGGTTGGGTACAAATATTTAGCTCTCCATATATATTCTTGCTCTGAGGTACATTCCCTAGGAATACCCATTTTAAAGTTAATAATTTTAGTTAAAGAATTTATTTTGAATTCTTTCTATCGTGAGTGAATGTTAAGCATAACTTCATAACTACGGCCTCCGTGGTCGAGCGGTAAGGCGCTCGACTACGAATCTAGAGGTCGCGGGTTCAAAACCCCACGTGCGCAAATAAAATTTTATTTAATTAATATGTGTGATCACACATTTAATTAATATAAAATAATATATTCATGGTATTATTACCCTTGCGAAATACCACCATTCAGAAAAGAAACGTTGCTTGAAATGGCTTTGGTCGTGTTTGGTAACCAGATCTGAATAGCTGTTGGAAGCAGTTGGGACTCTGGTGCGGTATTCACTATAAAAAAATATTCAAAAACTTGGTGGCCATACTGTTGAGTTGTACTGTAATGAATGCTGTGCGACCGACAGAATGCTCCTTGGGTAAGGCGCGTTTTGTTCGGGGATGTAGAATAAAATATAATCACTTTCTATTGCATACTTTTCATTGAAAGAATTTGTATAATATTATAATTAAACCTTTATCTCGACATGGTTTACTACTGCACGGGAGTGCGATGAGAATAGAAATGGTAGATATAATAGTAGAGTGTATTTTTTTTTAAATGCTCAGCTTTTATACCTGCATGGTCAAACTTACAGTATCAGAGTCCAAATATGTGGTTTATGGAATAATACATGTTAAAGAGAATTTTAGAAAGCGATGTTAAGATATAATTTATGAGACAGAAAGACATTAAGGGATGCAATTAGGAAATAATAGGAGATTGGTATGAATGCTCAGTGACATGGGTAAGCTGCATACGAGTATGTGTTCAACTGATTGGCACATTACAGTACTCTATTTGACTCCTAACTAGTGATATGCAATTTTTTTTAATATTATCGAATTGGCTACAAAAATCGAATTAATTGACAAATACCCACAAATTTATATACTCTACTCACATGCCCTAACAACCCAGAATTTAATCACCATAAAACTATTGGCCGTGAAAACCTTTTAAATCACACCTTCTAAATTAATCAAGGTACCCACCCGAATCAATAAGCAAAGGTTCGAAAGTGTCACAGTATTTTCTTTTTGATCTAGAGATAAGCGAATAAACCTAGGGATTCATTCAATGTTCACATATCACATATTCACTTTGTGTTAAATTTCACTTTGTGGGCTGATGCTATCACCAAAAAGTCATTGAATCGGAAACTATTGATTGGTTTTATTTTATATAGCGCCTTTACGATGTGAATAACCTTATGTGAATAAACCATACATACCTACAAACAAAATCTGTGATTTTTCAGCGAAGGCATTTGAATTTTTTAACAAATATATTGTTACATTTTCGTAGAAAGCAGTCAATTTGTGGTTTGACTTAAACTAATTTAATTGTATACCCTGATGACGCTTAGGCTAAGTGAAACCGGTCGGTCATAAAATTTAAAATAAAATCATTATTTCATTTTCATTAATTATAATGTTGTCCATATTGTTTTTAATTTTATTCTAGTTTCTTTTTGGTTTCTCGATTTCAAAAAACCACCAAAATCCGCAAAATCCATCCAACTTTGCAATTTTAGCTAACTTTAATTTAAAGCAAGTAAAAAAACATTTTTACGAACTACGAGTAGAAATATTTTAAATGTTTCAATAGTAAATCGCTAAGTTAAAAAAATGATGCCAAAAAAGTCTATGAGAACATGCGAAAAAAAAACAACGTGTGTTGTACTATTCAACAGTTCTACATACTTAACTTTGCAAGTGTTCAAAAACTAACGATCCAACAAACTATGTTTTGAATCTATAGATTTTCTTTTTAAGAGTTTCAACCGTGTTTGGTGACCAGATCTGAAAAGCCAGGTACTTCTCTCAACCTTCCTCCTCCCCATATCCTTTCCCTCCCCACTACCTTCAACCTCACAACATACCCCAATCGGGGATGCCCTTAGAGTAACGTAGAGACCCAACATTGCGAAATTATGAAGCCGCTTTTTGACCAAGGATTGACCAAAGGAGGTATGACGTATATGCTTCCAGCCAATCGGATGCGAAGAAAACCGTAAAGATAAACATTATTCCGTCTTTATCTGTTCGCGAACAATTTTGAGTTGCTACATGAGAAAGAAAGAGACATGGATACGTTCAGATGTTGGACTAATCAGGGAATCCCAATTCTTACAAATTTACATCAGAATCCCGTATTTCTCTCGAAGTAAAACATATTGAGAATGCATTCAAACTCATTTTAAACGGGAGTTTATTATATCGAAACAAATGATGCAAAGATTGACTAAATATTGGTGTAGGTAACTAGTTGTTTTGTAGGTTAGCATATAAAATATTTGAGGTCAAACTAAAAAATACGAATTCTTGGATAAATACCTGTGGAAACTGATTTTTTTGGTCCTTTGTTACTTCAGTTGAAACAACCAACAACTGCACATATAATCATATCGTTTTTTTTTAATATTGCACTAAATTCACTTAAGTAATTATATATTTTAAGCTTTTTGTCTGTCAATTCGACTGACATGTAAACTACTGTGAAGTTAGTAATATATTGAAAAATGGCTACACGGCTTTTAGCACGCCCCAAATCATATGTTCTTAATAACAATTGTTTGTCTCTTTTTCTCATATGTCTATAGAAACGAGCATAAAGAGAGAGCTATATTTTGCGAGTATGAACGATTTGACTCATAATTAGGACGGTCTCTCTATATTGTTACTCTAAGGGGATGCCATAGTCTCACTGGCTCTAGACGGTTGAGAGCAGTTGGGACTCTTGTGCGGTATTCACTATTTAAAAAAATGTCCGATTTCAACTGAAGAAAGTGGGAAGGAGAAGTAAATGGGGAAGAATAAGGTTGGGAAGTACCTGCCTATTCAGATCTGGTCACCAAACTCTGCTAAAGCCCCTTGAAGCAACGTTTCTATTCTGAATGGTGGTCTTTCACCTGGGCGCTATTAAAAGTGTCTACCACTCTGGAAAGTGCCGCAAATATACTATTTTATTGAAATAAATAATTGTGAAACAACACATGTAAATTTGATAAAAAATATTTTCACACGCCGAGCTTCGAACCAGCGACCTCTGGATTTGTAACGTCTTGTAAGGTCTTAACCGATCGGCCACGGAGGTCGTCAAATATGGATTTATAAAATAATAATACTTGGATAATTAAAATTACTTTTGTAAATTTCAGCTCAAGGGCTCTTAAATCTATATCCACGAATATCACATTCACTCACTTGTATTTTCACGCAGACAAAAGAATTACTAACAAAAGAACTTTATCCACAATGTCTTAAGCATGCCGCCAACTGCGCAGATAAGTTTGTAGATAATTTACCTATTTTACACTTAAACTGTCGAATAAATTAATATAACATCCCTAGAAAATGAAAACCACTTAAAGGCATAGATAGACATAAAATACAAGACACGTCATATTCATACAAATCTTACGAAAAATGTAGCACCACTAATGGTGCACCACTTAATGTTTCACCCGCGTATGAAAAGGATAACCATTCAAAGAATATGTGTGCGCGGAAGAGATAGCTATATGAAGCGTGTTTCGAAGGTATGTCTCGTTGACTTGGTTTAGTGCAACCAGGCGCGTTGTCTCAGTAACGTATCTACATTATTTAATTCGTCTAAGCTTGCCAAGGTTGCCGATTTTTTTTTTTAAATCAACTACATCAAAAATCAACCACACTCATTCATTACCATAGTCGAAAGGCACACTTCAATTTTAATATTTCGTTTTCTGTCACTTTTATCGCAAGTTTACCATTTACTTTGACAGTTTGAAGTAGATAACTCTTATAGTTATTATAAACTACATGTAACATATACTATTCCCTCAATTATTTGTTTGACTGTCTAGTTAAATATGCAATAACCATCACGCCGATTGACCGAAAGAATAAAAATATTATTTTAGTCTAGTTATAACGTTTGACGGCCTCCATGGTCGAGTGGTAAGACGCTCGACTACGAATCCAAAGGTCGCGGGTTCAAACCCGGCGTGCGCCAATAACTTTTATTGAATTAATATGTGTCATAACACATTTAATTCGTATAAAAATAAAATAAAGTATATTTGCGGCACCTTCCAGAGTGGTAGATACTCCAAGTATCGCCCTGGTGAAAGAACACCATTCAGAATCGAAACGTTGCTTGAAATAGCTTTAGCCGTGCTTGGTGACCAGATCTGAATAGCCAGGTACTTCCCAACCTTCCTCTTCCCGATCTCCTTCCCCTCCCCACTACCTTCAGCCTCACAACATGCCCTATTTGGGGATGCCATAGTCTCACTGCCTCTAGACGGTTGGGAGCAGTTGAGACTCTTGTGCGGTATTCATATTAAAAAAAACATCACAAAGTTACCTACCACTTGCAAATTAGGTAGGCAAGTAGGTATTTATTATTAATGGCTAGTTGTTACCCGTGAAAAATCACGGGATGTTACTTGACTTGCCAGGAAAAATATAATTAATAAGTCTGCTAAAATACACTATGGGTAGGTACTTTGTTAGGTAGGTAAGGATTTGAAAATATTCTTATTTTAATTTGATAATTTTCTGAACACATCCGTCGGTTTCAAATTTGAAAAGTCCACACTCGTATGTATGTAATCACAAAGGAAATTTTTATATTGCGTAATTATCGACAGAAAAAAACGATTTTTTCAATTATCTAAGGTGCGATATTAATTTTGACTGTTAGCTTTTCAATATTTGAATAGTCTATTTTCGGGTAGCAAATATTACAGTGATGTGCACACTGTTTAGATGTTGGCTAATAATATCGAATGCGTTCTCATGCTTACCGAGATACAGTTCATACCCTATATTTGAACGTGAAAACATTATTATGTGAGCGATATTTTAATTTGCCAAAAGGAAGCATTCTTCGCGTAAATAAGAGATAATAATGTAAAAACAGAGCCGGATCCACCATACGTTCAAAGTGTACAAAAAAATAGGCGCCATTTCTGAAGGGGCGCCGTGAAAATAAAGATCTTACTTAAATATACTCGTACTACAAATATTTCATAAATTATTTAAAAATTACCCACATTACGAGATAATTATGTTTGCTATTGCGCTGGCAACATCACTGTGCATTCAACGGCTATCGAAAATGTATGAAAAAAAGGTATTTTGTCACGGAGATTTTTTACGAATTGCATAATAGTTATTTGGACGTGGAGTCTGTTTTTCTATGGTGTGTCATACATTAAAATCGTTGCGATCCAAAGTCAACAACCAATCAGTGTGCCGGGGCGCAATCGGTACTCACTGCACTGGGCGCGAGATGTCGTGAAACCAGCCCTGTGTAAAAATATTCGGCTTGCATCTGCCTAGTTACTAGTATTATTAATATCTCGACTGTGGACAGAGCTGAACACTGCATCAAAATCAGCCATTTTTTTTAAATATCATTAAGTATCGGATTTTTCATCTGCGATAAAACTTTGAAGAGTCCTAATCGCCTTTATAAAACGTTTACACTTATAATGATTTCATTTTTTGATTTCCTAACACACAAGGGTCCCAAATTTCTAGAGCCAGTGTCTCCCTTTGGGATATGTTGTGAAGCTAAATGGAGTGGGTTAAGAAGTTGATGGGAAAGAAAACGGTTGGAAATCCTGCTGTTCCTTGTGCCAAAGGATACGGTGTTCGCTTCCACTCCGTCCAGCCACCTAAGTTTAGTTCTCCCAACACTCCTTCGTCTTGCAGGCTTAGTATAAAAAAAACCTCTTTCCGGCGTTTGGTTATCTTCCAACCTTGCTTGCAGACAGTGGCGCGCACAGAGTTTAGGATCAGGGTAGGCAGTGGAAACAGGGGATTAATTGATAATAGAGATAGGTACCAACAAATATCACTGATTTCTATTGGATTTGTTCGGTAAAAGCACTACCTTAGACATCGACAAAAATACTAATACGGCACTTGAACGGGTAACAGCTCATACATGTACACGTATTTTGCGTAGTCAAGTGAACAAAGAATAATCTACTCTGACGTTGGTGGCGTTTGGGTATATGTAGTTACTGCTTTTGACACGTTATAGTAGGAAGATCGGTGGGGCGCTCGCGGCGGTGCGATAGCTAAATTTCACGCGTATTTTTGAAAGTGTAGATTTATTTTATGCAATAGTTTCATAACATTTGTTCCAATATTATACTTTTTTATGTAAGTACGGCGGGGTAGGCAGTGCTTATATGTGCCTTTATAGAGTACACGTCTCTGGTTGCAGAGCCGTGTACTCTATAAAGCTATCGTCCTAATTGTATCAATCTAATCTAATATGTTCATATGGTCCCCATGAATCTTTTTAGGATCAAAAATTTCCAAAACCCCTTTCGACATTCTTTGTGAAGGCCCATCACTCTGAGTCGTAGCTTAGCACTGGTCTTAGTTTTTTTTATGGAGATAGAATTTGACTCTCTCAAGAATATCCCGATATTTTCCTGATTCAAATAGTCTCTGGAGACCGTAGTAACCTCAGAGCAATAATATATAGGAGGAAGCGCTTCTGCAGTCAGTATTGATGATTTTTGCCTGACTGGGGCGTGGTTAGGGGTAGGCCTTGGGTATTTATATATCCATTCATAGCACATGTCGACATATTGTTTATTTGTATAACAACTTTTCCACAGTATTGTTATAAACAAAAATGTAGGATATAACGTATATAACCGTTGAATTTTGTTCTGTTACGTCGCATAACAAAACGTAGTGTGCGGAGTCGCCGGAGACGCGGGAGACGGAGAACATGCTTACATACCTAAAAGCGGAGCTATATTGTGTGAGAACTTGTCTTATCTCTTTCTCTCTCATGGTTTACGACGTAAAAACCCGGAGAAAGTGATATATCGTAAATTAGTATAGGTCGGGTAAAAATGTTTGGCTCTCTCTCCATATATGTTCTTGCTCTGAGGTAGTAACATCTGCTGGTTAGGTTAGGTTAGGTTAGGTTAAGTTAGGCAAAGTTAAGTCTGAGGTAGTAACATCAGAATATGCTGGTTAGGTTTTACGTTGTTTTGCGACGTGACAACAGTTTGGAGGTGAAGAAACTCATTCACTGCTTCGAATTAAAGTTTTATTAATGCATTCTTTGTTTTATGGATGTTGCGCAGTTTTTTTTAAGGCTTAGTGAATCAATCTATTAAAATACCTTCATCTTACTTCAAATTATTATGTTTCTGTTTTCAAAACTGTTCCATTTTACCTATCTGCGATTTTTTATGATAGGCGGGTGTTGATCCAGATAAATTACAGCGTTTCTTGTTTATTAGTTCCCTATTGTTATATTATCACGCTTTTCCGACGTGTGGGTGCAATGCACTCCTTGCCAATCTTACTGCAGTACCTACCAGTGGGGGCTCGTGAGTTTTTAGTGTGCTAGACTGCTAAGATTGAAAAATACGAAAAAAAATAAAAACTCATTAAGGTTTTTTTTGTATGAAGATTTTCAGGGTTTCCAGTTTTGGTGGTGCACTGCACGGATTTCTGAAAAATCTTCATACAAAAACAAAAAAAATTGTAAAAAAGTTTTCGGCTGCAAAAACATCAATAATGACGTTTTTCAATCTTACCACTCTAGCCATAGACAAAAAATACAAGACACGTCATTTTCATACAAATCTTACGAAAAATGTAGCACCACTAATGTTGCACCACTAAATGTTTCACCCGCGTATCAAAAGGATAGCCATTAAAAGAATATGTGTGTGCGGAAGAGATAGCTATATGAAGCGTGTTTCGAAGGTATGTCTCGTTGACTTGGTTTAGTGCAACCATGCGCGTTGTCTTAGTAACGTATCTAATTTATTACATTCATCTAAGACTCTAGCACACTAAAAAGTCACGAGCCGTCACTGGTACCTACCTCTAGTTTAGTAAGCAAAACATTGTTTATTTTGCACAATTTACAAAGGCGCATATGGCAACAACGTCATTACTTTGATTAACTAGACATTTCTCAGAGTGATGATTCTCTAAGTGTCGCCCCGGTGAATGACCACCATTCAGAATCGAAACGTTGCTTGAAATGGCTTTAGCCGTGTTTGGTGACCAGACCTGAATAGTCAGGTACTTTCCGACCTTCCTCTTCCCAATATCCTTCCCCTACCCACTACCTTCAGCCTCACAACGTACCCTGATTGGGAGGGATGCCATAGTCTCCTGGATCTAGACAGTCTTGCGAGGTATTCACTATAAATAAAAAAGGTACATGAATAAAACAGAGCTCTCAAATGCAAAAAAAAAACTCGCAAATTATCGCCGATTATTATTTTTTGCTTTTTTTTTTTTGTACAATAACTCCACACAGGAGGCCTTGAGGAAAACAATTTCCCTCAGGGCCTATGTCATCTTTGGGGATGCTGTGTGGAGGGTCTTTTTGAGGAAAGGAAGGAGTGAACTTGGGTCTTGAAGAGGCCCATGTTGAAGGAGGGAGGAAACACAGAGGCCGGCAAATCGTTCCATAGCCGAGCTGTTGAACATAAGAACGAGTCGTAAAAGCGACCCGTTCTCATGTATTGAATGTCAACTGTGTACAAATGTTACTTACTTTTTTGTTTGAAGATCTAAATGGCCAAGTACTTTGGACTTTACTCTTATCAATTTCCCCTCTAATGATATCAAATACATAATATTAAATTTGTAAAAATCCTAAAATATGGACAGTCCTAAAAAAAATCTAGCCCCTTGTGTCATATTCGTAGGTACTCCAAAGTAGGAACCTTGGAGTAAGAATATATTTGGAGAGAAAGGTAAATATTTTTACCCAATCAATACAAATTTGCGATAAATCACTCTCTCCGGGTTTTTACGTCGTATACCATGAGAGAGAAAGAGACAAGAAAAGTCTTCACATAATATTGCAGCACTTTTAAGTATGTAACAATGTTCTCCGTCCGCGCTAACTTCACATCATCGAGTCGTATAACTTACGTCCACGGACTTTGAGGTTATTTCCTATATTTGTGTTGATTAAAAAACTTGCAGTAGTTATACAAATAAATCAAACATGATGTTGATACGTGCTATGCGTGAATGTTCAAATAAGACCAAACAAAGATAATAAAACATCACTTTTCAGAGGTATTTCAACAGTTTTAAATGTTTTTGACCGAACTTTAGAATGTTCTCATTTTTAATAAAATCAACAATAAGCTTCGATCATTATTTAAGCAAACCTTCTGTTATTAGTGTTTGAGTGAAATGTTGACTTTGCAAATCATTTTAATGGTGTATTAATATTTTTTTGTTTGATGTGTTCAAATATGTTTATTAAAAATGTCCGAATTCCACGTGGGCGGTAACTACTAGGCTATCCAACATCCTTTAACACATCTTTGTCTCTTTCTATCGAGTCAGTATAAAGTCAACCGACCTGACTAAACTGTTTCGCAAAGGTACCTCACCGTATATTCTTACTCCAAGGTAGGAGAACCTTTGGGGAAAATGAAACGTTGCTAGTACGATAGGCACTGTCCAATTATCGCCACCGGGCAGGTATTGGTAATTGTGACACAATATTAGATCATGCGGGACTAATGAACGTGCAAACAGGGGTCAAGGTAAATTCAAATAAAACTAACTGCCAACGGCACTCTGTTGTCACATTCGGTAACTACATAAATAAAAATGGCGGCCGACACCTTAGATCAGTGATTCCCAAAGTGGTCTATATCGACCCCCAGGGGTCGATTCCGACCTGCAAGGGGTCCACGTCAATGAAAAAAAAAATTGGGGGTGCATGAGACGTAAATGGGGGTCCACGGGAGTGGATTCCGTTTAGGCAGGCCGTCACCAAAATGTTGACTTCCCGCAAATGTAATAATCCGCCTCACAGATAGTACCTATGTAGGTACTTACGTAATACTATCTTATAATGGACTTTAATTCCCTAATTATATTAATAATAATAATTTCTGTGGAAGATATTTTGCCGATTTGCTAGTACTTTTCGATTTCAAATCTCTACCGACTAGTGCTTTTTTTTCGGAGGGTAAATTTTGTTGATTTGCTAGCACTTTTTGGGGGAGGATTTTTTGTCGACTTGCTAGTACTTTTCGATTTCAAATCTCTACTGACTAGTGCTTTTTTTCGGAGAGGAATTTTTGTTGATTTGCTAGCACTTTTCGATTTGGGATCTCTGTCGACTAGTACTATTTTTTGACGAGTTCGACTACAATTGAAGTGTTCACCGCGAAGGGTTCATTTCAAAGGACTAGCAGTTCCTGAAGCGTTCACAAAACTTTGAAGTTTATCCCAACGCTAAAAAAAATCAGTACTAGGAAAGCAGGGGGTCTATACAAAACAGAAAAAATCGACAAGTGGTCTACGGGACAAAAAAGTTTGGGAACCTCTGCCTTACATGAGTTAAATGTCCATGGCCGACACGGTGAAAATTGGGAAAAAGAATAGTGTCAACATTTTTTATGTTGTGGTTTTCAGGGTTATTCGAAAACACTTTAATTTACTTCTAATGCAATGGAAAACTAAATTATTTCCTGCCTTCGTTTTATTTTAACTTTTATTCAACAAATAATTATTTCGGGTAGCATAAATCGATCCCGATTACGCTTACAAGCAATTTGTAAAAATTTTAAATATTTAAATTTAGTACTTAATTTTTTAATCCATTTTATTTATTGAAATACACTTCTTTGAAAAGCCACAGGTTAGGTTAGGTATGCAAATAATTTATTTACGATTTCAGTGTATAGATATTACGTGTCTGCGTGAATTATATAATATATTTTTAACATTAAAAAAAAAATTATCAGGAAAAAGTTGCTTAGCATTGTACTTTGTGTAGGTAGGTACTGGGAATGAGAGAATCTATCTGAGGGCTTGCGTGGTCGAGTGGTAAGACGCTTGACCACGAATCCAGATATCGCGGGTTCAAACACGGCGTGTGCAAATAAATTTTATTTAATTAATATGTGTCATAAGTCATAACACATTTAATTAATATAAAATAATATACAGTAAATTTGTGTCACGTTCCAGAGTGATAGGTACTCTTAGTATCGCCCTGGTGAAAAACCACCATTCAGAATCGAAACGTTGCTTGAAATGGCTTTAGCCGTGTTTGGTGACCAGATCTGAATTCTCAACCTTCCTCTTCTTCATCTCCTTCCGATTCCCACAACCTTCAGCCTCACAACATACCCCAATTGGGAATGCCATGATCCCACTGGCTCCAGACGGTTAGGAGCAGTTGGAACTGTTGTGCGGTTTTATATAAATATTTTTGGTTTCAGATTGTCGTGCAGTTCAGTTCTGGTCGTTCAACAGACATGGCACCAGGCTGCCGACAGTCAAGGGCATCGAAGAGCTGCCCAAACTGGCCAAGACCAGAGATGACATCATCGCCAACTATGAAGTCAGAAGGACGGCGCCCGATCAGGTATGTGTCCTTTATCAACGAAAGACTTTCTGTTGCAAGACCACTATTTCAATAGCATTCTGGTGTAAGACCATTTATTCCATGGTAACCTGGTCCAAGGTCACTACTTCAAAATAACATATTGATGCAAGACCACCTCATCAACAATATCCTAATACAAGACTTCTTCCAATTGCATTCAGATGGACGTCCAACACTGCAATACCACTACTTTAAAACCAATCTGGTGTAAGACCATTCAATCAATAACAACTTGGTGCAAGACAACTACTTCAATAAAATCCTAGGGAAACACTACCACCTCAATATCATCCTGGTGCAAAGCTACAATGGCACCATTTCCCAAATGTTAAAAACTAATCTGATATCAGCATTCTGGTGTAAGACCACTTTTTCAATATTGTATTGGTGCAAGACACCTACTTCAATATCAACACTACAATAGCTACCCTATGATACAAGACCACTACTTCAATATCATCCTTCAAAACACGCGCCCTTGAGGTGATTTTCCCACGAAAACGGCGCTGTAAAAGTTAACCATTTATTAAAACATTAAATCATCCTTGGGTGATATTTAACAAAAATGGCGGTGTATATAAACTTTCCAAGTATTTTTCACAATGTTAACTTATGTTTATATAATTCAAGGGCCGCCTCTGCAACCAGGATTTGGAGAACCTAAAACTCTGGTTCTGGAATCGCAACTTCACGCAGAACTACGCCAATGACCTGACCTACCAGGGCTACAATGACCTCAGATTCCTGGCCAAGAGGTGGCAGACCAAGTTCCCTGATATCTTGCCTTCCAACTATTCTCCCAAAGACTTTATGGTAAGTCACTTTCATATACTTTCCTAATACATGCTCCTAATAAATGGAAAATTGTACTCAAATTCGGTTTTGAAACATGAATTATTATTGTTGTGATGTCATAATATTTTCCTTGAAACTAGCTTTACTACCTGGCTTCGCACGAGATTTCAACAATCTTTTTTCTAAACCTTTTTTTACGTTTGAAAAATATGGAATAAGCAATAAGGAATCTAGTCTTATTTTTTACATTTCTTTGACACAAATACTATTTAATCTTTGGCCAATATTTCTTTGAAATGACCACAGACCTATGACAATATCTCAACGGATGTGACCATAATTTTTCTATTCTGTATCACACTTCCTTACTCATGAGATATTGGACTTTCTTGTAAAGGACACTCACTTATTATTCCGTTTAGTAAGTAAAGAATCACTTCTGCATAATATATGTGTAACATGAGCCTTACCACATTACGTATGAGTCAGGACTTATCATAAGTTCAATGGTTTGTTATCAATAAAGGCGTCAAAACAATAGTTGATGTATTTATGAGTAATGCTTTTATAAAAGCCACAGACATGATAAAGACATGGTTTAATTGCCGCCTCGCATTTAATTGAGATTTATTTATCATGAATCATTTATTACTCATGTCCTTAGAGGTGATATCGTGGCTGAAAAGGCAAAAGGGCTGAAGCGCCATTTTGGGAAGCCTACACCAGAGCACTTAGAAGTTTTTTGTTTGTTTTACAACAAAATTCACAAGTCTTCAGTAGTTGGTTGGATTTTGAAAAAAAAAAATAACTCCGGTAACTCAATGCTTTCACTGAGTTACCTGAAGCGACAAAGAGCTAAAAAAAGTCCCAAACTTGCGTCGCTTGGGTCGAGCTTTCTCTCAAATGGTAAAAATATTTTATGGCTGTAGAGCCACAAAAGTCTTTAGAATTAAACGAGAGTCAGAGCATTCGATGCAGAAAATAAAGCTGATTAAAACTGCATGTTTAAGTCACTTTTGACCAAAGTGTCACTTAAGCCGTTTTACCTTTTCAGCGACGATATAAACCGACTGTTACAACCACTAAGCAGAAATCTCAAAACAGTATAAATCTAGAGCAACAATAAATGCTTTTATTAACAAAGAAGTACATATATATTTTTGCCAACCAAATAGCTATTTTTCAAAACATTATCATATAGCCAGCTGCCCGTGGCTGTATACTAACGTTGGGAAAAACTTCAATTTTTTGTGAATGCTTCACGAATTGCTAATTCTTTAGAATGAACCCTTTGCAGTGAACACTTCACTTGAAGTCGAACTCGCGAAAAAGAGAATTTATCCGGTTGTTTGTTCAATTCTTTTTGGAACCGGTTCCTCGCCGAAAAAACACGTACTAGTCGGTAGAAATTTGAAAGTGAAAAGAACTGGAACTGGTTCCTCGCCAAAACGAAAGTACTAGTCGGTAGAGATTTCAAATTGAAAAGAAGTGGAACCGGTTTCTCGCCAAAATAAAAATCACGTTCCTTCAGATCGAAGTACTTTGAAGTCGGACTTTAATTGGAGTACTTGTAATGAAGTACTTCTTTATAGGCTTTGATGTTCACCATCACAACTGTGCTGCTGCAAATTGAAGTAGTTCTTTGTAATCTAACTTCCGTTGAAGTATTTGTTCAATGAAATGAATGAACACTAAAATGAACTACCAACTTCGATTGAAGTATTTGTTCAATGAACAATGAATGAAGTAGGAACTGCTGCCAAAAGAATTAGTTCTTTCAAAGTGGTCACAACGCTACTGTAAACCATATTGTCGCATATTCTGGTACTTAAAAAATTTAGAAGTGCATCCCTGTAAATAATATATTTATATATTCTATTTTTTTTATGATTCCAGTTCAGGTACACGGAGAAGAGGAGGACAAAGGACAGTTACCGGGCGTACATTGATGGACTTCTTTGAAGGGAGGCGGCCAATGGCATCCGCCCACCCCAAGTTATTCCCAATGACACTTTACTGCAGGTAACTAACTCGTAATAAATCAAACAGCAACACCACACAACAAAAAATCGAGATATTCTTTGAAATTCAACGTGATATATAAATTAAAAAGTGTGAAAGATTTCACTCCCAAAAACTTTTGATTAAAAAAAAAAAATCATTCAGTTTCACCGGTAATTTCAAAATAATCATTTTAATATTATTTTTTTCACTAAAATTAATACGCGGATGGTTCCTATTTTTACTGCTCGTTTTCAATAGTATAATATATTTAGTACCTTATTTTTTTCTAATATCGAAAGTTTATTTATATTTCAGCCTTACAAGTTCTGCACAGAATGGATCAAAGAAGTAGACGAGAATGAACAAACGAGGGAGCAAGTGAAACAATTCAAAATGAAAGAAGAATGGACTACGGTAAGATACTAATTGAATCCTGTTTCACCCTGTCAATAAGTAAAAATAACAGACCTTTTTCACAAAGCACCACTTGTTTTGAAAAGGGAATAAGTAGGTACTCGATCCAAGACTGCTCTAACCGAGAGTCCTACCTACCAAGCTATCACCTAAGCTACCACGCCAAATTGTACTTTGTGAAATGACATCATTATAATTATGTATTGATAATTTTATTTTATTTACAGATGATTACAAATGTGTCAAATCACTTGGGTTACAAATATCCCTTGGAAGAGAGTGTTGTTGAAAACATCTATGACATGTGCAGATATGACAAGGCTTGGGAATTAGACAAACCTTCCCCGTGGTGTGCTGTAAGTAATCAAATAAATTAAATTTAAACAGAGAAGTTTAACAAATCTGTCAGATTTTCAATAAGCTGAAAAAGCTAAGATTTTCACATTCTAAAACACCTGCTGATTATTTTTTTTAACACTAACTCCACACAGGAGGCCTTGAGGGAAATAATTTCCCTCGGGGCCTATGTCATCTTTGGGGATGCTGTGTGGAGGTCTTTTTGAGGAAAGGAAAGAGTGAACCTGGGTCTAGAAGAGGCCCATGTTGAAGGAGAGAGAAAACACAGAGGCCAGAAAATCATTCCATAGCCGAGCTGTTGAACATAAGAACGAGTCGTAAAAGCGACCCGCTCTCATATATTGAATATCAACCGTGTACAAATGTTGGGCGCGCATTTAGCGAGTTTCCCGACTATGCACCGGTGCCAGAGGGATCAATGACGCAAGTTCCTCGGAGCATCTTCCATTGAAATACCTGTAGAACAAGGACAGCATTCCCACCTGATGCCTATGCTACAAAGATTGCAATCCGTTAATTGAGATAGGAGAATCTATCAAACGGACCGCCCGTTTCTTCACAGAGTCAAGGGTTTTTTTATTTGATTGATTTTCCACAGTACCACCTGTTTATTTTGGTCGAATCCCAGTTCTGTGTTTTCATTTGAAATTCTAGTAGTTCGGAAATACTTACACTAGTGGTATCTGATTCATTAAAGAATTTTTAAAGTAATCCTTCAGTAAATTAAAAAGAATAAAATATGTTGTATAAATTACTACATTCTCAGAGTAATTTATGCATAATTATAATATCAAACTAAAAACCTGCAAGAAAGGTAAACTTGTGTCAGATGGGCCGATAAGAAGGTTCCACCATTCTAATCCCAGTCACAGCAACAACTTTTTTTCTAGTGTGAATTTCTAACTCGTAAATTTTGGTATCTATGTGTCATGCCGTTACACAAATGCCTCATTTATATGATATGAAAACATAAATAATGATAATGATTGTTTTATGAAAATTACACATAACCAGTGGCGTGCACAGAGTTTTTGATCAGGGTAGGCAGTAGGAAAAACAGCGTATTAATTGATAATAGAGATAGGTACCAACAAATATCGCTGATTTGTTCTGTAAAAGTACTGCTTTAGACGCTAACAAAGATACTAACACAAACGAGCCACTTGAACGCGCAACGGCTGACAGCATACATATTTTGTGTAGTCTAGTGAACATAGAATAATCTACTCTGACGTTGGCGGCGTTTGAGTATTTGTAGTTACTGATTTTATCACGCGATAGTAGGAAGGTAGGTGGGGCGCTCGCGGCAGTGCTATTAGCTAAATTTCGCGCGTATTTTGAAAGTGTAGATTTATTTTTTGCAAAAATTTCATACTATTTAATCCAATATTTTACATATTTTTATGCGAGTACGGCAGAGTAGGCAGTGCTTATGTGCCTTTATGGAGTGCATGCCTCTGCATATGACGTGTTATCTTTATCGAGAGTGCAGAGTTTCTGGCCTCTTAGATTAAGGGTTACAGAAAAGTTAAATCGTCTTTATACATGATGATGTGACTAATATATAATTAAAATGTTGCAATTTCAGGCCTTCAGCAAGGACCAACTCCACCTTCTGGAGTACGCTGAAGACTTACAGAACTACTATGAATCAGGCTATGGCAACAAGCTGAACAAGATGGTCGGCTGCACTCCCATCAAGGACTTCATGACCAAGTTCACCAAGATGATTGATCATCCAGGTAACAATACTTTATAGCTCTTTTTTCTCATCTTCCTAAGTCTTCTAATCTATAGCTTTGGACACACGCCTCCCCTGTCTCTCCAATATCTCTAGTTTTACGATTCTCGGTGGATCTCCTCACCCATTCAAAGCCGGCAGCTCTCTTTAAGTTGTGACCAAGGACACCAACCTAACTAACAATCATGCCCGTTTCCCCAGAGAGGGCAGACCACCATCCAGCTTTGTCTTAGCACACACTCCTTGCTTCATTCACATTCATGCATCGTCTCATACATACTTTTCTGTTATTCTGGCTCTTGACATGACCTGACTCAAGTGTTTGATTCGCTCCATGTCTTCCTCGGGCATCTCCGAATTCTTCTATCATTCACTTTAGTCTCATGTATTCTTCTAGCGCTCCTTTCTGCGTTCATCCACTTCACATGTCCAAACCACCTAAGGTCCCCCCCCTTACTTAATCTTGTTCTTTTGTCGCTTTCTTCAGTTTTTCATTCTTTCCGTATCTCCACATTTGTAACACAGTCAAAAATGGTTTTAACAAACATATGCCCCAGCGATCTCATTTCTATAGCTTTCAGTCTATTTTCATCCTTTCTCTGCCAGTTTCATCCTCACTCTCAGATATCAGGGTTAGTATCAGCACTGCGTTGTGAACTGCTAACCTCGCTTCATTAACCGCTTCTGTGCCAAGAGCGAGATTTCTTGCATTCTTGGCCGTGCCCAGCAGGCCGGCCATAGAAAAATAGCGAGTTTTCTCGCTCTTCTTTGAGCCTCTGTATCATACATATGTCCCGTTTTTTTATTAATTTAAAATATGGAACACACAGAGTAGAGCAAATACGTAGCACATTGAATAAATTTGGTAAGTCATTTAAATATCCTTTCAAGGTGTAATGTTTTTTATTTATTAAAATAAGATTTAAAAATGATTTATTTAATTAAAATTCATGGCCTGCTGTGCACAGCTACACTTCTACATACTGGCATTTAAAAGGTTAAACAACTTTTAGTTTGCGACTACAGTGTTCAGTCCTCCATTAATGGAGTTTCCTACATTCATCCTTCTTCCAATGTCCTTATCAGCTTTTCCATCTTTCGTAAACACACTTCCTAAATACAATGCGATAAAGATTTTTTCAAATGTGAGTACTGGCAGAATTCTAGCATGGCTCTTTGCAAATTCATGAGAATCAAATGTGCTACAACGCTGTTATTTCCCTACTTTTACATCTATTAATCAATATTTCTTCCACCTCTTCACATTGCCTACACCGAGGAGTTCTGGGAGTGGTAGATTCTCAGAGACACCATTCAGAATCGAAACATTGCTTGAAATGGATTAAGTTGTATTTAGTAACCAGATCTGAATAGCTAGGTACTTCCCAACCCTTCTCTGCCCCGCCTTCTTCAACTGGCTTCGGGATGGTCCCATAAATATATAAATATTTACCACTTTCAAATGTTTATCACTACAGAGGAAGAGCAGCCCAAGGCCATTGTGTACTTCACGCACTCGCGAATGATAGAGTTGCTCATCACAGCCCTGGGTACCGCTGAAGACTCCGTGCCCCTGACCTCGGACAACTACCACACGCCCAACATCCAGCGCCGCCTGTGGAGGACCAGCCTCATCGATCCCTTCGCCTCCAACCTGGTGGCCGTCTTGTACAAGTGAGTAGATTCTTTCCAACTTCTATTCGGGATTTCAAAAAGCAATGAAAGCTGACTTTAATTTGCACAAGGAACATATGCACTGCCTACCCTGCAATACTTGCATAAAAATATGAAATATATTATGTTAAATCATATAAAATTAGGGCAAAAAATAAATCTACACAAAATTCAGCTAGTCGCACCGCCGCGAGTGCCTCACCGACTGTCTTACTATACCGTGTCAAAAGCAGTAACTACATATGCCCAAACGCCGCCAACTTCAGAGTAGATTATTCTATGTTCACTAGACTACACAACGTGTGTGTATACTGTGATCTGTGTGCGCATTCAAGTGGTTCGTTTGTGTTAGTATCTTTTTTTAGTGTCTAGGCAGTGCTTTTACAGAACAAATGCAATAATAATAAAAATCAGTGACATCTGTTGGTACCTATCTTTATTATCAATTAATCCGCTGTTTTTCTTACTGCCTCAAAAAAAACTCTGTGCATGTCATTGATGGCTTGTTTGATTGGATTTGTACGTAAATATAGGACATCACCATACATCTCAAAAACTGTTTTTGCTGTAGGAAAATTCCTTCACATTGAGAAAATTCTATTTTATTTATTTATTTATAAATTAACGAACTAAAGTCCAACTACAAAAAAGACATAAAACACGAAATGGAAAAAAGAGCAACAGAGAAAGAATAGCACATACATACTAATAAATGAAGCGATGACAAAAATAGGACAAAATAAACATAAGAGAGAACATTCAAGCCATGGTCTTGTTAAAGTTTTGGTAGAGTCGTAAAGAATGACGAAAATCATTTAGACTGCTACCAAAAATTTCAAGACAATGGCTTGAGTTAACAAATAACCCATAATTAGTATTGTGATGATTGAGGAACAGCAATTCATTGTTTCTGAGTCTACGGCAAGGAATGTTGAACTGGATTAGTTGCAACGGAGAAGGTGAGTCAATAAAACAATTAATAATTTTGTAAATGAAAAATAAATCAAAGTCTTTCCTGCACTTTTCTAAAGAAGACATTTTCAATAATTGTTCAATTTCATCATATGAATAATCGCCTCTTTCTCGCCCTAATTTCCATGCAATAGAAGCGATGTTGTACGGATTCAATATGATGAATATGAACGGTATAGAAAGGGGACCAAATTACACTAGCATATTCTAGATGAGGGTGAACTAATGAGCAGTAAAGGGTTTTTAGGGTCTTTATATTCTTAATTCACATGCAATACTATTAATGAAGCCAATAAGTTTTAGTGATTTATTAGCTACATTTTAAATCTGAGTGTGTTCATTTCCGCTGACGAAAAACATTTCAGGATGACTTTTGCGCTGATGTGATCGCAGTATCAAATACTTTAAATAAATCGACACCTACTCAAAGGATCAAGCGGTATTTATCAGAGAGCTGCTTGCTAACGTATTTTTCAATGTTCTAAGTCACATCAGTTCACATGGAGCAAACATTTTCGGCAATAAATAAATTAACACTCTCCGTTAAAGAAGCAAAGATTATTACCAGAATCGAAGTGTATTTAGTCCATATTTTCCACAAGTTCCACTGTAATCATCAATAGCATTACTTTCACACAGTAATTTACAGAAATCTTGAATCACAATCTTCACCCACAAAGTAAAGCAACACGGAAGAAAAGGTATTTGATGTAATGTTTCTGTCCACAGATGCCAAGAGGGCGACTCCCACCGAGTCATGTTCTTCATGAACGAGAAGCCCTTGGACTTCCCCGACTGCCGGGTGGGTCTGTGCTCCTGGGACGTGGTCAAGAAGAAGTTCGCCACCATTGCCGACGGGTGCAACCTCAACTTCTGCTATCCCAACTCCGCCGGAGCCACTTCTGCATCCTTCAAACTGCAGCTCTTCATTGCTTTCGCAGTGTCTATCTTCACAGCCAAAATGAGCTTCGGCAATTAGCGCTAATGCAACTTAAACCGGCGATGCAAAATCCGATTAAATATATTTATTGCAGCCGTATTAGCTAAACATAAAATCAATATGTTTGCAGTAAACCCGGTTAAACACCTTAATAACTGGTTGATGAAAGTACAGGGCCGTTTTTGAAGTATTAATTAATCGTTTTTACATGCGGGAGATTAGCTACTGAAATGGTTTGGTACGTCTTGCAGTCTGTTTTTAGATCACTATTTCCACATTATGTGTGTTAGCGTTAGTTCTCTTCAGAAGATCGTCACTGTACAAAGTCAATGAAAATGGCTAAATTAGCCCTACTGTTAAAAATATGTTGAACAAATTCCATTGGTATAGAAACAGAATAATCTAATTCCACGCGGGTGAGAATAGGGAATGACTTTATCCAGTATACTGCACAACCCGTCAGTTCACTTCTTTAGCCAAAATGAATAAAATTTTCACAAACAACAATACTACAAGCTGTGCTTGTTAACACAAGATGCCTTGAGGTACGAGTATGTCTCTCTAGATTAGTTCAAAGTTCGATTTCCAGGTAACAAAAATGTGTAGAAGGCATATTGTTTTCGCTTTGATTTCACACTGTCACATAAGTTTTATATGTTCATAATGCAGTAGATAACCATTTCTCAAAATGATGTTTCATCGCATAGCAAAAGGAAAACAGCTAATTCTGAACAATGGCTTCTCGCTCTGTTTATGTATTGGGCATTTTAAGTAGGCCGAGTCTAATATTTGATAATTATTATATGTAACAAAATCTATTCGTCCATTGTTAAACAATTTTTTTATCATCAAAGACATTTATTAACTGATTAATTTTATTTTGTACATATATTTACTCTTGTGAGAAACCGTTACTAAAAATAAAATAACCAACTACAAATTGAGGGTACTACTTGCAACAAAAGTCGGTAATCTCCATAAACCTCTATTTTGAGATAAATTGAAAAAACTGTTATTTGTTTACTGATTGTTAGATACCTTTTTTTGTTAGAATATATTAAACATAATTTATGAGACATTAAGCTGAGTCTGGCTCTCAATAAGTAAAAACACTATGAGAACAATGTACCATACACAGTTTAAAAAATATATTATTAGAGGTTACCGATTTGCAAGTAGTCTCCTCAATTGACAATTTTATTAATATACCCACTAGACGTAATCCGATAAAACTATTGTTATTATTTCAATAGTTAGGAATGTTAATCTCATTATTCATTATCATTAGTGATGTAAACATTATTTATGGTTATGATGAATCGTAATTATAATTGTTACATAAATTATTACGTACAAACTAGTGATGTTTTCGTTATGGTAATTTTGTATATGTTGTAGTATTATTTTACATGTTTACGTTAATACCAAAATGTTTCATTCCTTTTAACACTAATGTAAATTTTAAAGAAAGGAACACACCATATAACACCAAACGTATTATCTGAATGTTTGTAGATATTGTATTATGTAATCTATAGAATTATTATAAACGTTAATAAAAACAGTACACTGCTTTAATTATTTTCTATATTTTATTAAATTTTTGTTTTTTTCCGTATTAAAATTATATTTTTATTGTTTTCAAAAATGTGTAAATGTTTTACTAATAAATATGTAGTTTGCTCACCGAGTTTCACAGAAGCATTAAAAAAGCACAATTTTGAGTGAACCAAACATTATTAAAGGTGTATTTGAGATCTCTAAAAACTTCTTCGAAAAAATGAACAAACCTTTTTTTCTATTTAAAAAAAAAAATTGCTTGAAATAATATATTGTTTTACTTTGGAGCAAAAGTTTCACCCTAGTACAAAGTATTTTTAGACCTATTTGGACGTAATGTTGGTTACACCGACATTGTGAAAATTCTCACTTAGTTATTTGATGTCTTGAAAGTTTATCAATGTTGTATACTGTGAAAATAAAACTGAAATAAACAAAGTTGTTGTATAATTTTACCCTGCAACTACATATTATAAATGATCCCGCCAATGAGAGTATCGTTGTAACATATCTTTATGTTGAATGCATTTTTTATTAGGTTACAACAATGACGTTATATATATATATAGACACGTTATAGCCTTAGAATATTGACACAAAATGTGGCAAGCAAAACACACACGTTACCAGTAAATTCATCATTCAAATATCGGTCATGTATGACAAAGATAGACATTCATAGAATATATGTGTATGAACGAAACAGATCCGAAGTTCGGACCGCGTTCCATACTTGCTTGAAACGACCTCAAGCGACGCGTGACCGTTTAGTACTAAATCGGCTTAAACACCGGTCACACCAAATAGCGTGATTATTGCTTGCCACTTTGAGAGCACTACAACGTGTCTATAATATATGTAACGTCATTGGGCTACAACGAATCTATCAGCGATTTGCCTCTACTATCTTCAAATTCAAATGGCAATTGCATATATTATTTTCTTTTTAACTGTATTTTTTTCATACCACCATAGAAGGGAGTTTGGAGATGGGAATGAGTGTGGAAAGCTTTAAGAAATATAATCCTACCTTGTGGCAAATCTGGTGGCGTCTCTCTCTTCGGCTGTTTCACACAATCTCACAAGCACTCACTTTAAACTTATTTTAGAGCTTATACAGCTTGCACATTGTAAACACTTAAACAACTACACATAGAAACACTGACTAAACTTAAATATGAAATAAAGAATCGTATAAAGTAGGTCATTCCACGATTGCAAACTATTGTAAAACACATGCATAGATATGCCTATTATTTTTATCATTACACTTTAGTTATAAAACCCATAAGACATTTGATTGCTAAATCACTAAATATTATGAACCATTTAAATTATATGTATTTTAACATTTAACTTTCAATCTATCTTTTTTCTTATCTTTATTTTATTTCATTTTTCCCCTATTTATGTTATTAAACCGACAATTTTTTTCTTTAAACCTCATATTTAATTTTGTATGTACTCTGTTCAAAACACATCACTTTATCCTGGAACCAATTGATAAACTCTTCCTAACCTAATTGATTTCTTATTAATTTTGCCACCAAAACTATATTTAATATAACTGTCAAAACTAACTTCTATGGTTTTGTTAGAAATTCTTCAAAAATGGAACATATTTAAATAGCATAAGAAAGTACCTCACTCAGAAAATTTGCCACAATATTTTTTGTGTTGAAGAGGGGTACTTACCTCATTTGGCTAAATACAACAACAATCCATTTATCAAAATAAACTATTTTTTTTTTGTCAGTTGGTACACATTAAAAATGGATTACAATCAAATATGACAGTAAAGTACCTACCTCGATAATTTTGTTAGATAAATAGGTACATAATCTGAAATAATCTACACAAAAATAAGGATGTTTTAATAAAGGTTAAGAAAGAGATGCTTACCTGTTTTGTAGAGTACAATAGATGGACAAAGAATGAAGTGTCAGGAGACTATAACTTCCTAACCCTTCCTTCTTCCCCATCTCCATACGTCAAGTCAGTTTAATGGGCTAGTATTTGTTAGAAAATGTGTGAATGTAAATGAAGCAAGTTTGTGAAAAAAGGGGTATGGCATTCTGTCTTCTGAGCTCCTTACCTCTGGACCAAGAGATTGTAGCTTTGACATCCAATATTATGATATATCATTATCTTATTATATTATAAATAAAATTATATATGTATTGGCATTATATCATTTTCCAGCATTACACGGGCAAATACAGTTCTGTTCGATTAACATGTGTTATTTAAAATATACATTATAGAATTGAAATAAAATAACAAAGTAATTTATTATTTGTACCTCTTTTTATAGTGGAAGATACTTTCAGTATCGCCCTGGTGAGAGTCCACCATTCACAATCGACACGTTGCTAGAATGCCTTTAGCCGTGTTTAGTGACCAAATCTCAGTAGCCAGATACTTCCCAACCTTCTTTTTTCCAATCTCCTTCCCCTCTCCCCTCCCTTCAGCCACACAACATATCCTAATTCGGGATGCCATAGTCCCACTGGCTCCGGACAGATGGAAGCAGTTGCAACTCTAGTGCAGATTGACAACTGAAAATTATATAAACCTCGTGAATCCTAGCGTCTGTTGCTTAAATTATATTTTTAACTTCATTGTATATTGGTACACTGGTCCGAGTGATTTGAATAACCTGGTACTTTTCGAGCTTTTTTTCTTCCCTTTTCTTACAATTCCCTCTTCCTTTAATCTCACAACATTCCCCATATGGGGACATCAGCGCCTTTGAGATGATTTTTCTCAAAAACGGTGCTTTAAATTATCCCACATTGTCATAGTTCCACTGGCTCCAGGCAGTTTTAAGACGCCTTTAAACCAAAGCAAAGAAATAAATTTTTAAATACACTTAAACATTTTTAGTTATTTATTAGCTATACAAAATACAAATTTGTAGTAATTTAATATACAAGATAAAAGTAATAGGTACAATTTATCGGTTTTGCCATCGAATAATTATTTTTAAGAGGAACTTTTTGATCAATATCGTACGTTGTTTTCTCTGGTTATTATTTTGACTTTAATTATGTATTTCTTCACCGATGACAAGCGTTACTAAAAAATATATATATATATATTATTTAAATATGATTATTTTACACCGGCAGTAATATAAAAGTACAACAATGCTATGTATTACACTTTATACAAAATATTATAGTAAAAAGTTGGGATCATACGCGCTAACTTCACATCATATACATATTATTGTAGTTATTTTAGATTAAATGCGTAAAATATAATACGAATTTATAAACTACGTTTCAGGTGAGCAATTGTTCAATCTTGTATAAGTGACGCGATGATTCTTAGTTAGAAGATTGTGATTATTGTTTAATTCAATAAGCACAAGATACAGTTAAACTTTGATTTCACATTTCGAAATCGGTGTTTACGATAAACTTATAAATGGCAATCGTTATCATCGCAAGATCAAGTGACATGCACACACGGCAAAACCAAAATTGTTGCATGTCGTATTATTATGAATTAATAACTGGCTCAATTCATAGTGCAATAAATCGTAGAACGGTAAACTACAACAAATAAAGTCAATTTATTATTTGTAGTACATAATTATATGTACTTAACTATGTAAATATGTATGTATGAACAATGCATTTTCTTTATCCCAATACATATATTTAGAATAACAGGCTTTTTCTTTCAAAACTAATGCATACAGTCCTGCCGCTGAAAGCTCTATTGTAACCTCTCCTTCTGTTATCACACATTGTTTAAGAGGGAGCGGTTACAGTAAAGCTATCAGCGGTATACCTTTACATATCGCTGAAGATACAGATAATTATTAATGTGTATAACAGTTTTATTTGAATAAACTTCAGTCATGGATCTATTCGGCAGTGAAACATTCCATTTTCTTTCTTCAGGTTGATCTCTACCTTCAGGCGACATTTTTAAATGCAACAACAATTTAATGTTAATCATACAAAATAACAATGGCAATCCCAAATCATATTTGCGTTATAACCCACTATAATTATTTACTTCTTACATCACAGCATCAGCTTTATGATTTCCGCTGAAAATTTAACAATAGCCCCCGTACACTAGCAGATTTACTCGTTGAATTTGCGGAGAATATTTCAAAAATTACAGGCCAACGAGCAAGAGTATACGAGTGGTAAAATTAGGAACTGTAAATGTACACATACGCTTTTCAACTGTGCAATATATTTATATTTACAGCTAAACTGCAGTTCCTGATTTCACAACCCACAATCTCCGTAGTTCATAATGCATCGAACACTACTATCTGAAAACTCTTAATACTGTTGAAATATCAGTTTTGCACACCAAAACGTGTATACAAGGTGTGTGCGCAAAGAGTGCTAAATTAGGGAAATGATTTTACATGATAATTTTTTTTTAAAGCGAGTTTCCACTTTTAGGCGAAATACCACACACAATATTGCCCCCTCCTCTCACAACCTTTGTCCTAATCCTCGAGAATAATTCAAGTGTTTTTTGTAGTTTTTGGAAAAAAAATTGTTTTTTTGGTCATAATATCACCTGCCAAAGTAAATACACTTGGTGTATGTAAAAACATTGATCAGAGTTAAAAGAAAACCCTTACGAAGAAATCCGCCAGTGTAAAGATGGCTAATCAGTCTTAATTCGATACAATTATTAAACAAGCGCCTAGATACCCGATAAGATCATGATACTCTCTTGTCGCTCGAATTGAAATTGCTATGTCCCCCTCCCGTGCTGTGCGTCCTCTTACAGCCCTTGAGATTATTCTTTGCTGTCTTTTTTGAATCGCCGCCGCTTTCATTATCGGAGAAGGACTCTCTCGGACTGAAGCTGACACTGTTGCTTCTAACCTTGGGGCTCGGCATTCCGCCGTTATCCGAGCTGAACGAATCGCGTTGGGACTTCTTGCGTTGGCGTTTGGGGGTCGCAGGCTCCCCGGAAAGCATCTCGTTGAACTGCCGCTGCATCGCTTCCCACAGGAGTGCCTGGCGCTGCTCTATGTCGGGGTACTTCTCTCCAAACTCCGGGTCTGGAGGGATCAGCAGCTCCCAGCCCTTGTTGGGTCTGATGTGCGCCACCGAACTGAGGATTTCTCGCACTTCTTCGGGGGGGAGTTTGACGGCTGCGGTGAACTTTCTTCGATCAACGTAGTCACTTTGAGTGAAAAGATATAGCTGAAAAAAATATATATTTAAGAATTTTATTACACAACCAATGAGATATACAGGTATATTCTAAATATGTACCTAAAATAATCCAAAAGACAGATTTTATCTATGCAGGAGACAATACAAGTCATACAACTTAATTTTGATTGATTTCAATCCTATTACATGAATTAGCGGGCATACTAAAATGAAAAATATTTTAATCTAGGCTGGCAAAGCAATGCATCCAATGGAATACCAAAGTGGACCATTCAAAGACAAGTTAATTAGAGTCCCAACTATTGGAGCTAGTGAATATATGGACCCCTAAATAGGAAATGGAGAAGGGAAAGTACCTGGCTATTCAGACATAGCTATTCAACATATCTAATGTCATTTTAATCAATGTTTCATTCTGAATGGCGGTATCTGTAATTAGCGTTGGGAAAAACTTCAAAGTTTTGAGAACGCTTCAGGAACTTCTAGTTCTTTGAAAATGAACCTTTCACGGTGAACACTTCAATTGAAGTACGGCTGAAATTCTGAATTGACGTCAGTCCAAGCTTTATATGAACCCGTTAGAAGCGGCCGTAAGCGGGTTGCGAACTATACTAGCGCTATCTAGGAGGAAAATGTAAAAGTGTAACAATTATTATTAATAAATAATTTTATTGTTGTTATAAAATTTTGAAAAAATTAAAAATGGATAATTATTATTAAAAAAAGAAATAAATTAAATATTATATTATGATCAAAACAACATTCGAAAAAACTAGTGCCCCACGCCAGACAAAACTTCTTTTAGAAAATTAAAACTTATTGTCACCAAATTCACCAAAAAATATCAAAACAATAGTCCCGTATAAAATCATGAACAAATAAAACACACCTAAACACGCCGAACTGTGGATGGAGCGATATTACAATCGAACAAAGAACTAAAATTAAAGTTTTCGAAGTGAACTAAAATTGAACTGTGGATGGTGCGATACTTCAAACGTGCGAACGAACGAAGAACTAAAATTGAAGCTTCGAAGTAAACCACAAATAAACATAGATCGTGCAAGCGGAACTACAAGGGAACTACCAACTTCAATTGAAGTATTTGTTCAATGAATAATGAAGGAAGTTGGAACTGCCGCCAAAGGAAGTAGTTTTTTGAAGTAGTTCTTATGGAGCGGTCACAACTCTATCTGTAATACTGTCAGTATATATCTTCCACATATGCAAATAATATATCATTTTCAAAAGTGGATTAACCTTTATTTGCACTTTATCAGGTTTTGAACAACCAAAGCTTTTACAGCAGAACAGCACTCACCGCATAGTCCCGTGCCCTGCACATCAGTATGTGCGACAGGCCGGACGCCCTGGACAGGCTTCCCGCAGGGTACAGCAGGTCAGAGCGCGCGGCCCAGCGCCCCCGGGATACCAGGCGCCCCGCCCCGCTGAGCGCCGAGAGCAGTGTGGAGCCCCTAAGCCCCAGTACGGAGGAGAGCCAGCCCACGGTTACTAATTTAGCTGGAAGAGATAAAACACGGTTGGATGTTGAATGTGTTATTATAATATAATGTACATATATTTCACATACATCACAAACATTAATTATTACATATCATAAGAAATTAAATTTAAACAATTATTATAAAAGTCAACAATATACTCCTCCCTACCAGAAGAACCATTGGCAGGTTGGTCCTACAGGTCTGAAGATAAAACAACTACGCCGATGCCGTTTTTGATAGTTCTCAGGAACATATAATAAAGACTTGCTCTCCAAAATGGCGCAAGTTCTCAAAACAACCTGCGGTTTTCTCGAACCATTGAAAACTAAAATTTTGAAATGTCCTATTTGGAACCCGCATAAATATAAAGATTTTCCACGTACAAGGTACATTTTTCCCCATCTCTTGAAAATCCTTGACCTTTACGCCACTACGCGCATACGTGTATGCACGAACAAACCTTGCCCCAGCTCTACGCGCATTCATTTATGCGTTCCGACACATCCGTTGGGTACACCGAAAACACATCACAAATTAAGTCGATAAGTGAACTAAACAATGCTTCAATCCTTCCTCTTACCGTCATCTTCTGGTGACGAGTGAAAACTTCTGATTTTATTTACATACAGGGGGTTAAAACTGAAGATGATTCGAAATGCCGGTCTGGTCATTTGAATTTCGCGCCGCAGTACCATTGTCCCTAGCGTCGTGTGCGTGAGGTCATCTCATATGATTTCAGTTTGTGCGTCGATACTCGTAATCATATAAACACTGTGTTGGAATGTATAAGCATCACTGAGATGCCGCCTGATTTCTTGTTATGTCTCACTGTTTACGACATTAGAGGCGCATCCTGCGATCTATTGTATATTTATGTATTTCATCATACTTAAGATGAAACAGAAAACACATTAAGATAAGCCAATCGCAAATCTATATCACGAACTAAGAGAGTTATACTTTCGATAACGCTCAGATGGTTTGGGTATGTAAAGCGGATGGACCGAGAAAGGAGTCTGAAGAATATACGACTAGTAGATGGAGGGAGTCAGGGATGCTCTAGGAAGACATGACACAATCTAGTAAATACTTGAGTTGGGTCATGTCAAAGTGCAAATAAGAGAAAAGTATGAGGCATGTAGGAATGTGAATAAATCTAGAAATGTGACATTCCATTCTTTGCCTACTCCTGCCGTAAAACAATATTATGATTAATTAGTTAGATAAATGATAAAAAAATTAAACTCACCATCTTTCAAAATAATCTTGCACTGTTCGGGCAGCGGCAACTTCTTGATCTCGTTGAGGTTGATGACATCCCCAGCCTGCCCGGGGGCCAGCGCCGCCTTGGACTCCTCGTCCACGGGCACCAGGGCGCTCAAGTACCCCGAGGCAGCCAGATCTAGCCCCATGTCGCTGAGCCCCCAGTTGGCGGCGGCGAACAACTTGAGCCGCTCTAGCTGTGACACGGTGAGGTTTTGTTAATGTTGAAGACAGCTGACGACTGAATTTTTTATACAAGAATATGCATAAATATACGGCAATAGCATTTTTCAAGAAAATAAACTTTTGTTTATGTGATTAACACACTAAAGTCCTAATTGCCATAGACCAGTAGGAATGTGGAACCTCCAGTATTGAAGAATTTTGTAATGCATTAGAAATGGTAAGAGAGGTAAGAGAATGGATGGTAAATTAATTATTGCCTAGCTATCCAGATCTGGTCACTAAACCCATTACAAGTGTTTCTATGGTGGTCTACAATGGTAATACTGAAAGCATCTCCAACTGTGGACAATGAGTAGGTCAAAATATCAATCGAAATAATTTACAATTTTACTATAATCTTAGCTATACAACGGCAATATGTTTACTGAAGCTGCAAAAAAAATAGTGAGCCCCGGTGTCAAATTTGCACAGCTTTTTCTCTAGAATTTCTAGGTCAACCTGACTATTTTCAGTTCAAAATTTCAACTCCGTGAGCTATGGAGCTTTTGAAATGTCATTTAACAGTAAAAAAGACATGTCGTATTGTTCTTTCCTTATACTTTTCAATAGATGTACACAGACTGGTAGTAAAATCAATTACTTATAAATATACACAAGGAAGCAGTCACGTACCAATGTTGGACACATTGATTAACTAGGAAAGTTGATTAAATTAAATTGATTGATGATTTGTAAAACTATTGCTAGTAATTTTTTAAATACCTCAGCTTTGTCAGAGTTGGAGTGCCACCAGGTGGACTCGCACCACGGCTCCTCGGCGCTCTTCTTGGCGAGGTACCCAAAGGACTTCTCGCGCGCCATCTTAATGCGGTCGCTCTCGGTGCGCGCAAAAGACACGGTCACCTGCTTCGCCTCTGGCTCCAGCGAGGTGCCCGCCTCCTCCTCTACGGCCGACTTCTCGTGCTCCTCTTCCTTCAGACGCTTGTCCTGCTTGTCAAAGTAAGAATAGGACGGGCGCAGCTGAACTATGCCTGGAAACAAGTTAGACAATCCATGAATTTATTTAATCAATCAAATTATTCCTCCCATCCCGATTCTCACCCCTTCTGCAACACCAATACTACAAATGGGGTTGCAATGGTGACGTCTTAAACGCTAGGCAACTTCAATTGATTTACGCATTGAACCATCATGCGTAAATCAACTTATTCGATTGGCATATCAAAGGGGAAATAAAATCACATGACTTTAGTCAATTTACGCATCGACATTGATAAACACAATTACGACACAATTTGCATGAATTTTAGGGTATTGAACAGTGTTCCTTGTCCTTCTTAAGGCAACGTTTCATACAATGTTCAATTTGCACCTTATATAAATCGACAAGCTAGCAGTGCTTGACTTTAGTGTAGGATGTTACTCCAAAATTACGTAGGTTGTCCTGAACCTTCTTCAGGGTTGAACAATAAAGTGTATCTAATAAAGTGGTGTCAAAACAAAGTGACTTGTATTTAAAATTTAATTACGTCTTACCACAAAGTGAGTGCTTCATGTTAAAGTTTATTATTAATCAGTTTATTTAGAACAGGGAGCATTACATATGACAATTGTTTAATGTCCAACTAGGAAGATTTTAAGACAGTATATGATATGAAAGAAGAAAATTACCATGAAGTGGGGTAAAATGCATCTCTCCATCTTGCAGAATAGCCACTGCATATTTGCTAGCGTCAGTCACCGGTGTATTACTCTCATATTGCAGTTTGTCCATAATACCAGACTTAAAGTAGGCATTTTTATCTTTCTCCTTGTGGTACACTTGGGACGGCTGCAATCAGTCAATCATGATAAATATTTTGGTTCAATTTGAATTATAAAGTTTATCTTCAAGCTATGTTAACTACATAATAAAAGTGTCATTAGGAAATTGAAATAAATAAAACACGTAACACCTGGATTCAAACCTATCTATCTTGATGTTTAATTTGTTTTTATTTTAATATTAGCATGACAACTAAGTTTATATCATGAAAGGGAAGATTGCTGGGTCATTTTATAAACTGTTTATAAATAAATTTTGTGAATTGGGTGGTAATAAAGGAGTTATACAAAAATTGAAATTTCCATTTAGTAAACAAATCTAAATACATTTGTAGCAACTGTGACTGTAAATAAAGACAAAAAGTAGGGCTGACATATTATATAGAGGGCTGATGAATTACGAGAAAATTAAGTAGCTTTTAAATGTTCTTTACTTTCCGTCTTTACGATAACAATGGTGTTAAATCATAAACAATTAATAAAAAAATAAAATCAGTCAATCACTATCCAAAAAAATTACGGAAATCATCACAAATTGATTTATTATGTGCCTCCATTGAAATAATAATATTTTCAAATTACATTCAACATACGAGTATGTAATATTAAAACTGCAACGTATTCAAATAAACTACTTAGAACAGTGTTTACAAAATGTACTGAGATATCACTGTAATATACTACAAAAGATAATGAATCTCAATTAAAAAGAAGGTAAACAACATGTTTACCTTGAAATTTTCCAACTATCGAATAGCTTAAAAATAGATAAATATGTCATTAAACCACAAACCTTGCTTCCATCAGTGTTAAGGGCTATTTGTTCCCCTTTTGAAGAGCTGTATCTATCACTATCAGTGTCCAGACCAAACTCCAGTTTCACTTCTTGATGGACTGGCTTTATTCTAGAGTTTAATACCGAGGCTTCTTCCCAGCCATCCTTCGCAGACCTCAGTGGATATTGAAATACGTAAAGTTCCTTCGATAATGTCTGCGATAGGAAAACAGGAATCTGAAATAAAACGTGTAAAAAGGCGTGCAAAATTTCCACGGAAAAATATAAACATAACCTAGAAATCTTTGCCACGTTGAAAAGGGGAGATTCGGTAATGCGTGCTTTTCTTACTTCTTGAATGATGGAATCTTCCTCTTCGTCCATTTTTAAATTTCGAATAAATTGCTCGTATCACGACGTTCGCATTGATTTTAAGATGAAGTTGGAGACCGGTATAGGACAAGACTCCGCACTCGCCACAGACAAATATTCCACTGACAACCGGAAATTTTGACAGTTTTGATTCTCTTTATGGTGTGATTGGTGTGTCTTAGGGATGGCTGAAATTGGGTGTACCTGCGGTTCCAGTTACCGGTGACCGGCGAGGAACCAGTTATTTATCCAGTTTTTTTATGGAACCGGTTCCTGGTGCCAGAAAAGTTCCTCCAAGAATATTGTTTTATTACAAAGGAAAAAAAAACTTTTTTTTGAGAAATTCCGAGAAAAAAATTAAAACCAAATTTTACGGTGGGGGGAGGGGGTTCCAAAAATATCATGCTCCTCGGAGAAAAAATATCGACGGTTCCAGCGACCGACAAGTCACCGGGATAAAGTTACCGGGATCGGAATATGAACATCTCTAGTTGATGAATTCTGATTGGTCATAAAAGTATTAAAAATAAAACACGTTTGACGTTTATTATGTAAATATTAATTCAGTTTATTTTTGTTTTTAAATAAGAGAACTATGGATCTAAAGAATAATGTTTATCTAAAAACACTCGCTAATGAATTTGGAGTGATTCAAAAGTGACAAATAATGAAAATACGAAGATATTACATTTGTTTTTTACTTAGATAGGTTAATTAAAAATCCAACAAATATGAATCATGCCGATATAAAACATAGGCTGAGCAATGTAAATTTAATAAATAACACATTTGAACCATCCCCCTTGTCATTATCTACTTTCTGTTCTCATCCTGACAGCTAGAAGATAACAAACAAGGTCCCTCTGATAAAATATTGAGCGCATTTAAAAAATGAGTCCTGGTATTGATGATAAGAGCATCCTGCGATATATACAATTTTTATAAAATGAAAGCAAACAGGAAACTACACACAACTTTGTACCAATATGGGACATTATATTTAAATATATGGGTTTAGTAGTAGTAAGTTTTAACTTGTGCTATGTTTATGTGTACTAAAAGAATGGTACTCAGATTGAGGGGCTCTATTTTTAAAATCCTCTTCGGTATTCTGTTGGTCATCTCAGTTAGACATGTTTACGTGACTTATGATGTCAAGCCCGATAACGATTACCCTGTTCTTATCTGGTGGACCACAACATTCTATGGACCTAGGGGGATGTCGAAGAATCTTCGCTGCAAAAATAATGACATTTGCGAATTTACAAATGAATTAGAAAGGCGATATCACCAAAGCACAGAAGGGTTTTTGTTTTACGGAAGTGATTTTGATTATTTGAATCTCCCGCTGCCGAGAGATGCCGGAAAATATATTTGGGCTCTGCTGCACGAAGAATCTCCGAGAAATACTCCCATCATACAACACGGACCATCTCTTCAACTGTTCAACTATTCCTCTACGATATCTCGCTACAGTGACGTGCCATTGACACTTCAGCATTTAGATGGGTTAGAGGACTTACTCTCTGATAAATATTTTGTTTCAACTTCCACTAAAAACAGTCTATTAAATAACAAACTTGCGTCTGTTTTATATATACAAACAGATTGTGAAACGTCTTCGTACCGAGACAGTTATGTGAAAGAATTGATGAAGTATATATCCGTAGATTCCTATGGACAGTGCTTAAACAATAAGAAACTGCCCGATAATCTAGGCGGGGACTACCTCAACAATTTGAATTCCGAACCATTTTTAAACTTTGTAGCTCGCTACAAATTCACAATATCATTTGAAAACGCCATTTGTGAGGATTACATCACTGAAAAATTGTGGCGGCCATTGGTTGTGGGGTCCGTGCCTATTTACATGGGGTCTCCCAGCGTCCGTGATTGGCTGCCAAACGACCAATCGGTGATCATTGCAGACAATTTCGAATCTCCGAAGATACTCGCTAGCTTTCTACAGTACCTGAATATGCATAGCGATCAATATGAAAGTTATTTACAGCATAAACTATCAAAGAAGATCACCAACATCAGGTTGATAAAGTCTTTACAAGAAAGGAAGTGGAAATCTGAACCGATTTTATCATCGCCGTATTACGAGTCTTCTATCCGCGCGTTTGAGTGTTTTGTTTGTGAAAAAGCCTATGAACGACGAAGGAACAAGCATTTCAAACACAGTATGGTGGATCAAAGTCACTATAATTGCCCAAAGCCAAAGCTCCCTTCGTATACCTCGGTGCCACAAGGAGATCGCTGGTGGGTGGAACAGTGGGACATTCAGAAGAAGAAAGCTGCCTTTCTTCATAAATTAGTTATTCAAGAAAACAAAGACAATTTCACAGAAGCAGACATATCAAATTTTATATGAGATATAATCTCATACAATGTTTTATTTAATTTATAGATAAAAAGTTATATACGAGTACATACAAGTATCTTAATATTATTGAGTGACATCTGTTTTTTCTTTGGTTGTTTAGCTTTTTTTCTATTTATCTTGATAAAAAATATAACAATGGTTTTTCTTATGACTGTCTCACTGGAAAGATTTCCCGTGTAGCTACCTTGTTTGAATCATTTGCGTTCTACAATGACCAAAATCATTGTGGTTCTCGTAAATTTGTTTATTATTATCTTTTAAAAGCAGTTGAAACCTCTAAAAATTCAATGTACATAGGCTTAAAGCCTTAATAAATAATCTAGACTGTGTGCTTAATATAATGGGCCATAGATAATTCAATGCTACTAATCTGGTTAACTTTTTTTTCATTTTAGATAATATACTAAGAAATAAATTATAAAAATGTGTTTATTTATCTTTATAAACTAATATACCATAAGTGTTTATACTTGCCTAAAAGGGTGATGAATCTATATTTTATATTAAAGTATTCAATTTAAAACATATAACATATATTGATAAGTTTTTAAAATAACGAATTTACAAATTCCAACACAAAAGATATTGCAGATGTACCAACTTACCTGTTTAGCCAGGGGCATTGCTACTGTATATATTGCGGTTACCTGTGCAAAATAATTATATTTTATTAATTCTTTAGTTCCTCTGTTGGTCGCCTGCACAGATAAGTTTAAAAAAAATAATTGTGATAAATCTCATTGCTTTGTTTTGTTTGTTCATCACATTCTTATGTTCACTATTAAATGTATTGAAAATTTTATTAACAGTTATATGTACTATTATTAATTTATTATGAATAAATTCTCATATTTGTGCAGCAAAAATGTTTTATTTTAATGTAAGTCGCGTTGAATCCGTTTTTTGTTAATGAGCAATATGGATTACAAACAGTTATTGTCAGTGCCTATATGTTGGGATGTTATTTTATGTACCTAAATACCAGGTAATCTTATGCTCACAAGTCTACCAAATATCGAAATGCAAAACTGAGCAAAATGCTCAAACTTTGACAGAGGATAAGCGACCAATTTTTCTTTTTTTAAATTGTCAATTCGGAGTTTGACTGTTGCAAACTCCTGGTCTCATCAAGATAGAAATATATTCCCAAAGCACATGACAAACTAACCTTTTTCAATGTTCACACACAAATTATGAAGGGAAATCGTTGATTCCTCGCTTACATACTTTAGGAAACGAATAAACAAATGATATCGACATTTGACCGGTCGGTAGCTGAGTGGGGAACGCGTCGGATTCCCACCCGGGCGTCGTGCGTTTAATTAATCTGCTGGCTAAGTCCTCCATCATTGCACAAGCAACATCTTCCGCTTCTATGATTGCAGTAGGAGTTTTTCAAATATTGTCAGGTTATTCGTAACCCGGGAATGTTTGTCTTTCTTTAAAAAGAAAAAAATTGATATTTAAAACACATCTTAACAATTTTTCATGTCACATTATTGTGTCTGATAATTTTGTTTGTCTAAATTGTAAACCATTGTAACGAAAGTAATTTTTGTATGTAACCAGAAGATTATTATTGTAGCCATCTTATGAAATGTAAAAACCCCTTGGGCATATACAAAATAAATAAATCATGATTTTGATAATTCATTATATTTTATTTATTAAAAATATAATCTTGATACATGTTATAATAATAATATTTGGATGATTTGTATAGCGCCGTTTTAGTCAAAAATCACCTCAAGGGCGCTGTACAGATCTTATCAATTAACATTAAAAATAAACTCTCAAAAATATAAAATGTATAAATGTGTAAATAATTTGATTATTTTAGTACATCTTTATTTATGTACTAAAATCTTTATATATGCTTTTGTGTCATAATAATAAAAGTTTTTAGTGTTAGTTTTTATTTTATAGCAATTAATAATTTTATTTATACTTATTCAAAATATTGGGGTGCTAATTCCCGGTTGATTAATTGATTTCACAAGCTCCGTGCAGCGCGTGTACTTCAAACTTTCCTGGTTCTCCTTTAACGATCCCCCTTTTGATGACGTGAGGAATTGTCTTTGGTACCATTCTAGAAGAAGAAAATTATTATTGTTTATGGTTTTTCTTTGACTCTTTACGTGCGAAATAAGATTTCATATAACGTCATGAAATAAGTCAATTAGTCGATGAAAAATAAAGTTGAATTTTGAAACATGCGTAGAATGACCCACAACTCAATGTATCTATCGTAAAAAGCATTTTTTTCAACGAAGGAATGTCGGAATCCGAAACAAAATTATATTCAATATAGTATTCGGATAAACCCGCATCTCGCACTTAAGAGCCGTGCACGGTGATGCGGATATATCCGCACCTCGCATCTAAAGGGTTAAATAAATAAGTTATAAAGCTAAGATTAGAATATATAGTAGAGGTCTTTTCACTAAGCAAAACTTGTAATGAACTCGATCTCTTCGACTTCTAACCAAGTGTTCTTACCCACCCACCTTTTTCGAGAATGCTTTGTGTATATTATTTTTATACAACCTTGTGTTCACAAGAATTTAATTTAATTGGTCGCCATTTCTTTCTCAAGCAAAAAAATTTACAAAAATATGTTTTGTATTTTATTATTTATGAAAAAAAATTAACTTACGTAATGCAATCGATAATGGGACAAACAGACAGGCATAGAGTGCACCCAGTGCAATCATCTGTCACGTGTGGAATATGCGTTTTAGCGTCGAAACTGGAAATGAAAACAATAACAATTAGTAAACAAATAAATACTTATTCATGCAATTTAAGTTACAAGTTATTTGTTGTTATTTTAAGTAAAACATGTACCTAATTGCCTGGTATCCCGAGTCATTGCAGGCCATGTAGCATTTTCCACAGTTGATGCACATGTCCTAGAAAAAAAAATACATATAAGTTTGTTTATTAATAAATTGTCTTTTTAGGGGTCCGAAAGTTGAAAGATCCCGAGTATCCTATCTGTGCTACCCATTCTATCTATCTAATTGATTAAAAATAACTTACATCATCAATGAGCGCCACAACTTGTTTAGTGTTGTCTAAGTGTTTGTAAGAGCCGATCCTGGGCAGTGCCTCTCCGATGATATCCTTAATCAGGGGAATCTTCACAACGGCCAAGCCATCGGAAGGCCTTGCGGCCACTGGGCAGGAGCCCCCGTTCAAGGGACTAGTGTTCAAGCGGGCTTGCTTCATTTGTTCTTCCCTCTCCAGGCGGTAGGGGCCGAAGTGAGCCAGCACCTGGAAAACAATGATTGCATCACATCATGAGAGTGATTAAAGAGCATATAGACTGAATAAACAAGATTTCTTAATAATAATATTTGGATGATTTGTATAACGCCGTTTTTGTGAAAAATCACCTCAAGGGCGCTCTACAGATCTTATTTTCTATTGTTAGATATTAATTCCTGGTTTAAATGAGAAAATATACAGGAACATACTTAAGGTGATAAAGTTTTTTTTTTTATAGTGAATACCGCACAAGAGTCCCAACTGCTCCCAACCATCTAGAGCCAGTGAGACTATGGCATCCCCAATTGAGGTATGTTGTGAGGCTGAAGGTAGTGGGGAGGGGAAGAATATGGGGAAGAGGAAGGTTGGAAAGTACCTTGCTATTCAGATCTGGTCACAAACTGCTAAAGCCATTTCAATCAAGCAACGTGTCGATTCTGAATGGTGGTCTTTCACCAGGGCGATACTTAGAGTATCTACCACTCTGGAACGTGCCACTATATTACTTTATATTATTTTATATGAATCAAAATGTGTTATGACACATATTCATTAAATAAAAGTTATTTACGCACACCGGGTTTGAACCCGCGACCTTTGGATTCGTAGTCGAGCGTCTTACCACTCGACCATGGAGGCCATCAAAGTATGCTGTAAAAAAACACTTGTTATTTTTTTATTAACCTCTAGTCTGCCGGAGGTGCCAATAGTCACCGGGCATTCGTCATTATCTTTTCATGAGCTTTTACCTTTATAACATGTTGTTCGCATATTTAAATGAACCGTAATCGCTTGTCAACAAAATAATCAATCCATACAAATATTTTGCACTGCGTTTAGTTCATTACAAGTCCAGTATTAGATATTTTCAATTTGCTTACGCCAGTGCGGTAGAAAAAAAACGATTTTAAAAGTGACATTACTGTTTGTATTTTCAGGAAAACGTCGGGCATTTTTATTTTTATTTGGAAGGAAATTTATTCAGGCGCACGAAAATACAATAAAGCGACAAAAAAATCTTCAGATTTCTTTATCAAACTTTTTTTAGTGATATGAGGGAGAAACAACCAATTCTCCCAATATAAGTAGCTATTCCGATTGATTGGTCAGTAGCTGAGTGAACAAACAGGTCGGATTCCCACCCAGGCGTCGCGGGTTCAATTCCTCTGCTGGCTAAGTCCTCCATCATTGCACAAGCAACATCTTCCGCTTATTATGATGGTAGTAGGAGTTTTAAAAATATTTTTAGGTTATTTGTAACCCGGGAATGTGTCTTTCTTTGAAAAAAATTAAATAAAATCCAGTAAAACTACTTATACCATTGACACACAATTTGAAAAAACACCAACATCTTATCTGAGAAGACAGCATAATTGAAAAATCATCATTTTGTAAAACACAAGTGAGTTATTACGAAATTATAGTCAGCAAGGTACGACGGAAGTTGTTAGAGGTGCCATAGACCCACTGGCTAAGAAAATTGAGACTTGTGTGGCTAAAAAAATATGTGGACTATCTATAGTTTATGGTTAGATGATCCATAGACAACATTACCTCTCCATCGGCCCCCCTGAGCGTGGTGACGGGCTTGCCCTTCTGGTGCTTGAAGGTGGGAGGCGACTGCCCCTACCACGGCGCCCCGGGAACTCCCACGCCCCGCAGGTACAGCAGGGCCTTCAGCCCCGTGCAGTAGTCGTCGATCAGGGTGAAGTCCTGGTTTTGGATCGCACTGCCAACCTGGAAACGACAAATTTGATTATTTGTTTTTATTAACTTCACAAGAGTATCTTTAGTTTTTTGGTTTAGTTGGGTTTTGGGTTAGGTTAGGTTAGGCTGATAATCCCAAAAAATGTGATCTATATCGATCTTAAATAAAACTGATGAATAATTCCAGTAATTACTTATCCAGTTCAACATTTCTTGCCGTAGACTCAGAAACAATGAATTGCTGTTCCTCAATCATCACAATACTAACTATGGGTATAATTCTCCAATGTCAAGACTTGTTAACTCAAGCCACGGTCTTGAAATTTTTGGTAGCAGTCTAAATGATTTTTGTCATTCTTTACGACTCTACCAAAACTTTGACTAGACCATGGCTTGAATGTTCTCTCTTATGTTTATTTTGCCTTATTTTTGTCATCGCTTCATTTATTATTTTTTGTAATTTGACTTTAGTCCGTTAATTTATAAATAAATAAATAATGCTTTTCACAAAAACAAAGTATTATTATTGTTACCTGAACAACCGAAGCTCCACATTGCAGGAATTGGAAGGCGACTTCAGGTGAGTCCACCCCTCCGATGCCCATGATGGCCAGCCCAGGGACCTTGTTGCCGATGGAGGACACGGCCCTCAGGGCCATGGGCCTGGTGGCGTTTCCAGAGACACCGCCATAGGTGGTTCGCTTTTCTACTCCTAGAAAAAAAAAATATATGTATATTATAATCAATACCGCACAAGACTTCCAATTGCTCCCGTCCTTCTAGAGCCAGTGAGACTATGGCATCCCCAATCGGGGTATGTTGTGAGGCTGAAGGTGGTGGGGAGGGGAAGGAGATGGGGAAGAGGAAGGTTGGGAAGTACCTGGCTATTCAGATCTGGTCACCAAACACGCCTAAAGTCATTTCAAGCAACGTTTCGATTCTGAATGGTGGTCTTTCACCAGGGCAATATTTAGAGTATCTACCACTCTGGAACGTGCTGCAAGTTTACTATATATTATTTTATATGAAGTTAATGTGTTATGATAGATATTAATTGAATAAATGCCGGGTTTGAACCCGTGACCTCTGGAATCGTAGTCGAGCGTCCTAACCACTCGACCAGGACTAACTTCCAATGGTCATGCCGGTGGGGAGGGCAATCTTGTTGTTGAATCGAATCACTTTGGATGTCGATATATTTTGCATAAATGAAGCTTCGTTCAAACGACAAGCATTCCTGCTATTTGTGTAATTATTCCTTGTTTTTTTATACATCATTTAGACGAAATATTATGTTTAAATTGTTTTATTTTTATTTTTTACCGTCTGTACTTTGCATTCATTGTAATTTATATTTCTTAGAATTGTTTGATTGCTTTATATTTAAGTATTGTGTACTATCTAATACACTTACTAGCTATATTTAATAACGCCTTAAAATAAAAAAATCGTAATGTTTTTAAATTAATAAATAATTGAATTGAATTTAATTTAATGGAGGCAATCGAACACATTTAAATGTCAAAATAAAACAAGATGCTATATTATTTGTTCCATATTTTTCAATATAGTGTACGAGTATAGCGCACAACATCAAAAACGAATAGAAAAAATGACTAGAAAAGTGCAGTATTTACCAAAACTACATATGTAATTACTTACCAACATTGGGCCAAGGAGTTGAGTCTGGTCTTACACTCATCAGTCCAGATACTGTGTTTATGGCTGATACACCATCTGCTTTTCCTGTGAATGTACATAATAATAATATGTATTGTAATTTTCGAAATTGACTTCTGTACTAATGCATTAATATGCTAAACCGTCTTCTGTACATGATTCGTTAGATCGGCGTGTGGGGCACTAATGTATACAAAAACAATACTAGTAATTTTTGCTCATACGTAAAAAAGTCGGAAATTTTATTCCGATTATGCTTGGAGTAACAATGTATGGAGAGAGAGCTAATTCTTTTTACCCAACCTATACAAACTTGCGATAAATCCTTTCTCCGGGTTTTTACGTCGTACACCATGAGAGAGAAAGAGACAACAAAAATAACACACCGCTTTTATGTACTGTAAGGATGATCTTGGTCTCCCGTGTCTCCGGGGACTCCGCTCACGTGATTTATTATGCTACTAAACTGGACACAACTCAACTGTTTTTTAGGTTGTATGCTATATTTTTGTTGATAACAATACTGGGAAAAAGTGGTTTTACGAATAAACAAAAACATTGTGTCGACATGTGCTATGAATGGATGTATAAATACCCTAGCCTTGGTTCTAGGCACGCCCAGGTCTGCCGAGTCTGGCAAAAATCATCGAAAACTGACTACACTGCCTTGGATAGGTACTACTCTATTTACTCTAAGCGATTATGCTACTTCACGATTAACTCACTATATCCCTTTTAACGTGTGTATTAAGACTAAACTAGTATTTATTATTACCACTCAACTGTCCGAAGGCAGTACACTGACATTCCACCGAAAGCTTAAACTGTCCCAAAGTCACTAAAGTGTCTTTGAATAATCGACGCGATGTTTTTCAAGGATTTTCACTAATAAACAGTACAACTTGAAATTGGAAGACGACCGGGGCGCCGAAAAATTTGTTCCAGAATTTAGGTGGACGTTCGAGTGGTTAAATACCATTTTTACAAAATACCATTCTATCATACTCAATGACATAACAAACATATAGACGCGTTGTAGAGCTCTCCAAGTGGCAAGCAAAAGATTCAGTAGCTAATTGTCGTACCTTCAATTTAGTGGATTTAGTAACAAACTGTCACGCGTCACTTGAGGTGGTATACTACTCGTATATCTAAACAAATTGCATAAATAAGTGCCAAAATGCCCTTGTGTGTGATGAGAAAATGTTTCCATTACACTGCAAGCCACTAGTAAAAGTCAAAGAATGACATTTCATTCGTAAGTACACGCAAATTAAATAAAATGATTATTTCCACTGTTTCTCGAAGATTTTAGTATCCATTAGAGAGAGTGAGATGGTGAACATAGCAACACTTAAGTATAAGAAGGACAACCTATACGGCGTTGATGTAGCGCCGCCTGATCCTATATTTTTTCATCCATGCACACATATTCTTTGAATGTCTATCTTTGTCATACATGACCAATGTTTAAAATTTCTGGAAACGTATGTGTGTTTGTTACTTTCCACATTTTGTTAAAATATTCTAAGATAATGACGTGTCTATATGTTTGTAATGTCATTTCCCTCCACAACGATCCATCTGTCAAAATTATCTTTGCTTTTTTTTACTACTCTTCAAAAATGGAACACATTCAAATATTGAGGAAAATCTACTATGAAAGTACTTACCCCATAATTTCAATTGTTGCAATATTCATTTGGTTTGGGATTTAAGTTTTATAATGTATTACCTTCGAAGGCTGCCTTAGCAATGGTGACAATTTCGGTGATGTTTGGAGTGAGTTTGATGAAGATTGGAATCTTGACGGTGGCGCGCACCCATTTGGAAATGTCGGCGACCAAAACGGGATCCTTGAATCACACAAATATTTTATTAAAATTATACACGGTTCCAAAAGATATGACCTTTGTCAACCCCTGACCTTCTACTATGAATGAGGTAAATATTATCATAACTTTATATTATATATTACACTAGTAGTTACCGGCCTCTGCCAATATTCATCACTCTTTATTCAGACTGAACAATATGGCACCTTATCCATAGACATAAAATACAAGACACGTCATATTCATACAAATCGAACTATAAATATGGCACGGTCTATTTTCAAGTTTCAAGGCTCATAACGCTTATGAAAAGGATAGCAATACTAAACAGAATGTGTGTGTACGGATGAGATAGCTATATGAACGTCCCGCTTTACTTTTATAATCTCTCTTCTCCGACGAGAGATTATACTGAGCGACTAGCCAAATAGAGTACGACGTCCGGAAACGGTCATCTTCCACACACCTATGTATATTTGCATTCGCTATCTCACATTATTTCGGTTGAAGAGCTCCCGTTTTCCTGTGACAGCTTGTCTGTCGAACGACTGTTTGTGTGATACTGAACGCAGCAAATCTCAGCTATGTCTCTCAGACTCAGTTTAGTACATTCACGCGCGTTGTCTCAGTAACGTATCTACATTATTTCATTCATCTAAGACCTTATCTTATATTTTGACAGTTAAATGAATATTTAAAAGCTCTATAGCTCGTGATTTAAATGACACTGCGAGATAAAAATAGTTGCGTGGACCTAGAAATTTAAGAAACAAAAATCTGAACAAATTTCATAATGCTGGAGCTCACCGTTCGAGAGTTTTTTCAGATTTTATGCTTAAGACCTTTCGCACACAAGCTTCGTTAACAATGCTACTCAAGTTGCTACGATTCAGTCATTATCTCATCTAAAATCTCTATCTTATGAAAATTCATACTAACTATGATGGCAGTAGGAGTTTTTAAAGTATTGTAACTCGGGAATGCTTGTCTCTTTTCTTAAAGTTATAGTCAAATAAAGTCAAAATCTTGCAGTGCACGGTGTCACTGTCATATTGCATTCAAAAATGTCTATAAGCGTATAATAATTGCAAGAGTTTTTGTACCAACATCATGAACCAATCTAATGTTTTCTTGTTCGGAAATGTTGAAAATTTCTCAAAAACATCACGCGACTACGGCGCACTGGAAACGGCAACGAGATTGCAAGAGATTGGTTGCATCAGTGTTGAAAACTAGTTGGGTAACTAAATGCACGGGAGAACAACTTGAGTTGCAATCTGGTTTTTTTTTAATTACCCCGTGTGCAGAGGGTCATAGCCTCTTCGGGCCCAAGCATTTTTTCATAATTAGAATCTCTTTTCAAGTATTTTCATATTCTCTACCACATAACACAATTAGATGACATTTACTAACTTCAACTCAGCACAAATGCTCTCGGTCGGTAAGATAGGAATCTTCATTATCAGATACTTTGGGCCTCTATCAGAAATAATGACAAGGAAATATTTTTTGAGCATAAAACGGCAAGTATCATATATGATACCTGGGGCCCGAAGAGGATTAAGTTAAGATTTCTTTGAAGCAAATGATTTTCTTACCTGTCCACAAGCCAGCCCCATTCCTGACTCCCCCATTCCGTGAGGACAAGACAGGTTCAACTCCAGAGCATCTGCTCCTGAGGCCTCAGCCTGCTTGGCCAACACGGTCCAGTCACTCTCATTGTAAGCGCACATGATGGAGGCTATCACGATCTGGAAATATGGTTATGTTATAATAATAATAATAATAAATGGATAACTTTTATAGCGCCGTTTTTGTGGGAAAATCACCTCAAGGGCGCTTGTAAGAAGTGAGGTTAGGAGAGGTCAACAAAATATGTCTGTAACATCAGGTAGATATAATAAAACAGCGCAAAGTTAAGACAGAAGAATAAACACATGCTAATCATGTCACCACATCGTAATTTTTTGGGCTTTCTCCAGGGCGATACTTGGAGTATCTACCACTCTGGAATGTGCCGCAAATAAACTTTACATTATTTTATATGAATTGAATGTGTTTGAACCGGTGACCTCTGGATTCGTAGTCGAGCGTCTTGCCACTCGACTACGGAGACCGTAGTGATCCTACGATACAAATTTTATTTTTGAAATATCGTTTTTACGTTTTTTTTTCCTTTAAAAAGGAAGGCAAACATTCCCAGCTCACCTTACAATATTTTAATTTTATAAGCGATTACTTGTGCAATGATGGAGGACTTAGCTAGCAGAGGATTGAACCTGCAAAGCCAAGGTGCGAACCCTTTGAACCACTCAACCACCAATCGATTTCATTGATGTTATTATTGCACAAGAGTGTCAACTGGTCGATGCCAATGGAACTTTGGCATCCCCAATTGAGGGAATGTTATCATTGTTTCAAGTTATCATAATGGCTGGGTAAATGTTAACCTTGGTGGGGAAGTCTCTCTTGAGTTCTTTGACGCTGCGACACCAGTAGGTGGCGGTTTTTTCAGAGATGAGCTCGATGTTGAGGAAGGCGCCCTGCTCCGGTCCGTAGTGCTGCCCGGAGGTGGTGCCGCGCACGATGCGCGGAGACACGTTGGTCACCATGTCCTGGAAATTATATAATACAATCAATTAGGATGAAAGCGTAAAAAGAATAATTCAAAACCTCGGCATACAATTATACATTGTAATGGGCAACTTTGAATAAGCCTCTCTTTATCCACATGCATATTTAGGTTTAAAATTTCCCAGTAAATTGAATTTTTTATCGATTTGTAGAAACAATCTTCAGAACACACTGTGTATTTTAAACTATTTTCTATGTTATTTTTTATTAAACTAAGGCCTATGTTATTTATTATTCTACTGGGATTTCAATCAAAGGTGATTTCTTCGGCACTGGTGCACATCTGAGAGATACGCTAAATCACTTGTTTTTATTTATTTTAGAAAGACAAACATTCCTGGGTTATGAATAACCTGACGACATTTGAAAAACTCTTACTACCATTATAATAAGCGGAAAATGTTGCTTGTGCAATGATAGAAGAGTTAGCTAGCGAAAGAATCGAACCCACGACACCCGGGTGGGAATCCGACGTATTTGTCCACTCAGCTACTAACCGATAATTTTTCGGTATTTGTACACAGTTGACATTTGTCGCATGAGAATTTTTTTTTTAGGACTCATTCTCGCACTATTAGTTTGGCTGCGGAATAGCTTGATGGCTTTTGTGTTTCCTCCCTCCAACAACATGATGCAGGTTCACTCCTTCCTTTCCTCAAAAAGGACCCGCCGTTCAACATCCCCAAAGATGACATAGGTCTGTACATAGAGTTGGTAGAGTAGTATCTATCCAAGGCAGTGAAGTCAGTTTTGGACTTGTTTTTGATGATTTTAAACTGACTCGGCGCACCTGGGCGTGGCTAAGACTAAGGCTACGGTATTTATACATCCATTCATATCACATATCGACATAATGTTTTTGTTTATTCGTATAGCCACTTTTTCACAGTATTTTTATCAACAAAAATATAGCATATAACCTAAAAAACCGTTTAGTTGTGTCAAGTTTAGTGGCATAATAAAAAATGTGGGCGGAGTCCCGCCGTGAACCAGGACCTTAAGATCATCCTTACAGTATATAGAAGCGGTCCATGAAATTTGTTGTCTCTTTCTCTCTCATGGTGTATGACGTAAAAACCTGGAGAAAGTGATTTATCGCAAGTTTGTGTAGGTTGGGTAAAAATAATTAGCTATCCCTCCATATATTGTTACTTCAAGGGTCTCTAAATTTCTAAAACAAATGTATATCACCCATGTGCACATGTGTTTATATCCACAAAATAAAATCAATCTTAATTTGGGCGAAACTGATTAAATATTTTCAAATACCATTCAATCAGTCAAAAAGTTTTCTTTCAAATTGGTTCAGATCACACACCTATGGATTTTCTTTCACTGATATCACCCTGCATTATAAAATGAGTCTTACCTTATCTAATGCAAAAGTCTTGGTAACAGCGAAAGCCCAGCCCTGCTCAAAGGACCGCCTGATCATGGCAGAGGTGGTAGCGGGGGGCGCGCTGGCCAGCCCGAAGGGGTTCTCGAAACGCATCCCGCACATCTCCACACTGATGTCCACGTCGTCGATGGCGCAGTGGAACTTGGGCAGCTGCGGGGGGATAATGCCTGGCTCTTGGGAGAGACCCTGAAATTATGAGAATAGATTTGTTATTAACTGGTGATGGTTTAAGCATTTGATTTGTAAAGAAACAAAGACGGCAAAGTTCTAAGGTTCAGGCAAGCGTAAGTCATGTTGTTATGCTTGTCAGCTGATCGCAAAGCTAAAACGAACCCAGAATCGGTATTTAACGGAGATTATACAAATGTCAAAAATTCTAAATGACACTGATCGCTGATTTGATGATAATTAAATGCATTGGAGTTTCAAACATTCCAACTTAAAATGAGTTAAATATGGGATCAAACAGTTAATTATAATCTGACAGCAAATTGAGTTTTTAAACAAATTCTGCATGAAATCGTACGTTTTTGGTTTTATAAAGTCTGATTTCAAAGAAATCAGGCAGTGCCAAAATAATGGCGGCAGTTATAAAATGGACCAATCAGAAGGCGAGAAATGACAAATTTGAAGATGATGGTTCAACACAATGTGTTTTTTTTTCAATGTGAGTCCATAATAAACACAAAGGTATGTTATATTTAAAACAAAATGGCCGTGCAACAAAATAGAACTGTCAATTATAAAATAGCAGAAAACAAATCATGCAAAGTTATCAAATTAGCATATTACCAAACTCATATGTAGCAAGTAACTATTTGACATGTGTAATAATACCAACCTGAAGTGTGCAGTGCATGTACCAGGCCGCAGTCTTGCCGTCGTTAACCGACTCCACCGTGGTCTCGGAGTACCCGGCCAGATCTCCACCGACGTAGACCCTGGGCTCCGATATGCTCTGCATCGTGTTGGGATTAATGGCTGGTAGACCAGATCGATTCAAATGAACTCCAAACATCGCCTTCTTGACTGAAAAATAACATTTCAAATTAATATATCTTATCATAAGTTTTAGCCGCCTCTAGGAAAAGCTTGCGGTTTTGATTTTACATGCAGACATCTATAGTATTAATAAGCTTAGCCGTTTTCTGTACATAATTCGAAAAACTGCAAATGATAATTTTCGCTCATACGTAAAAAGTCTGAAATTTTATTGCCATCACGCTACTTTACGATTTACTCACTATGTCTCTTTTGACGTGTGTGTGAAGATTAAACTGTTAACTAGTTAGGATAATTGTGTCATTATGGACACAACGATTTCATAGACATTTTGAGATTGTTAAATAAATTGTAGAATACAATGCATTGTTATAAATTTTATCATAATGTAATCAGTAATTAACCAAATAAACAACACCGAGAAGAAATTATGTAAGAAACTGCTATTAACTGTGTAAATTAGAATATATATTATAAAAATAATAAATGGATTACTTTTATAGCGCCGTTTTCGTGGGAAAATCACCTCAAGGGCGCTTTATAAATTAATTTATCTAACCTATAACTTATCACTTAGACTTATTGATCGGTCTCTATAACAACTGTTCAACATTTGGTTTGAAAAGTCCACCTCGTCATAAATATGTATGTACTATACATCAATTAAAGCGAAGAATTATAGACCATTTATAGATCAATTAAAGCGAAGCTGGGTTTGTTTCTACTAATTTTCTATAAGGAATACCTTTTTATACCATCAGAAAAAATCCTAACCTAACCCAGTCTTTGGCAAATTTTCCTTTGATTAGGACATGTTCCATAACAGACACTAGATGTTATTATAGAAGGAAAAGCACCAACTCCTTACCATCAGAATCGAATAGTCCAGAACCAAAAGCGGAGATGATGTAATTGGCCTTCAGCTGGGTCACTTGCTCCTTGTCTTCGATCCACTCGTTATTCTCATCTTGTTCCGTGCGACAGAACTTCATACCTGTAATCTAATGGATAAAATTACAATGAGCTAAATAAGTACCAGAACATTAATACTATTTAACAAATTTATTTGGTTAAGAACCATTTTATTTTAGTATTGCCATATTAATGTTAAGATAGTATCTATTTTGCCCTGAAGAAGGAACGTTAGTTCTGAAATCGGTCGTTGATACAAAAATAAGGTGGTTACTAAACTAAGTAAATTTGTAAATTAGAATTAACTTTAAAACTTTATGCTTTTAACTTTAATGTTAATTATTTAAATAATATCAATAATCTTCAAATTACAAAGATGGCATCCTATCGGTAGAAATTAAAAAAAAAAAATTATAATTTTCAAGGTAATATGAGATCGATTAAATTGCCGGCTTCTAATAAGGTTTCGGTGGCTCAATTGGCAGATACACTACTCCCGGATAGAGCAGAGTTTCCGAGTTTTAGTCTCGGTCGCGACCGTTATTCTTTTTAGTTTCTGGCTTTTTCTGTTTCATTACATTGAGGATTTTAGATATTACATATTTAAATAATATTAAGTAAATTTATTTTATTTGTTACAATGAATAACTACCAAGTTAGTGTTTGTTACCTACATACACACAGCAGAATTATTATTATTTAATAAGTATTTAAATCATTTTGCACAAGAGTGATCCGAAAAATGTATTTATTACCTTTCCATCTTTGACAATCACTTCCAGAGGTGACATGAATGGGATGAATTCGCATTTTTCTTCTTTAGCCAAATCAACCTAGAAAAAGTTTCATTTTTATTAGTGTTATATGTAATTAGGTCTTTTTTGAACTTCATAAAGTTAGTTTAGAGATACGTATTTATAATTAGTATCACCACAACCAAATTTAATTTTGATACATAGCTCATTTATCAAAAGTCAAAATGGCATGATATTTCTTACAGCTGTACGAAAAGCCGTATATTTTTGACTCATATAGCATATCAGATTGTGCAAATAATGCAAAAATTTATTTGCAGTCTTATAGCCTTAAAGTCCTTAATGGCGTGTCTACACGTTGCCAGTATTTAGTCGAGTAGCAAGTGGCAAGTAAATCGTTTAGTAGAATTTGTAGCCTCTGGCCACGTGTGGACAAAACGCTTTAGTAAACGCCATAAGTGACTATTTGATTTTCCTGTCTTCACATTTCTCTGATTTCTTATACTCATCACTTGTACCAGTTATATGGATTTTGAAGCCATGAGGTTTCATGTCATGTTTTCAGCCATCACTAATTTTTTTTCGATTTTCAATGAACAAAAATGATTGTCACCTCTTCCGGCACGGCCCGGATGTTGGTGAAGCCCTTCCTGAAGATGACGAAGACCCTCCTGGCTCCGCAGCGCAGGGCCGACGTGGCACAGTCAAAGGCCGTGTCTCCGGCGCCCAGGACTATCACATTCCCTGATAACTTGGGCAGGGAGACAGTAGAACTACATGCGCACATACCTGGAGTAAGAAATATGTTGATGGATAAAATATAGTTTCATAAATCGTACGGATAGAAGAAAGCAGATACAAATAAAATTCAAAAACAATATGTTGCACATAATTTTATACATAATCATTATTTTTGGCTCTATAGTATGTATTAGTATTTATAGAATTAAATTGCTGTTCCTCAATCATCACTCTACTAATTATGGGTATCATTATCCACTGTCCAGAATGTCGAGACTTGTTAACTCAAGCCATGGTCTTGAAAATTTTTGTACCAGTCTAAATGATTTATGTCATTCGTTACGTCTCTACCAAAACCTTGTTCGGGCTTCGACTTGAATGTTCTTTCAAATATTTATTTTAGTTCTATTTTTATCATTGCTTCATTAACATATTATGTACATGGCCTGTTCAAAAGAAAAGGTGAATTTTGAATTTTCGCGGGATGTGTACATTCGATTATCGATTTTTTTTTGTTATGTTGGTACACATATGTTTATCATATCTTAGTATTATCAGCCATTTTGGATTAGTGGTTTGTTTATGATAACTGGAAAGGTTAGTCACGTTTTTGTGTGTTCTTCGATTTTTTACTTTTGAATAAAATCCATGATTTGTTTTTCCACAACTCCAGGACGCTCATTGTCATTAACATCTTCTCGACCTTCTGTAAAGCGCTTGTACCACTTATAAACACTTTTTTGAGACAAAGTAAAATCGCCGAATGCCACAGTCAACATTTTAAGTGCGTTGGAGCACTTTATTCCATTTTTAACGCAAAATTTAATACATATTCTTTGATCCATTTTTTTTCAAAAGTAAAAAATCGAAGAACACACAAAAACTTGAATAACCTTTCCAGTTGTCAAAAACAAACCACTAATCCAAAATGGCTGATAATGCTAACATATGTGTACCAACAAAACAAAAGAAAAATCGATAATCGAATGTACACAGCCCGCAAAAATTCAAAATTCACCTTTTCTTTTGAACAGGCCTCGTATGTGCTATTCTTTCTCTGTTACTCTTTTTTTCCTATTTCGTGTTGTGTATTTTTTTTGTAATTGGACAATGGTCCGTTAGTATAGAAATAAATAAATATACAAAAAATCTCCCAGAATAACATAATGGTTTTAAACTTGTAGTTTCAAAATAAAAATCCTTACCTCTCTTGCTGCCTTCTGCCACTTTAGGCAAGAAGTTCTTGCTTGTATAGAAGCCCATGTCAATTGTCAATTCTTTAAAGATTGAAATGATATTAGGTTCGGGCAAACCAATTCCCAAGAACACTGCCTCGTACTTCTCAGCAAACAGTTTCTGCGAAAACAAAACTTTTGTTATTCAGACACAGATAGACTATTATTATAGACAAGATAAATTGATAATTTGACTTTGTTGACTGTTAGTTACATTTTCGAGAGAAGCCTACCAGTTTCGGGCATAGTACATTTTTCAGAGAAGATATAAATGCATTAAAGTCGAGCAAATATAGTTAAGTTAGGTTATGTTGCTAACAATCAATATTTTTAAATCACATTGGCGCCACCTTGTTCACAACTAAAGATTATTCTTCTTACCTCTACGGTGATATCTTTGGTAGAAAGAGATCTTCCAGATTCAATCTTTACCCCGAGGTCCTTGACAAGTTCAATCTCAAATTGCACCACGTCGAATGGCAAACGATACTGGGGTATTTCGGCAGAGCTGAAATTTTACCAAAATTACAAATTATTTTTACTGTTTCTCTGTAAACTTAGCACGTTAAACCATTTATTCAACAATAATAATCAATGATTTAAATAATATCAAATTTTTTACTTTATTCCACTACTTTTTATTTAAGACCTGACCGGTTTCACCTTATGACGGGCATCTGGAATAAAGTTAAAAATTTGGTATTATTAAAATCATTAAAATGGAGTTCCACCACGAATGAACAGTTTCAAAATTAGAAATAATAATCAATATCATCAAAATTTTGAAAACAATTTAACAACATTATCGTGTTGGATTTTTAGGTTAGTATGCCGTGTTGTACTTTCTTCTCCTTTAGCTAACTTTTCGGAGAGCCTCGCAGTGTCCATCATCAGGGAGATGTGTAGATTGTGGTGAAGAGTGTGTTTATGTGTGTATAAATGATACCGTATTGCGCGCGTTAATCATATAACTTAAATGTCTTTTTTAAATCATTTTGAATTTAAAATTTCGTAATGTGATTTTCGGTGCTTAGTTTTGGTGTAGCTGTCTGATACCGGATATCACAAACTGTAGGGCTTAGCTTCGTCGTCCCTATTGATATTGATTGGGTATTTATGGATTTCTATGGCCTCCATAATTATCATTACTATTATTTATTATCACTAGAATTAATGTTATGAAATGATTGATTTAATATTTCCCTCTTTTGCATTTGCATACTGAAAGAGGTGGTAGCAAAAAAACAATGAATCCTTGAGTGCGCGCACAATGTTTGTTGTATTTTACACTAACCCTTATGTGACTGAAGAAAATTGCACCTTTTAAAAATTGGTATGAAGGTTTCTTTTAAAGTATATAATTTTCTGAAGTTTGCTGGACTTTTTTATGACATAATACATTTTCGACACAGTTCAAGACTTGGGGAAGTGGATAGGAATTTCACGCAGTACCATCTTTTCTAGGAGTTTTTAATTCAGTAGGTGATTAAAAATAGTATTAAGGATACAGGTGATGATAATATTTGGATAATTTGTATAGCGCCGTTTTTGTGAAAAATCACCTCACGGTGCACAGCAGTACATTTATCATTTAAAATAAGATAAAATGATTAATAAACATGGACTAGCTTCAAATTTCATATAAAACACATGAGGGTACCTGGGTACCCTTTCAATAATCAGAAGGTGTTAGTTTTATTGAAGCGTTTTCCGCTCACATACCACCCTCTAGATATCCAACGGTTGTTTGTTATTTTTACTATTGTGAAGAAGTCGGGAAGTTTCAGCCGGTGAGACTTACTGGAACATTAAAAAAATCTATGTTGAAAACCGAAAAGGGTACCCGGGTACCCTTTCAGTCACACAAAGGTTAAAGTGCATTTTGTGAATGTTTGGTCAGATTGATGGGTCTTCCAAAGGACTACACTATAGACAAATAGTTTGAACCTTTTTTGCCAAAAATATGTATAATTTTGAAATATCACCCAAGTGTCCATTATTGAAAAACTTGTTCTATAATTCTATGCATACACTGAAAGTGTAAGTTACATCCACAATATATAAACAGGATCCTGCCTGTGTTGAGAAACCTTATTGAATACCTACTCACCTAACCGCACTTGATATATACTTGTAGTGAGTCTGCCTAACCTATATGGCTAGCTTACCTAAGCCCGCCGAGGAAGTTCTCCTTCTCGAAGATAGTGATATCGGAGTAGCCCATCCTGGCGAGGAAGCAGGCGCAACTGATGCTAGCGGGTCCTGCCCCGAGCAGGGCGATCTTCTGGCTGCCTCCGAGGGGCAGGGGAGCCCTGTTAGGGTCCAGGGTCTGCTTTATCTTCATTTGCTTGAAGATCTACAGACAGAACGGTGAGTCATATAAATGCATCGATTCGTTTTGTTGTATGATGTATTTGTATTGTGGTATGAATCCATTGTTAGTTATCTACATTAGAGAGTTCAGTTTTTACCCATGGTTATTTCCAACAGCATTTATCTCGGGAACGCTGGGTATCTGAAGTCTTATTTTGAGGAGGGATATAGCATTACTGCTTTAAGCTCATAAACTCTTGAACGGTGTATTATTAATACCTGACATCTTGGCTGAAATTGGATTTTATGTCCACGCGAGGCCGCCAACACAGGCTTCTGTTTCTTCCCAGGTGCAGAATTAACTTACCAATGGTGATGCCCCTGGGAAGACTTATTAGGTTAATTAACTGCCTCGCAGGAAATGTGGATATTTTTCACATGACCTACAACAAGTTTGAGCACGAACTAGCTATTCAGTTTTACATGTACTTTCTTAAAACATATTTTTTTGCTGTTTTTACCTTTATCTTTGTATAATTATGACTACCATCTTTTTGTGTTTTTTTATATCGCTTTAGCAATGTATTGATGTAAAACCATTTTTCGAAAATAATATTAATAAATTCCAAAAGTCAAAACGGAAGTTTTTCCTCACACCACAAATGTTCATCATATTCTAATTTCACTAAAAGACATGAATATTCCAAAAAGAGAATAAAAACGTTTAATTTGACATACATCAACGGCGAAATGCTGCAGGCCCCCGATGTTGATAGCACCCTCCTCACTGGCCTGCAGGTTGCAGCCACCCACGCACAGGTCGCTGGTGGGGCAGACCATCCCGCACGTCAGGCCCAGCGGGTTATCGGACAGGATGGCCTTAGCAGCTCCGTAATAGTTCTGCAAATAGGTGACTGGTTAACAACAGCGACAGAAATAATTAACAGGACCCTGACAGCGTGCTGTGCTTGATGTCCTAAGACCTATGTAACCTTGTTTGCAAGATGAACTTTACTGGTGCTGGGTGTACCTTGTTGGCAATGCTGGTGATGAAGCTCTTGACGTCCAGCTGCGTGGGGCAGGACTTCTGGCACGGGGCGTCGGCGCACTTCAGGCAGCGACTCGCCTCCTTCAGCGCGCCCCGCTCCGACAGCGTGCTGTGTTTGATGTCCTCAAAGTCATTCTCCAGCGATGGGCAGGCCTAAAAACATAGACACTAATAAAATGAAGGACTTTTCAAACAGTGATATAAATTGGCGAAGATGAGCTCCATAGTAAAGCGCTAATAATTTCTGCTATGAATTTTTTGAACCTGGCAAAATAATAACATCCCGAAAAGATGAAACTCACCGTGCACTTCCTGTCAGCATTCCTCTTCCAGAGTTTCTTGTTTTCTTTTGTGTTGACAGATGGAACCAGAGAAGAGTACTTGTTGACCCTTGGATTAAGTCTCAGCAAATTCTGGAAAAATAAACCACAAATATTTTCTTTATATGGTTTAAGTTCACACAATGCGGAGTCTTAAGTCCCCATTTATGTACGCGCAGTGGCTGTGACTACATCAGATGCGGTTTTATACTACCCTCACATTCCGAGAGAGAGAGAAAACCCTGACAACTTGATTAAGAAAAAAAAACGCTTATTTCGTTCCCTAACCAATAAACTAATAAATATTAACAAAATGTGATGCATGTGCAATCCATGGCCCTAGTACTATGCTCTTATATGTCATAGACATAAAATACAAGACACGTCATATTCATACAAATCGAACGATAAATGTGGCACGGTCTTGATTTAAGTTTCAAAGCTCATAACGCTTATGAAAAGGACAGCAATGCTAAACAGAATGTGTGTGTACGGATGAGATAGCTATATGAAAGTCCCGCGTTACTGTTATAATCTCTCTTCCTTGATGAACTTACTGAGCGACTAGCCAAGTAGAGTATGACGTACGGAAACGGTTGTCTTCCACACACCTATGTATATCTGCATTCGCTATCTCACATTATTTCGGTTGAAGAGCTCCCGTTTTCCCGTGACAGCTTGTCTGTCGAACGAATGTTTGTGTGATACTAAACGCAGTAAATCTCAGGTATGTCTCTCGGACTCGGTTTAGTACATTCACGCACATTGTCTCAGTAACGTATCTGCACTATTCAATTCGTCTAAAATCTGTGTGTGTTTTAAAAATAAAATGTTTTGGCACTCACATCTGTTGTCCTATATACTCGTACACCAGTAAAGCAGAAAGAAAAGGTCAATAAAGGTGAGAAATTATTTTTAACTTGGAGCATGTGTTAAAATGCAACAATATACAATAACTGATGGAAGTGTTTTTGACAATAAGCAGGCATTCGACTTAATGATATATTTAAAGTTTGCATAAAGTATCCTAACCTAACTAGTTATTATTTTGACAGTTGTTCATGAAGATAACAGTTATATTCATTTGCAACAGTCTTCGAAAATTATTATGATTGGTTTATTATTATTATTATTTTACTTCCGTAACTTTTAATCTATAATTTTAAGTGAACCTTATTAAATGATATCTTATAATTATCAAAAAAAGAGTGCAAACAAGTATTGAGTAAGTACTCATTACGCAAGCATAATGTTTTCGTCATTGAAATTTATTAGATAAAATTTGTAGTGTCAAAAAACTCACTCTAGCCAATTTGCAACAATAACAAACAGTAATCAGCATTTGTTAAAGCATAAAAGTAGAAACAATTAATATTTGGACTCTCACTAAGAATGCTGTGACAAAAACGGCCATACATAGAGTTATGTTAGGTGTGTATCTTCTCCTTACGAGATAGAAATATGAGCAAGTCAAAGATTGCTGACATTGTCATCACAATCCATCACAATCTTTAACCGCAAGTGAGACAGTGCTGGTCTTGTGGCACGACTAATGACTGTTGGAATTCTAATATCATCACAGGTCTCCTTGAGTGAAAAAGAGAAACAGACGGACCGATGTCCAAAAGAAACGGCTGACTTTAGATGGATGAGAGCCACTAAGAATTAGAAAAACTGGAGACATTTTAGTGAAACCTATAAGCAAAGCTGGAAGAAGAGTTAAAAAGCTCTTACTATTACCATATTTTATATAAGAACTGAGTCATTAAGATACTCGCTTGTACCCATAGACATAAAATACAAGACACGTCATATTCATACAAATTGAACGATAAATTTGGCACGCTCTGATATCTCATAACGCATGAAAAGGATAGCCATACCAAGCAGAATATGTGTATGAATGAGATAGCTAAATGAACGTCCCGCGTTACATTCTCCGCGTTACAAGCCCTCTCTCCCCTGACGAACTTACGAGCGAAGTAGCATGCGACGTACTCGTGTACTGTCGCTAGGTTGTCTTCCACACACTTATGTATTTCTGCATTCGCTATCTCACTTATACCATTTGATATGTGAATAATTGTATTAATTGAAATAATAAGTGATTTGTGTGTACTTCGCATGAAAAGAAACTCCATGAGATTTGTTTTTTGGTCCCCAATGGTTTTTACACTTGTCAAAAGCACAGGAAGGCATTTTATCTCAGAAAAGGGCTTACAGCGATGCGTTTGTGGCAGCTGGTGACAGCTTGTTTGTCAAACGAATGTTTGTGCGAGACTAAACGCAGTAAATCTCAGGTATGCCACGTTGGCTTAGTTTAGTGCAGTCACGCGCGTTGTCTCAGTAACGTATCTACATTATTTAATTCATCTAATGTTAAATATGCAGTTATGATCAGGTTTTTGATTTGGCAATTTGGTTTGTTCCATGTTTTTTTGTTGAAGCTCAAATGAAGCTGGTTACTAACAACTAGAGTCTGTCTTCATTTTCTTTGGTTCTGACATTGTAAGCACGTTTTAATACGTCATAAATATTCAATATCTGTATGACACATACAAATTATATTATAACTCCCACGCGAACATAATAATATCACTTTATATCTAATGCAAAGAGAACACTTAGGCGTAATAGATTTTCAAAAGTACCCACAATTATAATGGAGCTAGATTGGAAGTAAAACAGATGCTGACATTGAACACAGATGTTTATACATAAAATAATTGTAACCAAAATACTTTTCTGAAAAAAATATATACAACGAGAACATACATAGACGTAACACAAATAATAAAGCCAATACCCAAAGTAGTTTATATTAAAAGTGAAGCTCGTCTCTAAATTAAAAAGTACTGCAAGAGTTACATAGATTACATAGATTAAAGCTTAAAGAAAAAAAATTACAATATTATATTGTGTAAGTTTTTGATTAGTTGATGATAAACTTCAATGTCTTGATAAATTAAATAAAACAAAATACAATATTAACTACAACAAACCGCATGATTAAGTACTGATTAAAAAGGTTATCATTTTTATTAGTGGGGGATTGAACGACTATCAAATGGCCAATACTGTTAATAAAAGTAATTATCACATGATTTAGTTATTATCTCGTTTATATATTAAATATTGGCCTAAATACGAAATGGGTATCTTTTTATGTGAGATAATAAATTATGTATGCAGATCGGTTCCATTTATACCTGCCTACGTGACTCTGAAACTATAAATTGATTGCCAGAGCTGAACAATAACACATCGGACAGTTGAATAATTGTTTTATGTGCAATTTCACCTCTCTGAACCCCCACCTATTAGCGGCCCTCGGCAACCAATGAGTTCAAACTCCTGAATGATCTTGGTGTTAGTAAAGTTACGGCAGTAGCTCCCCCACTGATCTCGAATCTAAGATTGGTTATGTAACCGCTTTAATAAATGTGAGGCTTGTAGAAACAAACACGGCAAAGTCCACCAATAATGGAAAATGAGTTAAATATGAGGTTTGAAAGAGTAAAAAAAATGCTTCATGATGCAATTTTGCTTTTCTAACAAATACGGCTCTAAACTATTTATTTTTACAGATTAAAATTGAAGTCCATAACAAACTCGGCAAAGTCCACTTCTTTCCAAATCAAAGACGGCAGTTTTCAAACGGACCAATAGGAGCGTTGTAAATAGCTGTTTTCAAGATGGCGGCTCTTTATGTTTCATACAACATTACAACCGGATCGTCTCCTCAGCTGCTTAGTTTCTAGGTGTTTTTTACCATATTTTCGTAATTTTTTTTTATTTTTATGTTTAGTTTATAAAAATGGAATGTGCCCCCAACGAAGTAGTGCAAGAATCGGCGAGGAAACGCATAAAACAGCCCCAAAATTGGATGGTGAACATTGCTAAAAAACAGAGGTTATTACCACTTTGTTTTTGTAAAAGTTAAGATATTGACAATTTCGCAAATTACCGAAAATGTCCGCTGACGTGCATAATGAAGTTTTGGTTCTTGTTATTTTTTTATGGACATTATTTTTTGACTTACTAAACAGCATAGTGGTAAAATAAATGAGTTTTTACTTACGATTTAGAGTTTTATTGAATAATATGATTACTTTATTAGTAGTTATTGTCCTGTCATTAATATTGTAGAAATCATTGCTGTATGAAAAATGTATCAATGATAATTCCAAGCAACACAGAACCCGGAAAAGTTGTTTTGAAATCGTTAAAAGTGAGAGATGTCAACTATGTTTTGACCAAGCATTTCGGTGATAACTGGAGAAATCTTCCTGCTCTTGAATATTATTCCGCATTCATATCTTATAAAACCTTTAAAACAAATTTATATAAAAAAATACCAGAATAATAGTTATTATTCTTTTATGATTTTTTTCTCGATTTTATCGTTTTTTTTTTTAATTATTGAATAGGTCATCATAACTTACAAACTTTTTCAAAATACTTTGTAAGATATTATTGTTTTGTATTTCTATCAAAATAAATACTTTTTTAAATATAAAACTATTTTGTTACTGACTTTGACTGCAACCTTATGAAAAAACGTGTCCATTTCAAAACTGGCAAAGTCCAGTTGTGTTGAAAACAAAAGCGGCAGTTGTCAAATGTGAACAACAAACACGGCAAAGTCCACCATTGATTTGAATATATTTTTTGTTTTGCACCAGTTAAACTAATGTATCAAGAAGAAAATTAATGTTTTTAGTAAGTACTATTTGTCGAATTTATTTTAGTGACAGTATCACAAGTAATTTTTAAATTAAATTTTTTTTGTTCTTCCTTGAAAACTGTAGTCAATGGACTTAGCCGTGTTTGTTTCTACAGGCCTCATGTGTACATTTGTAATATAATAGCTTTTTTGGATTATAGCTTTCTGCTTTTGGATTCTTTTAAAGTTTGCACAATCAACAAACACCAATTCTTAATTTATTAGGGGTACCAGGAATTAAACCATTATTTTCAGATGGTCTAATTTGAAATAGTCTGTGTCTATACGCGGTGGAAATAAACATCTTTGCGAGATATATATTTTATGGAACTGCTTGTTGACTTTATTTTTCATGCATAAAATCGTTTTTGTGAAAAATCATCTCAAGGGTGCTGTACAGATCTTATTTTCTATTATTACATATTAATTCCTATTTTAAATAAGAAAATATACAGGAACATACTTTCCTGGCAGGTCCCATCAGATAGACACACTTCTTAACATAAAATTATATATATGGTATATATATATATTTATTTTTTTCCGATTTAGGACATGGGAGCGAAATTAAAAAATGGACTTTCTGAATTTTTAATGATTTGTATGAATATGACACGTCATATTCATACAAATCTCACGAAAAATGTAGCACCACTAATGTTGCACCACTAAATGTTTCAAGGCTAGGTATCCGTGATTTAGAAATGGAATTAGTTAAGTTTCAAAGCAGCATAGTGTGGAAAAATAAATTTGAAAACTTGATTTCCGAAGTAGAAGGAAAAATATTTGAAAGTAGTGCAGATAATAATGATCCCACACTAAAAATTGAAAAAAGCACATTAAAAGCATGGGAATCATTAGCAAATAATGGAAAAAACTTGCAAATAAACTTGGAAATTAATTGACTGCGAAATGCGATAAGATTCTAGGCATACAGTTGATCAAAATGTCTGCGTATTTCTCAATAAAATAAAAATAATGTTAAAAAAGGTGTTATTTGTACTTTGCTCCACATGTAATATTTATTTTATACATAATAATGCTAATATTATTTCCTATCTTATGGTACATCTGGGTTAAAAAAACGAGTGCTTACATTTTGGGCAAATTGAATTTACTTAATCATTAATTATTTGTTAAATATTTTCTTTTTTTTAAAAGAAAGACGAACATTCCCGGGTTACGAATAATCTGAAAATATTTGAAAAACTCCTGCTGCCATCGTAATAACTTAAATGAATTAAATAATGTAGATACGTGACTCCGTGACTGATACAACGCGCGTGACTGCGGGAAACTAAGCCAACGTGGCATACCTGAGATTTACTGCGTTTAGTCTCGCACAAACATTCGTTTGACAAACAAGCTGTCACCAGCTGCCACAAACGCATCGCTGTAAGCTCTTTTCTGAGATAAAATGCCTTCCTGTGCTTTTGACAAGTTTAAAAATCATTCGGGAACAAAAAACAAATCTCATGGAGTTTCTTTTCATGCGAAGTACACACAAATCACTTATTATTACACTTATTCACAACCAAATGGTGTAAGTGAGATAGCGAATGCCGAAATACATAAGTGTGTGGATGACAACCTAGCGACAGTTCACGAGTACGTCGCATGCTTAGAGTAACAATATAGAGAGACCGTCCTAATTATCAGTCAAATCGTTTATACTCGCAAAATATAGCTCTCTCTTTATGCTCGTTTCTATAGACATATGAGAAAAAAGAGAGAAACAATTGTTATTAAGAACATATGATTTGGGGCGTGCTTAAAACCGTGTAGCCATTTTTTCAATATATTACTAACTTCACAGTAGTTTACAATGTTTACATGTCAGTCGAATTGACAGACAAAAAGCTTAAAATATATAATTACTTAAGTGAATTTAGTGCAATATTTAAAAAAAACGATATGGTTATATGTGCAGTTGTTGGTTGTTTCAACTGAAGTAACAAAGGACCAAAAAAATCAGTTTTCACAGGTATTTATCCAAGAATTCGTATTTTTTAGTTTGACCTCAAATATTTTACATGCTAACCTACAAAACAACTAGTTACCTACACCAATATTTAGTCAATCTTTGCATTATTTGTTTCGATATAATAAACTCCCGTTTAAAATGAGTTTGAATGCATTCTCAATATGTTTTACTTCGAGAGTTATACGGGATTCTGACGTAAATTTGTTAGAATTGGGATTCCCTGATTAGTCCAACATCTGAACGTATCCATGTCTCTTTCTTTCTCATGTAGCAACTCAAAATTGTTCGCGAACAGATAAAGACGGAATAATGTTTATCTTTACGGTTTTCTTCGCATCCGATTGGCTGGAAGCATATACTTCACACCTCCCTTGGTCAATCCTTGGTCAAAAAGCGGCTTCAAAATTTCGCAATGTTAGGTCTCTACTAGCGTTGGGAAAAAATTCAATGTTTTGTGAATGCTTCACGAATTGTTAGTTCTTTAAAATGAACCCTTCGAAGTGAACCCTTCAATTGAAGTCGAACTCGCGAAAAAATAAGATTTGAGAGAAGAAGGATTGATCCGCCTGTTTAGCGTTGGGAAAAACTTCAGAGTTTTGTGAACGCTTCAGGAACTGCTAGTTCTTTGAAATGAACCTGTCGCGGTGAACACTTCAATTGTAGTCGAACTCGTCAAAAGATGGTACTAGTCGGCAGAGATCCCAAATCGAAAAGTGCTAGCAAATCAACAAAAATTCCTCTCCGAAAAAAAAGCACTAGTCGGTAGAGATTTGAAATCGAAAAGTACTAGCAAATCGACAAAAAATCCTCCCCCAAAAAGTGCTAGCAAATCAACAAAATTTACTAAAAGCGGAATTGCAGGTCGGAATCGCCTTCAAATCGGTGCTGCTTCCAAAGTACTTCTTTCAATGGAATGAAGTTAATGAAATGAATGAAGGCTAAAATGAACTACCACCTTCAATTGAAGTGTTGGTTCAGTGAAATGAAGTTCATGAAATGAATGGAGGCTAAATTGAACTGCCACCTTCAATTGAAGTATTTGTTCAATGAAATGAAGTTATTAAAATGAATGAACGCTAAAATGAACTAACGACTTCAATTGAAGTATTTGTTCAATGAACAATGAATGAAGTACGAACTGTTGCCAAAAGAAGTAGTTCTTTGAAGCAGTTCTTTCAAAGCGGTAACAACGCTAGTCTCTACGTTACTCTAAGGTCGCATGCTACTTCGCTCGTAAGTTCGTTAGGGAAGAGAGGGCTTGTAACGCGGAGATGTAACGCGGGACGTTCATAGTTCATATAGCTATCTCATATTCTGCTTGGTATGGCTATCCTTTTCATGCATTGTGAGACCTTAGAGCTTGCTAAATTTATCGTTCAATTTGTATGAATATGACGTGTCTTGTATTTTATGTCTATGAGTAATAAGCGGAAAATGTTGCGTATGCAATAATGGAGGACTTGGCCAGCAGAGGAATTTAACTCACGACACCCGGGTGGGAATCCGACGCGTTAGTCCACTCAGCTACTAACTGGTCAATATATAATAATATAATTAGGAGGCATAGGAAGGACAAGTAGCTACCGAAGTTAAAATCGTTTATAAGCAAGCGCAGATAAGTAAATAAGTACCTAATCAGCGTACATAATCATTAATCATATACAAATTATGAATGTAAATAATACGAACCTCAATATCGGGAAGTTCCCGGCTCACTTGCAATGTTGCCATGATAAATTGTATTTAAAAAACCGAAAGAAATACGCTGAACTACAAAAATAGGCACCAAATGTTAAAAAAATACACACAGTGTTGTAAACTAGTTTTAACACAAGAATCTAGCTCTAATAACACAACTAAATAGGCTTAATAATTATGCAACTGAATGGCCAGTTAGGTTTGAAGGTTGTTTGTTGTATTTGAAAGTTTAAATATTCGAATTTACTAATTTGAAACAAGAACAGAACAAATTAAGATGTGGAGCTGCTCACTGACAACTGCGCACTGACTTATCACTCGTAGAGATGTTCGAAAGCCCTATCCCGTCCCGGCTACTTTGTCCCAGTGACTCGGCGGTCACTGGAGCCGTCGATGTTATTTCTCTCCCCCCCTGAAATAAAAACATATCATAGGAATCCTTTCTTAATAATACAATAATAATAATAATAAAAGTTTTATTCCGGAAGGTATGCAGGAGTAGTGCAATGCAATACCTTCCATAATTGATATCAATACATTGTAATAATAATAGTAACAAAATAATAATGAACAGAAATTCATAAGAAATAAATAAATAAGTAAATAATAAAATAAAAATATATGAAAATAAAATAATAATAATGATGATAAAAAAATAAAAAAATAAAATAAATAAAAAATAAAATAAAAAAGTAAAAAATAAATAAAGAATGTAAGTAAGAAAATATTAATGGAGTATATTAGGCCTCATTTCTACAAAACGCCATCAAGAGGGAGTCCATCCTGGCAGCGTTAAGATTGATGGGGCCAATAATTTACTCCAATGCGCTTCTATGCTTGAGTTCGGGATCTGACGGGATTCCATGATGAGGTTATTTCTGGAGTTGTTAATCCTTTCCCGCATTCCTGCTACCCTGGTTCTCATAAGGGCTGCAAATCCTGGAACTCGCCCCTCGGTGAACATACCGGAAGCACTGCAGTGCCTGGGAAGACTGAACATCATGCGGTAGGCGTTGTTGTACTGGACCCGAAGCCTTTCCATGCTACTCTTTTTAAGCACGTGTATAGGGTAGTGCAGAACGCCAGGAAGAGTGTCCTTTTCACTGGTGGACTACAGAGCCGAAATCTTCTACTGAGCATGTTTGATTTCACACTGAGTGCTCGCCTTTGCCTGTCAATGTCGTCGTCATTCATTAGCTTGCTGGTGATGATGTGCCCTAGATATTTGGTTTCTTCTACTACCTTTAGAACCTCACCGTTCAAGAAAGCTGGAGGAATGTTTTTCGGACCCTGCCCGTATCTGATAACCATCAGTGCCGTTTTTAGCGGATTGTAAATCATGTTTGTTTCCTGAGCAAACTCTTCGCAGATATTCAGGAGGATACGTAGCCCTCTTATAGACGGCGTCATGAGTACCATATCGTCTGCATAGCTCACATTATTAAAACACTGTCCTTCGATATGGCAGCCCACCTTAGCATTATTTAATCTATGGGTCAGTTCTTCCATATAAATGTTAAACAATAATGGGGACATGCATCCTCTTTGTCTAACTCCGCTTTTCAGATGAAAAGGTTCGGAAAATCCATCTTTCCACTTTACCAGGTTTTCTTGTTGCCGGTGCCAAGTGTTGAGAATGTGGACGACCTTCGATGGTATACCCCTTTCAACGAGTTTAGTCCATAGTAAGGGGTGATGGACTCTGTCGAACGCCTTACTGAGATCAAGAAAGCACGCGTAAGTAGTTGTTTTCTTTTTTCGATAGTATTCCAACGTTCGTTTTACGCAAAATATCGCTGTATCCGTGGAGCACTCCTTTTTAAAGCCCATCTGATTATCGCTCGTTTTCATGTGGGGTCCAACTTGGTCCAACAGAACACGTTCAAATATTCTGGCGATAGAGGTAGCGATGGAAATCGGTCTGTAATTTTCCTGTAGAGTTATGTCGGACAATTTCGATTTGATAATCGGTATGATTATTGTTTTGGTCATATCTTTAGGAAGGTATCCACTCTTAAGGATGACAGTAAACAACGTTGCGAGTAGTTGCGAAATCGCTCCTCCTGCGTGTTTGACGTGTTCGATGCTCAATCCATCGTGCCCTGCTAATGTCCCAGCTTTCATGTTTCTGATGGCTGTGTTCACCATGTTCACTGTGACCTGGAGTTCAATATCATCGTATTCTGTCAGTGGATAGATATAGACTTGAAGTAACAATATATGGAGGGAGAGCTAATTATTTTTACCCAACCTACACAAACTTGCGAAAAATCACTTTCTCCGGGTTTTTATGTCGTATACCATGAGAGAGAATGAGACAAAAAATTTCATAGACCGCTTCCATATACTGTAAGGATGATCTTAAGGTCCTAGTTCACCGCGGGACTCCGCCCACATTTTTTATAATGCCACTAAACTTGACACAACTAAACGGTTTTTTAGGTTATATGTTATATTTTTGTTGATAAAAATACTGTGAAAAAGTGGCTATACGAATAAACAAAAACATTATGTCGATATGTGATATGAATGGATGTATAAATACCGTAGGCTTAGTCTTAGCCACGCCCAGGTGCGCCGAGTCAGGTTAAAATCATAAAAAACAAGCCAAAAACTGACTTCACTGCCTTGGATAGATATTTCTCTACCAACTCTATGAATATAGACATTCGTGGTAGGGAGGGGGGTTGCTAGCGATATTCTGGGAACGAAAAGTACCGGAGCTGATGGAAGAGAAATAATATCGGCGGTTCCAGTGAACGGCTTGGAACCGGTTCCTTTTAACCGGGACAGATCGACCGTCTTTAGGTCCAATTGCGGACGTAAATAATGGCATAATTATTTGAATGTTTTCGCACTTCGCAGAGTTTCTCAATGTTTTCTCTTAAATATTCACGAACAATTAATTACTATTAGTTCACACTCACCAAAAAACATTTATGAATTTTCGGCTCTCCTTACTAGCAGTGGAAGTTCACTAATATATGATTTAATCGAAGATTAAAAATATAAATCGCCAAAAAATCCGAAATACAACTTTGCCACATTGATATCTATGTTCTTATTTGTAAATTATATTCGCTAAATTTACTAATAATTCGCCATCGCCTTCATTCGATAGAAAGTATTTAGCGAATATATATTAGAAATTATAACATTAATTTTGACAGAAGATTATATTGATGTTAGGGTAGCAGAGCTGTATTTTTGATTTTTTGGCGATTTATAGGTTAAATCTTCGATTGAATCCTCAGAACAATAATATACCAGGAAGGATAGCTTTGCGAAACAGTGTAGTCAGGATTGTTATTTTTTGACTCGGGAATGGCTAGGGTTTTCATGGACACTCCTTTTTACATCCATTCGTAGCACATGTCGACATAATGTTTTGTTTATTTGTATAACCACTCTTTCACAGTATTTAGCGAATATATATTAGAAATTATAATATTAATTTTGACAGAAGATTATATTGATGTTAGGGTAGCAGAGCTGCATTTTTGATTTTTTGGCGATTTATAGGTTAAATCTTCGATTGAATCCTCAGAGCAATAATATACCAGGAAGGATAGCTTTGCGAAACAGTGTTATGTTTTGTTATCAACAAAAATACAGGATATAACCATAGACATAAAATACAAGACACGTCATATTCATACAAATTGAACGATAAATTTGGCAAGCTCTAAGATTTCATAATGCATGAAAGGGATAGCCATAACAAGCAGAATATGTGTGTATGAATGAGATAGCTATATGAACGTCCCGCGTTACATTCTCCGCGTTACAAGCCCTCTCTTCCCTAACGAACTTACGAGCGAAGTAGCATGCGACGTACTCGTGTACTGTTGCTAGGTTGTCATCCACACACTTATGTATTTCGGCATTCGCTATCTCACTTACACCATTTGGTTGTGAATAATTGTAATAATTGAAATAATAAGTGATTTGTGTGTACTTCGCATGAAAAGAAACTCCATGAGATTTGTTTTTTGTTCCCGAATGTTTTTTACACTTGTCAAAAGCACAGGAAGGCATTTTATCTCAGAAAAGAGCTTACAGCGATGCGTTTGTGGCAGCTGGTGACAGCTTGTTCGTCAAACGAATGTTTGTGCGAGACTAATCGCAGTAAATCTCAGGTATGCCACGTTGGCTTAGCTTCGTACAGTCACGCGCGGTGTCTCAGTAACTCATCTAAGGATATAACTTCAAAAACCGTTGAGTTATGTCGCATAACAAAACATATTGGGCGGAGTCGCCGGAGACGGAAAACATTCTTACACACCTAAAAGTGGTGCGATATTATGTGACAACTTGTCTCGCCTCTTTTTCTCTCACAGTTTACGACGTAAAAACCTGGAGAAAGTGATTTATCGTAAATTTGTATAGGTTTGGTAAAAATATTTAGCTCTCTCTCCATATATATTCTTACTCCAAGATTGAATCATATATAGTGCAATCTTAGAGTATACAAGAGGTAGCCCAAGCCAAAGCCAGTGAAGTCAGTTTTGGACTTGTTTTTGATGATTTTAACATGACTCGGCGCAAATGGGCGTGGCTAAGACTAAGGCTACGGTATTTATACATCCATTCATATCACATATCGACATAATGTTTTTGTATATTCGTATAGCCACTTTTTCACAGTATTTTTATCAACAAAAATATAGCATCTAACCTAAAAAACCGTTTAGTTGTGTCAAGTTTAGTGGCAAAATAAAAAATGTGGGCGGAGTCCCGCCGTTAACCAGCGAAAATAACCAGCTTAAGAACATTACGACAGTATATAGAAGCCGTCCAAGAAATTTGTTGTCTCTTTCTCTCTCATGGTGTACGATGTAAAAACACGGAAACAGTGATTTATTACAATTTCGGATGGGTTGGGTAAAACAAATTAGCTATCCCTCCATATATTGTTCCTTCAAGAGTGCAATAGTTTAATTTGGATTTCGCCACTAGGATGGAGGGCCATTAAATAAATAGAAAAATTGTTGTTAAATGTTTTAGAATCTTCGTAATATGAAAATAGCATAATGGCTTCAGTAACAATAATACAGCATGCCAAGAGTCAGCATTGCACTCAATATTTTTTATAATCTACATAAATGACATTGTATAAATACTAAAACATTGAAAAATATGACTGTTTGATTTACCGATTTATACTGCAGAATATGAATATGAGAAAGCAACTAGCAAGATAAATATTGATTTGGATATTGTGCCAAGGTGGCTCAAATCAATTAAAACTGAATGTTGACAAGACAAAATAAATTAATATAGGCAAAAAAATATGCTCCAACACTACGGAGGACGAATATTATCAAAAGCAATTTCTGCAACTTTTTTTTTATATAATTTGTCATGCAAACAAGGAATTATTTTTATCTTCAGAACAAGGTAAATATAATTTACGAAAATTAATAATTTAGATAAGAGGTATTCAGGTGTTCCTATCATATGATGTAATTATTAGATACAATCTTTAATTTGGCTTGGTGTAGTTAAATGATAACAAAGGATTATAATATTCACACACCTGTGCCATATATTGTTACCAGATAACTCAAATATACTTAAAAGATTTAGCAATTTATTTAGTTGTTGTAGTACATAATTTAGCCTCTCAGAAGTTGGGCGTTACTGTACTGCTGACCTTGTAAAAATCGCAAGCACACCCCACTGTTGAATTTGGCAGCCACCTCTAGTCTGGAGCCCCTAAATACCTGAAAAAAAAACCCCTGGCTCTGTGCAGAAACGGGCTGTCCGTTTGATAGATTTTCCTATCTCAACAAACGGATTGCAATCTTTAAAGCACAGACGACAGGTGGGAATGCTGTCCTTGTCGTACCGGTATTTCAATGGAAGACGCTCCGAGGAACTTGCATCATTGATCCATTCGGAACCGGTGGATAGTCGGGAAACTCGTCAAACGTGCACCCAACACTTGTACACGGTTGACAATCAATACATGAGAACCGGTCGCTTTTACGACTCGTTCTTATGTTTAACAGTGGAACGATTTGCCGGCCTCTGTGTTTCCTCCCTCCTTCAACATGGGCCTCTTCAACTCAGGTTCACTCCTTCCTTTCCTCAAAAAAACCCTACACACAGCTTCCCCAAAGATGACATAGGCCTTGAGAGAAATCATTTCCCTCAAGGCCTCCTGTGTGGAGTTAATGTAAAAAAAAAATGTCTAAAATTTTGTCAGGTTATCTGCAACTGGGAAAAGTTATCACTGGCTAACGTACAGAAAGAAAGACGTATCATAAAATTTGTTTTTTATCCGTATTTTCGAGTTAGAAAGACATATCTGCGAGAACTGCGTAAATTATCCAAGTATTTTTATTGTTGTATTAGTGTTTGATATTATTGTCTCATAGAAAACCAATAAGTAGTACGAGCACTAACACCATCATCAGCAACTCCATTATTGGATGTAGGTCTACCCTCCTTTATACCATTATTTCCTTCGTTATATATAATTTTTAATAATTATCAAGTCAAAGAGTTATTAAGTTTTGAAAACGAGTTGATTGATTCCCTGAGAGCTTTTTAATACCATGATCTAATTATTTATAAGATATCGCCGTCAACGGGGAAATACCTCCCATGTGGTCAACTCTACAAAAATGAGTTAAATATGACATTGCTTAGTTTCAATTTGTACTTGAAAATACATTATTGAATCTAAAACTACAAAGCGTATTTTCGATGTCTCAAAACACAATCTGTAACTCTCAGAAATCAGTTTTAATTTCCTCCTGAACAATTACGCTTTTGACACATAGGAGGTATTTTCGCGTTGACGACGATATGTTACAAGCGCCCCCGAGGTGATTTTCCACAAAAAACGGCGCTATACAAATTATCCAAATATTAACTATGACATGGTTGCATCGGGAATACTAATACAATGTATATAGCCTGTTCAAAAGAAAAGGTGAATTTTGAATTTTCGCGGGCTGTGTACATTCGATTATCGTTTTTTTGTTGTTGTTATATTGGTACACATATGTTTATCATATGTTAGCATTATCAGCCATTTTGGATTAGTGGTTTGTTTTTGGCAACTGGAAAAGTTAGTCACGTTTTTGTGTGTTCTTCGATTTTTTACTTTTGAAAACAAACCACTAATCCAAAATGGCTGATAATGCTAACATATAAAAAACATATGTGTTACCAACATAACAAAAAAAAACGATAATCGAATGTACACAGCCCGTGAAAATTCAAATTCATCTTTTCTTTTGAACAGGCCTCGTACATAAAACTGAACTTATACAAAAGAATGTATTAGACGTATCATAGAAGTTTCCATTTTTTAAAACTTCGTAAATACCGATTGAAACAATATCAATTAATTCAAATGTGAATCTCGGCCAAACCTTGTGTTGCTTTAAAAGCACTTTAAATAAAAAAAATTAAACACTTATAATACATGATTGTTTAAGTGCAAATTCTAAAAAAAATATTTCAATGTGACTACATTAATATTTGCTTTCGTATGTACATAGATAATATTATCATTGTACAATCTTCAACAAGTGTTTTGGAAGAATTTTATTATAAACAGTGTTTATTGTAATTTAACAACTATTTAGATTATTTTGTGACAACACAAACAGCTGATTAAGTAATTTATTATGTCTGATAAAAACGTTACGATACATGGAACTAACAAGTAGCAAGAAATACATATCGTCGCTGGAAAGGCAAAAGGGCTTAAGCGACACTCTGGTCAAAATGAGTTAAATATGCAGTTTTTTATCAGTTTTGCTTCAAAAGCTTTGACTTTCGTTTGATTCTGAAGACTTTTATGGCCCTTCAGTCATCTGAAATATATTTACCATTTAGGAGAAGGCTTGACTTAAGCGACACAAGTTTGGGACTTTTTTGGCTTTTTGTCGCTTCAGGTAACTCAGTGAGAGCATTGAGTTACCAGAGTTAACTCTTTTTTTCAAAATCCAACCAGGTACTGAAAACTTCAAAGGTCTTCTGGTGTAAACTTCCCAAAATGGCTCTTCAGCCTTTTTGCCTTTCGGGCGTCGATATGTGTTATGAAATGAAATGAGTCAGTCACATTTTTTACACAAATTTATTTAATATTCGTTATAATATAAATTTATTTGACATGTGAATATAAACAATATCATAATAATAATATAAAGCCTATGTTAAAATTATTCATTTTTCATTATATGTACAATGTCTTACTATCGGCATTTGACTATGCAAAAAAAAAAAACAATTGAGTTTATTAAAATAATATTGTTGTATTATTTCAACCTTAGAAAGATAAACTACGTCGGTGACACGTACACAACGTGAAAATATTGCTCTCTCTACAAACAAAACACGCAACGCCCCCTTGAGTTGGTATTTAACAAAAATGGTGCTATATAAATTAGCAAAGTATTAGCGCGTTGTCTCCTCAGTCAACACAGGCATTGGCTGGAGCTCCCACGGGCTGCGTGTCTTTTCGAGATTGGTCCAACAGGTACCTAAATATTGAGAATAAACATAATTAAAGGTACTAAAGGAATACCAAGTTCTGACTAAAATGAGCCTTTGATTATTTTTGTTGATGTTTACAAAAGTTGAAAAATTATTTTCTGGACATTAAATAAACATAAACTTATGTTTTATATTTTTACATATAAACTTTGTATATTACCTACATAAGAATATTTTAATATATTACAAAAACTAAATAATGCGATTTAATATTGTATGTCACTCGAACCTATGATTATCTTTCTATGGTTAATAGTAATTATTCAATTCTTCATCAAATCAGTTTAGCTTTAGAGGTTGGTTAAGCTAATATTAAAAATGAATAGCCAAATGCCTCAATTCGGACAAACATACATAATAAAACGAAGCACGATAATATTAATGTTATCAGAACTGCGTTTCGCAAATACAAAATAAAGTAACAACCATTGACATAGAAAAAATTGTAGATCACTCTACAAACCATGACCAACTAGAATAAGAAGTGTCGTTTGTCGGATTATTTTGTAGAAGGCCTATTTAAATTTTCTATTTCAATGGTAAAAACAATCTTTACTCACATATTATATTCTGTCAAATATATTTCGCAATCACTCGATTCTCAGAAGTGGAGATAAAAATACTGGAGAGTATTCCTAAGCCACTGGAAGCATTATCTATAAATATATTTTGGATAAAATATTATTGAACTCAACCCATCGCTTCGATTTTCAATACTTGAATTGTGTTACAGTTTGGCTATCATCTGGTGATAAATCAAGAGGTCTATTGAAATAAGAATTTATACAGGGTGTATCAGATCCAACTTGACAGACTTTCACCGGTGATTCCTTAGCTTATTTGGAGCAAAAAATGGCATTTTGGTCTCCGGTGACATTTTAAATTGTTTTTTTTTTCAATTAAAAACAAACAAAATATATTTCTGTCACATAGCGCCACTGGTCACCCAGCCGAGTCAATCTTTCTCATCTTGCTTGATTACCAAAAGAAAACTCGATTGATATTTTCTCATATTGATTGTAACTTTACGACATGACTGTGACTTTAAGACATGACTGACTGATTTTATTTTCAAAAGCAATCGGTTGAGATTTGGTGAAATTGAAAGAGCGCACATATATTTAGAAACTACATATCTACAAGTCTTAAAAGATTTTAGTTGGCCATTTTAAGACGAGAAAAATAAATACGATTTCAAAGACGAAGCATAATATTTTAGTTTGCGCTGCTAACACTCCAACATTAGAAATTTGTACATAGAAAAATAATATTCAATAAGAATTCGTAATCTTTTTTTTTAGATATAAGATATTTTTATAGACATTTAGAAAGAGCTTTACGTACTATTACAACATTTAAAAATGCAAAGATAAAAAAGGTTTTCCAATCAGAAGGACTGGAGAATCATTTGTAATTTAAAGGTTAACTGAATTATTTAATATTACTTTGCTTAAACGAAGAGTGCATAGATTACTAAGAGCTGTAGCTTTATTTTGAGACTGAATAATGTATCTACAAAATGTTTTGAGTTTAAATTAAAATTGTTTGTAGTATAATAGAGAAAAAAATATCTGAAAAGTACTTTGGAATGTTCCAGAAAAGAAACCTATGAAATTATCTTTTTATACATTTGAAATCTCCATTTGTAAAACACCAACTTTGTAATAATATAGTAATAAAGTCATATCAAAACACTCAGCTTGCAAGTTTGTTTTAAAAACTACTTTATAGTAAAGAATTAATCTTGTAAAGTCTCCCAAAGGATATGTTTACATATTTCCTCCACAGTAAAACATTAGCCATTGCAATTCAGCTCAATATTTAAACAAATATTTTGTTTCGCATTATTTAACTGCAGAAACTAATATTTAAAAAAGATAGAGATACAGTAAACCGACATAAGAAGTTTGGATTTTTCGGTGCCTTAAAGACCCTTATTATCCCACATAAGAAGTTTTTTTCCAATGTAAAAAAGGTAGATTTCGTATACAAATCATCGATTTGAATCGATCTTCGCAAAAGTCATATTTAGCCCCTAACTCTCGGTGTGCCTGGCTCACGTGTTGCGTGCGCGAGCTAATCGCGGCGCTGGCTGGAGCAATAAAAAAAGAATTTATCAATATTTTAATATTAAACATATAATATTTACAAAAGAAGAATAAGATACGGATGGTAGAGTATTATTATTATTGTTCATGTAAGTTACGCCACGCGTTAGGTCACGCATTTTTACAAAAGTCGTATTGGAGGCTTGCACACGCCTAGGGTTAAAAGAGACAAAAATTTTAATTTTACCAGACCCATCAATAACTTTTTTGTTTTTATCGTTCAATAATAAGCTAATTACTTATGGTAATTTTTTTACTGCCATTGCAGTTGAAATCCAACGAAAGTTTACTGAAATAAGCGCAATTTTGCACATAGAGTTACGGTAGATTGTAACATGATGTTGATTTACTCGGTGACATGACATTATGCGATGATGGATTCACAGCGACGTTATTTATACCTGAATTATACCAGTTTCATCGTGATGTTAAGAAGGTTATAAAAAAAAAAACGCCAAATCGTAACAAATGTAAAAATAAAATATCAATTTAGATTGCACACATTCAATATTATTTCCAAATTTTGTGTTGACATTTCTTTGTAATTAAATAATAAAATATTGTAGCACCAAAGGAAACAAACAAAGCGTAATTTTATAGATTGAAAAAGCAGAATTGGTTTTGTAAATTTTTTTTTTACTAGATGCAATTTTAAAATACATATCATCAAGATAACAAATAAAGGCATTAACGTATTCAAGGTGACCGCAACGACAAATAAACAGATATAGAATGAATAAGATTGACCTTGTAGCCACAGTTACCTTTTTTATATCAGTGGATATATTATCATCAGATATATTCTAGAACAAACATTGATTTCCCATGTTTTTACTATATTGGAGGCATGATAACAAACTTTATTCAATCTGTTAAGGAAAAGTGATTGAAAATCTGTTTATTTCATAATAATTGACATTAGTGTGCGCTGAGTGTCATTTTAGATAACTATATTTTATTTGATTGTATAGGTTATTTGAAGAATACCACTAAAAATACAAAATATCAGCGAGTCAGTGAGTAGAGAACCCATTCCATACAATCAAATTGCAAATGGTTTGATCTTCCAGACAAGTGGAGGTATTTTCCACAACTTTGTAAAATGTTGTTAAAAGAAATGAAAGAATTGTAAGGTTAATAAAAATAAATCAACAAAACGTTATCAATTAGTATGCGATCCTTTACGTGTGTACTCGTATGTAAAATGTTCACCTTTCATATTATTATAATTGGGTTTTCAAAATAATTATTGAAGAGAAAAAACTGATATAATAAAAAAAATATTTGTCTGTACAATAAAAGCTATGAAAAAAGTATTACTAGTTTTAGATTATAAAAAATATTTATAAAGTTAAGATGATTGAATATTTTTTTATGGATAATGTTGTGAAAGCTGTTATTTATTGAAATAATTATTTCCCAGACTCTCTCCATCAAATGTGTAACTTTTGAAAATGTTGTACGAATTTTTAAAACAACAAATGTAGCTCTTGAGAGTGTTGCATGAATTCTATAGGCAATCAAAGTGACTCTTGAGAATGTTGCATGAATTCTATAGGCAATCAGAGTGACTGTCGAGAATGTTGTATGAATTCTAAGCGACTCTTCAGAATGTTGCCATGAATTCTATTGGCAATCAACGTAACTCTCAAGAATATTGCATGAATTAGTATCAAAACTCTTTGAAATGACATGGTCATCATTATCCACAAAAATCTGCATTAATGCCTTATAATCTTGATAGATTATTTCGTTAACAATTGCATAAGTTGATGAAAAACGCACAATCAACATCTTCACATAAAATTATTATATTTACACGAAGTTATGCATTAATAGTCTAAGCATCAATAATTCTCGATCGGAAGAAACAAATTATATACAATCAAGAATTACTGCGCTAATAAATTCACGCGTAACTCCGTCCATTTTCTTTTTACTGTAATGTTAAGTAAAAAAATACTATTTTAATGGAACAATTACATAACAAGAGATCGTTTAAAAACCTCGTAACAATCATTTTGCGTCACTTACATATAACAAATCAAAATTGTGCGATGGGACGCTTCACAAAGTTTCATAGAGATAACCAATCAAATTTCATCCAAAGACTTTAAAGAAAATTCTATTAATCAATTGATACTTATTAGTTTCGTGCCTACCATGCCTGAAGGAGTACAACAGCTGTTCCGACCAATAAGTAGGCACTGCCAATCACAACATTCATACCAAAAATGCCATGTATTAAATGCATTAAAAATTAGAGAAAGTCAATTGTGTCTTTAGAAATAATTTCACTGGAATCTCTCTGAAAATTGTCGCAATCGTATTAAATTGACGATGAAGGCCTTTTGCAAAGAACAATTATTAAAAAGCAGTTATTAATAAAAAGAAAAGTAAGAAACAATGCTTATTACATAAAGCCACAGTTTTATTTTTTATACAACACTTTGTAACCTAAGAATAAGGATGAAACAGAATGACAACTAGTGGCTGTCAGTGACAAGTTGATTTGATGATTAATGTATTTATGACAACTTACCAACGAGTACATAATTACTTTCTGTATAGACTAATGATATTAATTGTAAAAGTAACAGCAAAAATGCAGTTTTCAATAAATGGGTGAAGTTGAGTATCAGTTATTGTCCGAAGATCGCTCGCAATCAAGAATAATTGGTTGCGATCCAGATGACATTTGTTTGCACTCAAGAATAATTGTTGCAATCCAGATGAAATTTGTTTGCGCTCAAGAATTATTGGTTGCAGTTAAGGTGAAATTTGTTTGCACTCAAGAATAATTGGTTGCAATTCAGGTGAAACTTGTTTGCGCTCAAGAATAATTGGTTGAAATCCAGATGCAATTGGCATGTAATCATTCAGACTATCGATGCTCAACTTCCTCTAAATATCAGTTGGCATTTTTAAAGAACATTTTAAACTGTTGTAAACACGTAATGCAATAGTGGCATATATTATGTAAAATTATGTATTTTTGAGACACAGAATACATGAAAGTCTATACAATTTAATATATGTAAACATTCACTTCAAATTAAATACATGTATTATTGATTGATGAGAGATTGTAGACTAAAATGGTATGTCATGTGAATGATTTAATTATTTCAACAATGGCGTCACATCGATGACTATTCTAGAAATGGAAAGAATAATTGAATACTGGAATTAATTAAGGCTCTAAGTGCCAAAAAATTAACAACTTATTTTTTTTACAGAATCGTATTTTATGATGTAAATAAAATACGATTCTTTAAAAAAAAAACAGTTATTATTTTTTTGGTACTTAGAGCCTTAATTAATTCCAGTATTCAATTAAGGGTTGCTCTACAGAAGACTTGGGTTCATCGCATTCTACACTTTTAACAAAAGTGCCGAGTCTCTGTTACAGTTTTGCATTGGCTGGCTCTTTCTGCAAAAACAACACTCAATCACGCACAACAGTCTGAGCACAATTGCAATTTGCGTGCAATCATGAGATTACTGGTGAACACCTTTTAACTTGCAATAGGTTGCTGAATGCATAGATTACAATTTTTTGTAAATTAGATTTGACGAGAATAAGATTCATAAGAAGATATTGATTATATTGGCTATGTACGCTAAATAGAATCTTTAAGAGGATTCTATATCCGAGACGAGGTATTCCTTGACATATCAAAGCGGCTTTGAGGTTATATTTCACAAAAATGGCGCTATATAAATTAGCCAAGTATTATTATCAATCCCTCACAACTAGCAGCTAGGGAGCCAGTTGGCTAGCATGAATTGTTTGATAGGTTATGAATGTCGAGCAGGAGAGGACGCTGTTAAACTTGAAGAGGGTGGGAGAGAAGGATTGCTAGCAGCAACGTGGAATGACATCGTCGAGGATGCTAAAAAGCTAGTTAGATAAGGTATCCTAAATGATGTGAACATTCCACTAATAAAAAAATTGTAAAGTTTGCAATCAACGCGCAATTAGCAAGAATACCTATATTGGTTTAGAATAGCCATCGGGACGAAGTATATGGTATCTATAACATTGCGAATAATGTTCAGCGATCAATATGTATGATAGTAATCGTGGGAGATAGTGTGAAGCGATAGGGTTGGTTGGACACACCGCTGACATTCAAATCCACGCCGCACTTGTAGCATTCCAAGGCAGAGTTTCCTGTTGGCGTCGGGGCATGGTTCCTTGCTTAATAATATTCTTGTAAAACCCACCGGCAAGGCGTTTAGAATTTGAATGTCTGGAAACGAAAAAAAATACTACTATTAATACACAAAAGAAATTAATAAAACAACACTTTATAATAATAATAATATTTGGATGATTTGTATAGTGCTGTTTTGTAAAAAATCACCTCAAGGGCGCTGTACAGATTTTATTTTCTATTTTTACATATTAATTCCTAGTTAAAATAAGAAAATATACAGGAACATACTTACCTGACAGGTCCCATCAGATAGACACATTTATTAACTGAAAATTATAATTATGATTTTTATTTTTTCCGATTTAGGGCATGGGAGCGAAATTGAAAAATGGACTTTCTGAATTTGTCGTACAGTACAAGATTTGGTTAAATTTGTATTTCTAAAGGTGATGCGTCGAGAGATAGATTACTTAAGAAATGGTCACCATGATGCCCTCCACGCTCGAACGGTTAAGATCTTCTCAGTATCACTCTGGTGAAAGACCACCATTCAGAATTGAAACATTGCTTGAAATGGCTTTGACCGTGTTTGGTAACCAGATCTGAATAGCCAGATACTTTTCAACCTTCCTCTTTCCCATCGCATTCCCCTCCCAACTCCCTTCAGCCTCACAACATACCCTTATTGGGGATTCCATAGTCCCACTTGATTCCATAGTCCCTCAGGACAGTTGAGACTCTTGTGCATTATTCACTAAGTTTGGAGATCGAGCTTTCGGAGTATCAGGGCTGAATAATAATAATAATATTTGGATAATTTTTATAGCGCCGTTTTTGTGAAAAATCACCTCAGGCTTGGAATAAACTCCCTCCGGAACTAAGATGTATAACGAGCCTAACAGAATTTCGGTCCAGACTGAAAACATACATTGTCAGACTTTCATATCCTTAAATTCATTAAAAGAATCTCAACATAATCTGTTTCTCGACGAATCACCTATAGATTTACAAATTTTAACCAAATCCTGTACTGTACGACAAATTCAGAAAGTCCATTTTTAATTTCGCTCCCATACCCCAAAATCGGAATAAAATAAATATTTTAAAAATGTATATAAAAATCATAATTATAATTATAAATTTAAGTTAATAAGTGTGTCTATCTGATGGGACCTGTCAGGTAAGTATGTTCCTGTATATTTTCTGTTTTTAACTAAGAATCAATATCAACTAGAAAATAAGATCTATACAGCACCCTTGTGATTTTTCACAAAAACGGCGCTATACAAATCATCCAAAGGAAAATTTAAAAATTTTAAGGAAAGACTTTTTACTGAGATTGGTTGCATGGATCTAAAACTTCGTCTAATTGTAAAAATATCTGAACAGAGTAGTTTAGATATCAGCTTACATGACAGATAAAACACATACAGTGGTGGTGGTTGTATTAAATTATTAAAAATGTCAAGTAATGCAACAGATTTGGATAATTTGTACAACATCGTTTTTGTGAAACATCACCCTCGAGGACGCTTACATGATGATTGATACTCACATTACGACACTACAGAAGCACGCACTTCCGTTTGGGTTTGACCTGCAACACGGGGCAGAGCACGGCGCGGATGGCCTCGTCGAACACCGTCTTCAGCCCCTTCTGCGTCAGCGCCGAGCACTCCAGGTACTTCACCGCGCCGATCTCCTTCGCCATCGAGAGACCCTGCAAATCAATACATGACCATCAGTTAAAAGGCAATCATTCATTTTTTTATGGAAGTTGTTTGTTGTGTTTCGAAGTTGATGGCGCATCGGGCGGGTGTTAGTGTTGCTGGTACGTGAACATTTTAACTGTATATTGATCCCCGTTGATCATCGATCATCGGCCCGTTTAGGCTTTTGAAAAAATCGTGATCAGCTGACGAGCATAACAACACGACCGTCATGCTTTTTAGCTGATCACAATTTGTTCAAAAGCTGAAACGGACCGACAGTCGGCGTTTAACGTGGACCGGTCAAATGAAAAGAAAAAAAAATCTGCAGTAATTATTGAATTTTGAGTGTCAAATGTCACAAAGATTTGAAACAAACCAACATTAGATTTTTCGAGAACTTGTCACTTGAAAAATCATAAATATAACAGAGTTTCACTGTAGAATTAAGGGTCAGCACTCAAGAATGACGCTAAACGTCACTTTGTAGCATTCTAATACAAGCAATACTACAAATGATTTATCTGAAAATTTTATACGAGTACTTAGAAAAAGGCTGATGTTTCCAGTGAATACAATTTTTTAACTGTAATCCTTTAAATTCTATGTAAAACATACTAAAATGTCAGTAAAAGGTGCAGTTTTAAAACCAGCAAAGACATTTTTAAATGTTTTACCTAAAATTCCAGTATGCATTTCAAAAAGAATTTAAAACATTACTTTTTAAGAATTGTATTCTCTGGAAACCTTAGACATTCCTCTAACTACCCGTATAGAATTTACAGAAAAATAATGTGTAGTTTTGCTTGTACTAGAAAGACAAAAAGTGAGTAGTTTTGGGCGGTGACCCTCGACAATGTAAAGAACGTCACAGCTTTGCGTAAAGATTTATTTTGTACCCTAGCTTAATAAGGGCAAAATAATATTAACTGTTGTATAATATATTCACACCTTAACCACTCTCACCCGTCAAATCTCACTCTTCAAATCGTCGGTCCATCTCATCTGTGGGTGACCTTGTTTTCTTTTCCAAATGTGAATGGATATATCATTAAAACAGAAGCATTAGTTAAAAATGTACCACTCATGAAAACAGTGCGTTTCCAAATAAATAATCCGAACAGAGTAATAAAATCTTGATATTTTGACAAATGAGCTATTTTTCAATTTATAAATAGAAAATATATACTTTGTTTTTAACCACTTTTTTAAAAAAGTGGTTAAAAACAAAGTATATATTTTCTATTTATAAATATGGCAAGCCACAAAGTTAATGCTTTTTACGAATATATATTTTTCAATTGTTATTTATGTGCCTCGAGAAATCATTGATAAGTCTCTTCAATTTTTTATTATTTTGAATCATCTGACACATTCAACACTCCCATCTATGATGGTGAAATAACCAAGATAAGAGAAACTAAATTATGAACTCAAATAACTTTGTATGTAATTTAAGGCATTAAAGTTTATGGTTAAATGACCTTGTTGATTAAAAAATATGCATTTTTCTACTGATAAAACAATGGAGAAAGAAAAAAAAAAGTGGTATTTAATATTTTGTACATACCAAAGAATAAATATAGCAAAACTATAGCAAATCTTGTATCCCAATTATGCATACATTCGCTGAATGCAGGCGGGTTCAAATAGTTTTCAGAACGGCCAACATTATTATTTTGACTTTTGACCCGAAAACATTGGTGAATTGTAGCGTTGTAACCAATGACTTTACATAAATATAGACACGTTGTAGCGCTCTCAAAGTGGCAAGCAATAATCACGCTAGTTGGTGTGATCTGTGTTTAAGCCGATTTAGTACTAAACGGTCACGCGTCGCTTGAGGTCGTTTCAAGCGAGTATGGAACGCGGTCCGAACTTCGGATCTGTTTCGTTCATCCACATATATTTTATGAATGTCTATCTTTGTCATACATGACCGATATTTGAATGATGAATTTACTGGTAACGTGTGTGTTTTGCTTGCCACATTTTGTGTTAATATTCTAAGGCTATAACGTGTCTATATATGTAACGTCATTGGTTGTAACCGCTCTGTGCGAACTGCTACAAAGATCTACTTCATTTTGTGGCAGTTCACGCTTCACACATTTTGAGTGTGCGAATACTTCAATTGAAGTTAGACTACAAAGCTACAAAGAACTACTTTATTTTGCGGCAGTTCACACTTCAAAGACTACAAAAGAGTATTTCATTTTGTGGCAGCGCACACTTCAATTGAAGGTCGACTGCAAAGATTTGGCGAGGAACTGTTTTTTTTTTTTTTTTTTAAAGTAAGACAAACATTCCCGGGTTACGAATAACCTGACAATATTTGAAAAACTCCTACCGCCATCATAAAAAGCGGAAGATGTTGCTTGTGCAATGATGGAGGACTTAGCCAGCAGAGGAATTGAACGCACGACGCCCTGGTGGGAATCCGACGCTTTCTCCACTCAGCTACCGACCGGCCAAGTCTTTTCAGTTCAGTTCAGTTTTTTCACTGTTTCTTCCCTAGTTCCATTTTTTTGTTGATTTGCTAGCACTTTTGATTTGAGATCTTGTGAAGAGTTCATTTTAAAGAACTTGAAGTGTGTAAAGACTTCACAAAACTTTGAATTTTTGTATATAGCTTGGGCTGTCGCTCTCATGGATTTCAGTGGTACTTCAATTAAAGGGTTCATTTTACAGAACTAGCAGTTCGTGAAGCATTCACAAAACTTTTAAATTTTTCCCAACGCTAGTGAATCGGTCTGAAATAAGGGGTATATTGTTGCTTTGAACTCCTTATCGCAACACTATGCACACACTAATACTTCCAAGAGAACTCACTCACACCAAGTTATTTTAATGGACCGATAATATGATAGCAATTGTTCTGTGGCAGAATATATACACAATAAACAATTATAAAAAGGTTGAAACTCAACACCACTAAACAAATATAACATTTTGCAAATAAGTAAAACTTTGTTACGAGGTTGAAGGATTGCTTAATATATAATACGTAATCGGTTTGCATTGTGTATTATTTCGGAACAAGAAAATAACATTGGATAATAAAAAGATAATAATACGCTAAATAAATCTGTGGTAATTTTTTACTATTTTTAATTGTCTTATTTAGTGAAAGTATCGCCTGCGACTGTTAAGTGCCATGACTAAAAAAATTTAACTGTTTATTAGGTTAGGTTAAAACAAATCTTGTAACATTGTAGCGCGTGGCTTACCTGTGGGTATGTGATGGGGGCCAGCTTCTTGTCCTTTAACTTCTCGATGGTGTCCTTGTCCTCGCGCAGATCGAGCTTGGTTCCCACCAGGATGATGGGCGTTGATGGACAGTGATGCCTCACCTCGGGGTACCACTGCAAATATACAATATACCGTTTAGTCAAATGAAGAATAAAACAAGATAAATAATTTATTTATTATATATTCGTAAAAAGCATTAACTTTGTGGCTTGCCATATTTATAAATAGAACACATACACTTTGTTTTTAACCACTTTTTTATTTAATATTTTGTAACAAAATATTAAATAAAAAAGTGGTTAAAACAAAAGTGTATGTGTTCTATTTATAAATTTTTTTTTTTTTTTTTTTTTACGTGAATACCGCACAAGAGTCTCAACTGCTCCCAACCGTCTAGAGCCAGTGAGACTATGGCATTCCCAAATAGGATATGTTGTGAGGCTGAAGGTAGTGGGGAGGGGAAGGATATTGGGAAGGGGAAGGTTGGGAAGTACCTGGCTATTCAGATCTGGTCACCAAACACGGCTAAAGCCATTTCAAACAACGTTTCGATTCTGAATGGTGGTCTTTCACCAGGGCGATACTTAGAGTATCTACCACTCTGGTCACTATATATCCAAGATCTCCAGGTCCGGGGAAGTATATCACCGAATAGGTGACATTGTGAGGCAGGTTGAAGAGATTATACATTTGTAAGTCACTAGTTATACTCAACTTATAAGTTATACTCAGTAGTAAGTTACAAGCTATAAGTCCTTATTGTAAGTCACCAGTTGAAAATATTAGTTGTAAGCCATTAGTAATAAATCTTAACTGTAAGTTATTAGTTATAAGCTTAAGTGATAAATTATAGGTTAGATAAATTAATTTGTAAAGCGCCCTTGAGGTGATTTTCCCACAAAAACGGTGCTATAAAAGTTATCCATTTATTATTATTATTATTTAAGAGTTCCAACTGCCAGAAGCCGAGAGAATGTTGCGAGGCTGAAAGAAGTAGGATAGGAGAAAAAATGAAATGTTTAAAAAAAAAAAAATTAAATATGTGTTCTTATACAAAGTTATTATCTCATTTCCATTAAATATTTTAAACCACAAAGTGATTGCTTTCTACGAAAAAAATAAATTAAAAATATATTTAGTCATATATTTTTTAAAGTGAATACGTCCCAACTGCCCCCAACCGTCTAAAGCCAGTGAGACAATGGCATCCCCAATCGGGATATGTTGTGAGGTTGAAGGGAAGGTGAAGGTAACGCCGGGTTCGAATCCGCGACCTCTGGATCCGTAGTTGAGCGTCTTACCACTCGACTACGGAGGCCGTCGAAACAACAGGGTCATAGGTCACAGGCCCAGATTTATGGTATGTCCGTAGAGTAACAATATAGAGAGACCGTCCTAATTATGAGTCAAATAGTTCATACTCGCAAAATACAGCTCACTCTTTATGCTCGGTTCTATAGACATATGAGAAAAAGAGACAAACAATTGTTATTAAGAATATATGATTTGGGGCGTGCTAAAAGCCGTGTAGCCATTTTTCAATATATTACTAACTTCACACTAGTTTACTTCTGTCAGTCGAATTGACAGACAAAAAGCTTAACATATTTAATTACTTGAGTGAATTTAGTGCAATATTTAAAAAAAACGATATGGCTATATGTGCAGTTGTTGGTTGCTTCAACTTAAGTAACAAAGGACCAAAAAAGTCAGTTTCCACGGGTATTTATCCAAGAATTCGTATTTTTTAGTTTGACCTCAAATATTTAACATGCTAACCTACATAACTAGTTACCTGCACCAATATTTAGTCAATCTTTGCATCATTTGCTTCGATATAATAAACTTCCGTTTAAAATGAGTTTTAATGCATTCTTAATATGTTTTACTTAGAGAGATATACGGGATTCTCACATAAATTTGTAAGAGTGGGGATTCCTTGATTAGTCCAACATCTGAACGTATCCATGTCTCTTTCTTTCTCATAGTAGCAACGCAAAATTGTTCGCGAACAGATAAAGACGGAATAATGTTTATCTTTACGGTTTTCTTCGCATCCTATTGGCTGGAAGCTTTATAGGCCATACCTCCTTCGATCAAGCTTGGTCATAAACTCCCTACAATATTTCGCAAAGTTGGGTCTCTAGGTTACTCTAAAGGTATGTCTATAGAGCAAGTGTGTGTATGTGCTTAGAGGGGTATCTCACCTTTGCCCTAACGTTCTCGAAAGAGGCAGGGTTGACGAGTGAGAAGCAGATGAGGAACACATCGGTCTGGGGGTAGGACAGGGGCCTGAGCCGGTCGTAGTCCTCCTGCCCCGCCGTATCCCACAGGCCCAGGTTTATAGGCTTCCCGTCCACCATGACATTGGCCGAGTAGTTGTCGAATCTGAAACACGGAAATTATATATTCGTAAAAAGCATTAACTTTGTGATAAACTTAGTTTAAAATCACTTTTATTTTCAATATTTTGTCGACCGGTTTCGGAAGCACCCTTTAATCGTAATAATAATAATAATAACAACAGTGAACTTATATAGCGCAGTTTTGTGATATTTCACCTCAAGTGCGCTTCATACTAAATTAATTACGCTAATAAGACTAACTAACAAGGAGAAATAACATATTATATGTATACAAATTAAAACCATCTAAAATCATGATCGTCATTATAAATAATGAGAGAAAGGGTTTAGATATGGGTATAACAGTGCATGTGTACATTAACAGATTTAAAAAAACAATTTTCTAGAAGCTAAGGGTATAAAAATCCAGATGAAACGTATGAATTCATTTTTAAATCAAAGAAACGGAAATTAGATTGAGGACAGTTAACATGTTGGTACTTAAAAACATTGATATTCAAGTATTATAAGTAAACGATTCTAAAGATGCAAACAGTGTACATATTAGTACTGAGCGTTAACTATAATTCGAAAAAACGCCGTATCGTTGGCGATTATCAACTGTTAAATATAACCGTTGAAAATAACGCCGACGTTGACTATTTTTTGGTAGACTACCAATATAATACTATATTTTCTAAATTACATTTAAGTACACAGAGCGTCCTTGAGGTGATTTTCCCACTAAAACGGCGCTACAAAAGTTATCCATTTATTATTATTATTAAGTCTAGACGTTGAATTATATGAGCGAATAATGCAAATGCAATAGCAAATAATAGTAAAAAAGTAAAATAATATATTGCGTCGTATTGTCTACTAAGACTTAATTTATTTGCTTACTATATATTTGCACTTTGGCCGTGAAACAAAACATCAACATTAGACAACTACGCCATTAATCGTATTCTTCCAAAACACATCGAATGCACGAGCGACGAGTAAAAACGCGCCAAACTAAACGAGTGGGAGATTAACATAAAACCAACTAGCAAAAATAATGAATAACGAGCCTATTGGTTTTAATACTACATATTACAAGTAACAAAAGATCAATAAATATTTTATGACAATGAGTATATGGTTATCAGTAGACTGTAAGGACATTGAGTTGTAAGGATACAAGTAAGGAAAAAACAGAAACAAAGCAAATTAAGGACGTTTTTGAAGAAATTAAATTTCAATAAGTTACGTTTTGTATTTAGAATTTTTAAACAATTTGGTTTTTAAGATTCGTTTGAACTCTGCTAGGTTCTTCAGGACAATATTAAAACTGCGAAGTGTAAAATTGTCCGAAAGAATGCTACAAGAATTTCACTGCCACAAATTGTAGTTGTAGCCAAGTAGGATCTACATTTTTTTAAATAACTAATATATAAATTAATCATTTTGAATAAGGAGGTACTCACACTGTAGGGATGTACTCGCCCGGGAAGGCGTTCGTTGTATAGCTGATGAGCAGACATGTTTTACCCACGGCACTGGAAAAAGAGAAAAATATTTATTAGTCACAAATTCGTTAAAAAAAAACTACACGTTCGTTGCTGACACCGCGCGTCACGCGTTGACAGACAAACTGATAACTCTGTACACGCCACAGTCAAGAGGCATATATGTTTAACAGTTTGGATTCCTGATGGACACTGGAAGACTGTCCGAAACATTGGCTTAAGGAGAAGAAAGCACAGCACGGCATAATAACCCAAAAATCCACCACGACAATACTTTTGGCCGTGAGAACCTTAATTAATGACAGAAAAAGTATGAGAAAATAGTGATTATTTTCCCCATCGTTTAACACGTTCATTGCTGACACCGCAGGTCGCGCGTTGACAGACATGTGCCCGGTATGCGCACAACGCGCCACGCGCGTTTTGCCGTCTCTTCGCTTTGAACCGATCTAATACAGACGCAGCCATGTGGTTTTGAGTCGTTCCACAGGGCACAGGGAATCCCGTCACTGTTTGTCAGTTTCAATTGATCCGTCATTCATATGGCATTAATATGTACGAATTTTAGTTAGCAATGAACGTGTTAAGGGTCAGCACCTCAAAATATACACTTTTTGGCCTTCTAGTACAAGCAAAACTACAAATTATTCATTTGTTAATTCTATATGGGTAGAACACAATTCTTAAACAGTAATATTTTAAATTCTTCATGAAATGCATACTAGAATTTTAGGTAAAACATTTAAAAATGCTTTTGCTGGTTTGCAAACTGCACCTTTTACTGTCATTTTAGTATTTTTTTCACTGAAAACCTCAGACATTTTTATAACTATCCATAGAAAATTTACAGCATTTGTAGTATCGCTTGTATTATAATGCTAGAAAGTAACGTTTAGCTTCATTCTCGAGTGCCGACCCTTAATCCCTCTCTTGAAATAAATAAACAATAAACTTGTCGATATTATGCTGGCAGACAGGAAGACTTAGTCAATAATAGTCATATTTCAACTTTTCTGAGATTTTCTTTTGGGGAAAACAATTTTTTCACCATAAAATTTGCTCTCTCAACTCTTTTTTCCACTCCCATAAATCGGCGAGAGGATGAGCGAGACTCTAGTGGTATCTACTTCCTTATATAAAGCTCCCAACCCCATCATAAACCCCCCATTCTCCATCCAGTAAAAATCCCACCCCTTTAGCGAAAGAAAAAAATGAGGTAGGCACCCCAGGCAGGTACTTAACCTACATTGCTCCCTGAATTTTTATTACACGCCCTTTCCCACCTAAACATTAATATTTTACGAAGGAAATCTAGTTCAAAACACTGGCAACACTAAACGGCGAAATTGGGAACTTTTATTTGAATTCAGAACGAAAAAGTGCTTTAATGAGAAAAAAATTCGTTCGTTTTTAAATTAAAACTTCAAAGTAATTGAGATGTTCATTAATTCATAACAAAAAGAGCTTTGAATTAAATTATTTATTAAGACACGTTCCAATACCATTGAATTTAAATATTTAATCAAATTTCAAGAAACAATATTATTATTATATAATCTAAAACTGATTTCAATTACGTCAAAGTCACCCCTGAATATCACCCCCCACATTAAATACGTCACTAGTCACTACCCGCATTAAATATTTCTAATGTCGGCTTCAATACAAAATATCCAATCACGCCATCACATAATGAAACCCAATTACGTTGTAAATAGGTACTTTATTGGAAACTAAATTCGAACCAAGGTCGAGTTCGAATTTCGAATGAAGAACGGAAGTAATTCTGATTTCAAACATCGATGTAATGTAATAAAATATGCATCATTGATACAATTAATTTAACATAAAATAAGTGTGGTGTCACCGATTTCCCTTTCGGAGATATGCTATATAGTAAATTGAAGACGCTCCATGACACGATCAAGTGAATCAAATGACAGGTTGGTAGCTGAATGGACAAATGCCTCGGGTTCCCACCCGGGCGTCGTGGGTTCAATTCCTCTGCTAGCTAAGTCCTCCATCATTGTACAAGCAACATCCTCCGCTTATTATGATGGTAGTAGAAGTTTTTCAAATATTTTATTTTTATCGAAGGAAGCAAACACTTTGTAGCTTGACATTATAATTTTAAATAAAAAATAATTTTGTTTTAAGCCACTTTATTTATACACATATAACAATTCGACCGGTTTCGGTTAGACTTAACCTTCATCAGGAACGTATAAGTATAAACTATAAAGTATATATATATATATATATATATATATATATATATATATATATATATATATATATATACGTATAAGTATAACTATAAAGTATAAGTATAAACGTATAAGTTTATACTTATACGTTCCTGATGAAGGTTAAGTCTAACCGAAACCGGTCGAATTGTTATATGTGTATAAATAAGGTGGCTTTAAACAAAATTATTTTTTATTTAAAATTATTTTATTTTTGTAATTCGGGAAAGTTTGTCTTTCTTTAACACTCGCGTTTTGAAGGGGGGTAATAATGCCACCCCGAACGAGTTTTGTGCGATATCTTAGATAACTAACTAACTAACCATCACGCCGTTTCTACGCATGGGTAGGCAGAGAGGACGGACCGCCATAGAACTCTGTCTTGGCACACACTCCTTGCTTCATTCACATTCATAAACACTCTTCTGTTATTCTGACTCTTCACATGGCCCTACTTGATCGTGCCATGTCTTCCTCAGGCGTCCCCGACTTCTTCCATTCACTTTCGCATCGTATGTTATTTTCACATCCCTTTCTTCGTCCATTCGTTCTACATGCCCAAACCATCTAAGCGTCCCTTTCTTGATCCTATTCTTACGCTTACGTCTTGCATTCTTTCCGGATATCCACATTTTAGATCAATTAATGAAATAGTATGAATATACTCTTCACTAAGTATTAACAAAAACAAATTACCTGAGATTATATCATGAAAATGCTTTGATGGGCAAAATCAAATGAAGTAACTACGTCACCCCCCTTCGGATCGTACGTTTGATTTTTACTTTCAGGTGCGGAAAGGTTGAGTCGGGTCATAATGTGTCTAGAGTCAGTACAACAGAAGAGTGCGTATGATACGATACATGAATGTGAATGAAGCAAAGAGAACGTGATGGTTAATTAGATTCAGAAAGCTGCAAAAAAATACTTCGAAGAGTTTTATGATTTTGATAATAATTCTAAATCAGATACTTAAAAAAATGGTACTATTTAATGAAATAAAAACTTTGTATAAAACCACAAATTTTATTTTATTTTTTATGACCGACCGGTTTTGCTTAGCCTAAGCATCATCAGGGTACAAAATTAAATTAATTTTAATTTTGTACCCTGACGATGCTTAGGCCAAGCGTAACAGGTCGGTTATAAATAAATAAATAAAATGTGTGGTCGTAAACAAAGTAATTATTTCATTTTCATTGAATATATCAAACCATAAAAGGTGATAGCTTTCTACGAAAATATGATACTATTTTGATACCTAACAAAAATCTATCTCAGTGACAATAAAAAAAAAAGAATATTAGTGCCATCCAAGAAAATAATCTTGAACTTTGGAAGAAAAATTCGCACAGGAATCTTACGAATGGCAAAAATCATGAATCATCGTTCGAAATTAATTCCTGACATCGCCCTGATAATTTTCCTGTTTTTCTCGGTCTATGGCCACCGATATATCAAATAGAAAGGTGAAATAAAATAAATAAATAAAAATATATAAAGCCCCAAAGCATAATATAAATATTAAACTGAAACAATGTTGGCTAGATTTTACTACTTTCTATAAAACATTTTACGATTCTGCAAAAGCATGTTCACCAAAAAGTAGGGATGCACTGACTTTTGTTTTTACGTTTACGATTATTGGATGAATATCGTACGATTGCGATTATGTAGTAAAACCTCAGAGCAATAATATACAAGAGAGAGCGCTGCCGTAGTCAGTTTTGATGATCTGCCAAACTCGGCTAGACCTGGGCGTGGCTAGGCTAGTCCTAGGGCTATGGTATTTATCCATCCATTCATAGCGCATGTCGACAAAATGTTTTTGGTTATTCGTATAACCACTTTTTCACAGTATTGTTATAAACAAAAATATAGCATATAACCTAAAAAACCGTTGAGTCATGTCAATTTGTGTCGCATTTCAAAACGCGTGGGCGGAGTCGACGGAGACGCGGGACACGAAGAACACTCTTACAATACTTTAAAGCGGTGTGATAATTTGTGAAATTTTGTTGTATCTTTCTTTCTCGCGGTGTACGACGTAAAAACCCGGAGAAAGTGATTTATCCCAATTCTGTACAGGTTGGGTAAAAAGAATTAGCTCTCTCTCCATATATTGTTCCTCCAAGAGTAAAACTTTAGACAGAAAATTAAAGCGAATTTATTTATTAATCGAAAAATACAGACATTAAAATGAGTTTTTTTAATCTACCGAATTACTGGCTCCCTCTAACGCGGTTTTTTTCGCCGTCATCAATTATTTATGCAGTAACTGCGAAGATACAAAAGTAGGTTTGAATTACAAAATATTTCAAGCTAAAACTTCTAGTTTTTAGTTTTTTTAATTTTATTTTTATAATCGTTAAGATTATCGTAATAAGGTGATAACGAGTACAAATTTAAGATTCCTACAAACGAAAAATTTAAATTTTGTAAAAAACATAAAAATATTTTTTGACTACAATAATATCAACAACGTTAATTTTTTCAATCTTAACACTCTACCACACTAAAAAGTCACGAGCCGCCACTGCTTGTCACATGCACTAAATTAACTGTTAAACGAACGCAGACTGTTGAAAATTAAATGTGGCCAAAATGCTTAAATTATATTAAATATACAAATTCTATATAATTTCCTGCCTAATAAGACAGAAATTAAAATTATAATTTCCATAAAACATTTGAGTTCATAAGTGTTCCCGTAATTTATCACCGGTACAAGATAATTAATTACCCAATAACTTGTAATGTAAAAAAAATAAAAACAAAATATTTTCACCCGATACTTCGTTTGAAGCGTCCGTTTCATATTTCCTCTGGCCGCGGTACGATTTAACGAGCCCCGGAAAACGATTTTCTTTACTATGTTGCTACGATATTTGAGGCAGGAAATCGATTTCCTCTGCAATAAACACTACACATACATACAACACACTAGGTGAGACACACACATTAAAATAAATACGTAATACTGTCCATTAGGTACAATTATTAGTTACATGTTTTTTTTTCTTATTTTTCTTAATAACCTTAATTATTTATTCGTAAAAAGCATTTACTTTGTGGCTTGCCATATTTGTAAATAAAACAGAAAACCTTTGTTTTTAACCATTTTATTTTTCAATATTATGTCTACCGGTTTCGGAAGTACCCTTCCATTATCAGGACAATATTTAAAAAAATATATATACTGTCCTGATGATGGAAGGTTACATCCGAAACCGGTAGACATAATATTGAATAGTAAAGTGGTTATAAACAAAGTTTATCTGTTTTATTTATACCTTAATTATTAATTCTCGGTGGAATTCCATTCTATTGATTTGACGGCCTGCATGGCCGAGTGGTAAGACGCTCGACTACGAATCCAGAGGTCGCGGGTCCGAACCCGAAGTGCGCAAATATTTTTTATTTAATTAATACGGTCATATACACATTCAATTGATATAAAATAAAATATAGTATATTTGCGGCACGTTCCAGAGTGGTAGACACTCTAAGTATCACTTACCTGGTACCTGGTATCAAGTACCTGGTGAAAGACCACCTTTCAGAATTGAAATGTTGCTTGCAATCACTTTAGCCGTGTTTGGTGACTAAAGAGGCTGAAGGTAGTGGGGAGGGGGAGGAGATGAGGAAAGGGAATGTTGGGAAGTACCTAACTATTCAGATTTGGTCACCAAACACGGCTAAAGCAATTTCAAGCAACGTTTCAATTCTGAATGGTGATCTTTCACCAGGGCGATACTTAGAGTATCTACCACTCTGGAACATGCCGCAAATATACTATGTTTTTATTTTATATCAATTAAATGTTTGACATGAAGCACTCACTTTATGGTAAGACATAATTAAATTTTAAATAAAAGTAACTTTGTTTTGACACCATTTTATTAGGTACATATACCAACCGGTTTCGGCTCTACCTGAACCTTCTTCAGGGTGGTGAACAAATATGTATTAGGAATGATGATTGTAAAATCTAATACATATTTGTTCAACCCTGAAGAAGGTTCAGGTAGAGCCGAAACCGGTTGGTATATGTATCTAATAAAGTGGTGCAAAAACAAAATTACTTTTATTTAAAATTTAATTAAATGTGTTATGTGACATATTAATTGAACAAAAGTTATTTGCGCACGCCGGGTTTGAACCCGCGACCTTTGGATTCGTAGTCGAGCTTCTCACCACTCGACCACGGAGGCCGTCATATTGTGCGTCAAATGGCATTAAACCGCAGTTAAGGTGAGATTTCCAAAAATTCATTCGTCAATATGTAGGGCTCATCTGACGTTTTCCACGTCGACGACAACTCATAAAATACTATGCGACAGTTTACTCAGAGTTGGCGAAATACGCCATTACACTGCCCCACGATAACGCACAAGCATTGGTTAGCTTTCCTGGTTAAGTCAACGAAACAGCATTATTAGAAGAGTGTCTGTAGCGTGAAAGGTTAATACAGTATGATTGTTTGTGCTAGTACCTATCTACAATACAAATGATAGTTTACAACTTTTTCCGGCATTCGCTTTCACAACGACGGGATACTTTCATGTCAACGTTTGAACAAAACGAGGGACGGCATTTCTTCGACTTAAAAATATCAAAGTCGAGAAAATTATGAAATAAACAAGTTTAACAAATGTCTTGGTCATTGCGTGCTTGCTGTAACCGTCCAGCAGTGAGAAAGTTGACGCGAGCTGTCGCAATTTTAAAACATTGCAACTGAATTTGACAGTTGTACTCCAAAAATAAGGAGGTTTGCCCGAGATTCGCATTTGCATTCATCTGATAGTATTAATTCGCTAAGCCGTCTTCTGTACACGATTCTTTGGATCGCCAATGTCTGCAAAAACAATGCTGATAATTTTCGCTCACACGTAAAAAAGTTTGAAATTTTATTCCGATTACGTTATTTCGCGCTTTACTCACCATGTCCCTTTTGACGTGTGTATCAAGACTAAACTAGTCTGATAGTATTAATACGATAAGCCGTCTTCTGTACACGATTCGTTAGATCGCCGTGTGGGGCGCTAATGCCTGCAAAAACAATACTGGTAATTTTCGCACATAAAAAGGTTTGAATTTTTATTCCGACTACGCTACTTCACGATTTATTCACCATGTCCCTTTTAACGGGTGTATCGAGACTAAACTAGTTCTGATGATTCTGTAATTAAAATATTAAATATTTTCCGAGGATGCGCTCGGGATGTGAGTAATTTATATTTTAGATCAATAAAAACTGACCCTTACCATTCACATTCTTACCGAAAAACGATTTCCAAAATTTCCAAATCGTTTTTCAGCATTTATATAAGCGGTGAGGACCAGATTTAATTTATCTACGCGATGAATTAGTTAATTTTCGAGATTTTCTTCGGAAAACATTTTAGATTATAGTAATATGTTCATCAACATTTGTTAAAATGAAACACCCTTTTAAATTTGCTACACCAAACTACTCACCAGACTACGCGATCCTATGTCCCTCCTATACGCCTTGCGGCGAATATACATTTTTTTCACAGTGTTTTTGCCTTAGGCCGTTTTGGCTCAGTCGCCGCTAGAGAGTCGGCGGATAGAGACGTCGGATCTGTGTCTAACGTCAGAGCGAAATTTTGATTTATTCTGACGAATACTTAGAAAAATCTATATTTTTTGTAAACATTTCGTTATAATATTTTTTCGCAATTCAACACTCTCGTAAAGAAGGGGGGGTTCTAATGTAACCCCGACCGAGACTTTTGTGCGATATCTTAGATAATGACCAATAAATACTAACTTTTTCCTTACTTCTATTCATTTTATGTTTCTCCGTACCGTTGTTTATAATTTTTATTTTATTTACTTTCTCTTGTTATATTTTTATTTGAAGTTGTATTTGCATAACTGCATATTATTGTTTATATGCGTACTATACTGATAGTTTTATTTTGTTGTTAAATGTGTATAAAGCTCAAATTGGGCGTAAATCAATAAATAATGATAACTGTAATATTACAAATATACTTCTCTCTAAACAAATCACCTAAGATTATATCATGAAAACGCTTTGATAAACAAGATCAAATGGGGTAACTACGACATCCCTCCCTTCGGATCACACATTCGATTTTTACTTTCAGGTACAGGAAGGTTAATACAACATGTACGATAGAACATGAACGAATGCAGATGAATTTTGTTCTATTTTGAAGTCTTTCTCCATTGTTTTTGGGAACGCTTTATTTCTAGGGTGTAGTGTCCTCTTAAGACATATTTAAGAGGTCGCTGTACACACAATTATTATGTGTATCAACTTACCGGGTATTAAATTTTCATGAATTATGTTTACGGCCAGAAATAAGCACGTGTAGGGTTGTAATTAAAATTAATTATCGGTCTAACGTTCAAAAGCTCTCACTCCACTATAATAAATATCTTTTCAAGCATGCCCTGTAATTTTTCAAGACAATATATTATTACCTAGGTACCATCTATATATATATATATATATATATATATATATATGTATTTAGAATAGGTAAGGTTGGCCTTTGCTCACTTGAAAACACACCCTGAAAAAATAATATCAGACTATCGCGTTTTCCTTTGATTTTTTTTAATTACGCCCGTTTAAGGGTTTTTACACAAATATTTACATAAAAAAAAACAATTACTCATAAACAGTGCAAAAAATATTGTACAAGAAAGAAGAAATAGTATTGAATAACAGGTACATCTAGAATTGAATAGGTTCTACGATTAGTTTAGCTCTACTAGATTTTAAAAAAACTGTACTAAGATATACTTATATTGTGATATTGACGTACTAAATATATCATCAACATCGGAGTATTTGTTTCCCAAATATTGTATTCGTCGCATAAGAGTGTAATATTGTGAGGATAAAGTAGAATTGTTACAATAGTATGGTAGGTACTGTCTTGTAACTGTCCTGCCAGGATTATGAAATATTAAATAAATGAATAAATTCTTTCACTTTGGGAGGATCTTAGCACCTCTGAATAACTTAAACTCATTAAATAACTTTAATCCTAGGATTAACATGGCGGTAAACCGGCGACCGTTTCACCAGCATCAAGTAGCTCCCAATTAGTTAACTTATGATTTAGTGCTGAGTAGTTTAAACAGAAATTTACTCGATGGGTAACGTAAACTGTTGAGTAACTACTCAACAGTTTGACGAGTAGCGCTAATCGACGATTTACTCAGAAGTTATGAAATACTCCTGTTGAGAAACTACTCGTCAAGTAATTTCAATCGTTCAATTAACATGGGGGTTACGCGCTTGAATTTCAATAGCACGTGTTTGTAAAGTAAGCCACCTACAACAAAATAATTGAAAAACAGTAAATCTTTTAGGAAACATCGTATATCTAAATAAAAATAATATTATCATGTTTTTACAACCAAATTATACCTTCGAAACGTTGCTTGAAATGGCTTTAGCCGTGTATGGTGACCAGATCTGAATAGCCAGGTACTTCCCAACCTTCCCCTTCCCAATCTCCTCCCCCTCCCCACTACCTTCAGCCTCACAACATATCCTAATTGGTAATGCCATAGTCTCACTGGCTCTAGACGGTTGGGAGCAGTTGAGACTCTTGTGCGGTATTCACGTAAAAAAAAAAAAAAATACCTTAGTGAAAACCACTTCTTTATTTTGTTTTTCATGAATGATCCCCTGAAATTTCGCAGCATGAGCGTGAAACGCGGTGTTTGGTATATTTTGCTAAAACATCTTAAAATTACGAAGAGAAACTGACGACCGTACAGTTATTATTAGGAAATAATCATAAAAAAATGAATACTAGATCGTTCGCTAGTGCAGGCAGCACGAGTGAGTGCTCACCTACTGTATTATATACCAATGGTTTATAAACAGTCGCCCCTCGACCGTTGCATTCCATCTCCTGAGTGGATGCACTCTTCCACTATGTGCACCGCGAAACACATGTAAAAATGAAAGTGCAGCGGATACCTAATTTGCATTCGCTGTTTTCTGCGAGCGGCTGTGAATATTAAGTGCAGACAAATGCGGCAACAAACAATGGGGCTACACAAGATTGATTGTTTTATGTATTTTTACATCCATTTCTAAATAACCTGAATGAAATAATAATAACAGTGAATTTATACAGCGCAGTTTTGAGATAGTTCTCCTCAAATACGCTTCATACCTAATTACTCAACTTAATATAACAAGGAGAAAATAATTTATAATATGTATACAAATTAAAACTACCTAAAATCATGATCATTATCATAAAACATGAGAAAAAAAAGTTCAGATATGGGTATAACAGCAATGACGTTACATATATTATAGACACGTTGTAACGCTCTCAAAGTGGCAAGCAATAATCACGCTAGTTGGTGTGATCTGGTGTTTAAGCCGATTTAGTACTAAACGGTCACGCGTCGCTTGAGATCGTTTCAAGCGAGTATGGAACGCGGTCCGAACTTCGGATCTGTTTCGTTCATACACATATATTCTATGAATGCCTATCTTTGTCATACATGACCGATATTTGAATGATGAATTTGCTGGTAACGTGTGTGTTTTGCTTGCCACATTTTAACGTCATTGTATAACAGTGCATGTGTACACATCAGCAGATTGAAAAAATAATTCACTAGAAACTAAGGGGGTAAAAATTCAGATGAAAAGTATGTATAAATATTGACAAATTTGCTAAAGAAAATGAAATAATATTGAGGACAGTTAACGTGTTGGTACTTAAAAACATCAATATTCAAGTATTAAAAGTTAACGATTCTAAAAATGTAAACAGTGTGAATATAATAAGTAACAAAATAACAAATAAATACGTTATGAGTGTTATGACAGTGAGTATAGGCTTTTCAATAAAGAGTAAGGACATAGAGTTACAAGGATACAGGCAAGTAAGGAAAAAACGAATTTAAAACGAAGCCTTTGAATTACATTATAAATAGGACGATTAAAATTCTTCACGAGGATGCAATACGACGGAGATAATGCACGATAAAAAAAACTACAGATCTACAAGATTATCTGTACAGGCGGTCAATTGAGGCCAAACTAATGAATGAGCGAGCTATTTTAAAAATCCAGATTGTATTCGCAATATCTACAGTAGCGACGCCCCCGACAGCATGGATAAGTATGTCGATCTATACTACCAATAGCGCTAATGTGTTCTACTTGACATTGAATCGCCACGCCATGGCATTTAAACATCCTCGGGGTGATACTTCACAAAAATGGCGCTACATAAATCAACCAAGTATTATAATTATTATTCGATTATTTATTTTTTTATAGTGAATACCGCACAAGAGCCCTAGCTGCTCCCAACCGTCTGGAGCCAGTGAGACTATGGCAATCACCAATTGTGGCATGTTTTGAGGCTGAAGGTAGTGGGGAGGACGGAGGAGATGGAGAAGAAGAAGGTTTGGAAGTACCTAACTATTCAGATCTGGTCACCAAACACGGTTAAAGCCATTTCAAGCGACGTTTCGATTCTGAATGGTGGTATTTCACCAGGGCGATACTTGAAGTATCTACCACCCTGGAAGTGGAATGTTTTGAATCCAAATATCTTAGTTTGCTCATCACTGGTTGGGAAGCTATCAAATGCAACAAAGTAGAGTTTTTATTTTATTATTTTTTTAGAAAGAAAGACAAACACTCCCGGGTAACGAATAACTTGACAATATTTTAAAAACTCTTACTGCCATCAATAAGCGGAAGATGTTGCTTGTGCAATGATGGAGGACTTGGCTAGCAGAGGAATTGGAAACTTGCAGTGGTTATACAAATAAATCAAACATGATGATGATATGTGCTATGCGTGAATGTTCAAATGAGACCAAACAAATATTATGAAACATCACTTTTCAGAGGTATTTCAACAGTTTTAAATATTTTTGACCGAACTTTAGAATCTTCACATTTTTAATGCCATAAAATCAACAAAAAGCTTCCATCATTATTTAGGCAAACCTTCTGTTATTAGTGTTTGCGCGATATTTTGACTTTACAAATCATTTTAATGGTGTATTGATATTGCTTTGTTGAATGTGTTCAAATATGTTTACTAAAAATGTCTGAATTCCATGTGAGCGGTAACTAATAGGCTATCCAACTTCCTTTAACATATATTTGTCTCTTTCTATCGAGTCAGTATGAAGTCAACAATACTGACTACACTGTCTCGCAAAGGTACCTCTCCATGTGTATTCTTATTCCAAGGTTAAAATATATGTTTGCATCTAAAGGTTTAGGGTTTTTCTTTAGAGTAAGAAATATAATGACATGGTTCATTCTTGACAAACTGTCACTTTTTATATTGATATGTTTAACTTATAACTTGTTTCCATAAAGCTATTTAGCTTAAAAACAAAGTTTCACATCGTGGCAACATTAAAAAAAAAACGATGGGACACACTAAATCATGAACTTTAAAGGGCGAGTTCGAAGTTCAAAAAGTGGGGGACAGTTTTAGTGAAAATGATCTTAAACATAATACGGGGCGAGTTCTGCTAAAAGCAATTTGAATAAAATATCACGTACATTTTGGGTAAAATGGGTTAACTTTGGATAAATGGATATTCTTAAAATGACAGGGCGGCCTGGATGACAATTCGGGGGGGTCAGTGGCGTAGCGCCCGCCCGAGCACTCTGGGCATTTATTTGAAAGAAAAAAACGCCTGCGGCGCTAGCCTACTCCGTTCATTTTTATTAAGCGGGTAAATAGGTTAACACTCAACTTTTCTCCTCTGAAAGGGTTACATAATGTCTCGCATATTTATTCAGCCCCCCTCTCGTTTGTCTATGTCTTCCATTATTGGACCCTTCCATTACTTACTTAAACTGCGTCAAACCCCACTGCTACGTCTTAAAAAAAAAACCCGAAGAATCAAAATACGAACGGTTTACTCGGGCGTCATGAAAACTGCGCAACTTTTTTTTCTGAAATTTCTGAGCAAACTAGTTTCAGATCGCAACGTCATTTCTATCACGAGGTGTGGAGCTTTCAAAGGCCTATTAAACAACAAAATAAAAACAAGGCGAGACACAATATTTTTCGTTTCATAGCGATGGCTTCGAGTTAAAGTATTATAACTATAGAATGGCAATTGTTGGAAAAATGCAAACAAACAAGTTTTTTTACACAGAGTAAAATCACTAACAGGGTTGTCACAAATTAAGTAAATTAGGTATTTTGTTGTGAGTAGGTAGTTGTAAATCATTAAAAAAAGAATGAATGTTGTATATTTTTTGTTTATTCAAAGATACATTAATCAATAAGATTATTAAAATCTTATTTATAGATAAAAAATATAAACGAATTAAATTATTAGTACAGAACATTTTATAATACATCTTATAAAATGAACTTCAGTTCCATCAACAAAATAGTTTACAAAACAAAAAGTAAAATAAAAAATGTACGGTGATAACAGATGTTAAATCATTTTCTTAACCTTGAGTAAGAATATATGGAGAGAGATCATTTTTTTTTTACCTATATAAATTTGCGATAAATCACTTTCTCTGCGTTTTCACGTCGTACACACCATGAGAGAAAGAGGCACAAAAAATTTCACAAAAACATGAAACCGCTTTTAAGTATTGTAGGATGTTTTCCGTCCCGCGTTATTTTGTAAGGAAATTTCGAATGCAGATAATAATAACAGTGAACTTTGTGATATTTCACGTCAAGTGCGCTTCATACTTAATTAATTTGCTTAATAATTCTAACTAACAAGGAGAAAATAATATATAATATGTATACAAAATTAAAACTATCTAAATGCATGATCGTTATCATAAATCATCAGAGAACAGGTTCAGAATGGGTACAATAGTGCATGTGCACATCAATAGATATAAAAAAAACAATTAACTAGAAGCTAAGGGTATAAAAATCCAGATGAAACGTATGAATTCATATTAACATATTTGTTAAATCAAAGAAAAATAAATTAGATTTTTCTCGTCTTTTTTCATCCTTTGGAAATCTAAAATAATTAAATAAATAATAATATTCCAATTTTGGCATAGCCCTGAATCTGAGGACGTAAATTGAAATTATAAATATAACTAAGAGATAAACACTATTCTGTCTTTATCTGTTTGCCAACAATTTAGCGTTAGTATCATGAGAAAGAAAGAGACCGATATTTTCAGAAGCTGTACAATATGGGGATTCCCCATGTAATGGTTTCTTATGTGACAGCTAGTAAATATCTCCAAGTTAAAAAAATATTACGAATCCACTAAAACTCATTTTCAAACAGAAGTTTATTATATTGGAACGAATAGTCCAAAGATTAATTACATATTGGTGTAAGTTACTAGTTGTTTTGTAGGTTAGAATGTTAAATATTTGAGATCTAACTAAAAAAGACGATTTTATGGTACATACGTGTGAAAACTGTTTGTTTTGGTCCTTTTGTACTTCGATTGAAGCAAACCAAGTATAGCACATATGGCCATGATGTTTTGCTAGATATCGGACAAAAAATAACTCAAGTTTTTTAACTATTTACGCATCTTTTGACAGTCCGTTCACTTGACACTCCAAACGTGAATGAAGTTCGTCCAGATCACCAACCGCGGACATGGTATTCAGCACGCCCCAAATCGTGTATTGGTTTCAACAATTGTTTGTCTTTTTTTCTCATATGCGTATAGAACCGAGCATAAAGAGAGAGCTATATTTTGCGAGTTTGTCAACGATTTGTCACAAATTAGTACGGTCTCTTTATATTGTTACTCTAAGCATGTTACAGTTTAAGGAAGTGATCTTGATACTTAGTTAATTTGATTATTTAACTTTAATTTATTTAATAACATCATTTGACAAGAAACTAGTTTTTTTTTCTTTCATAACTACAAGGTTCATTTTGTAGTTACAACACTTTAACTCTACGCCATCGATATAATAAATCAAGTATTCAATAACAAAGCAGATTTATTTACGCCTGTTAAAGGTTTTTTACACAAATATTTACAGTAAAAAAACGTACAATTTACTTATAAACAGTGCAAAAAATATTGAACAAGAAAGAAGAAATAGTATTGAATAACAGGTACACATCCAGAGTTAAATAGTTTCTACAATTAATTTAGCTCTACTAGATGAAAAAACTGTACTAAGATATACTTATATTGTGATATTGACGTACTAAATCACTGCCATCTTTATCTCACAAGCCGTGGTGTAGAATTGGCGGGAACTACAATTTCAAAGTAAAGAGACCTATTTACCCAAGAAGCAAAAACAATATTCCTGCATCGATTTTGAAGATTTCAATTTTAAATATTGGTGAATTTAATTAACAGCAAAGGCAGTAATTATTTGGTTTTTCCAATATACTATATAACACATAAATAATAATCAAATATTTTATATTGGTTCCAAAGTATTCTAATTTTTTGTTTTTTAATTTAACCAAAAATCATGGTGTCATTTCATAATTATAAATACTTTCCTAGAAGCAAAGGCAGAAATCTTTTTTTATTATAAATTATTTCGCTGTGCTAGTTCAATACTTATCTTATAAGGAATCAAAAACACAAATAATTAAATAAAAAATTTACACAGCAATTTATTTAGCGATTTATGTACTTTTATTTCATGAATATGTTGATACATTTAGAGATTATTGTTTCAAATTGTTTCTAGTATGTACAAAAAACATCTTGATACACAAAATTCTCCGTTTCTTTATTATAATCATTCAAAAATAGATAATTTTGTGAAAGTAGATATTTTATTACATTAATACACAAAACAAAGAATAGAAGTGAGAGTTCCAAAAATGATCAGGCTTAAAGATATGGCTTATTTCAAAATATACACAACTATTATAATATTCTAAATCTATCTACAAGCAAACAAACAAATTTCAACAAGCAAACAAATTTTTCACGCTCAGAGAGCTCTTTGATATTTTTTTTAAATATAAATTATTTGAAGAATCAGGTGAAACATCGAACGATGAAGAAATGCTTTGTAAGTACCTTTTATGTGGCAAAATAAAAAATCTTTAGTTAATCGGTAACATGTAGGAGACCTCGAATACATCATGAAAGCAAAGATTAAAGTAGTTGTACTATATCGTTTCCTTTTGGTTGTTATTAAACTAACTTGATTTAAGAGTAATTCTAAAGAGTTTTTGTACGAATATTCAAGACCACTGGCAGCGTCTAGCGCAGACTTTAAATACATTTGAGCTTTTAATAAATGATTATTGACCGTATTCAGACTCTTTTTCAAAAACTAATATCGTCATCTGTATTAACATTATATCTAACCAACAGATTTTCTAATTGTGACCATAAACTCAATTTCATAGTTTTAGGGAATAACCACTTCAATTCACTATGAGAAAGTTCATTTGTCCCAACAAATACTTTCAAATTGAGATTTCGGTCAATGACAACTTGAGAACTGAAATATAGACGTTTATCTACAACATCAATGTTTGTAATATATAAATATGTGCTATCGTTCATAGTTTTTTTATTCCATTCACTGAGTTTAATTTTTTATTGAATATTTCTTACAAAATCACTATAATCCACAATCACATCACTTTGCAAAAATAGTTCGATTTGTTCCTCATGTCGTTCTTTTTATAACTTGGCAAACTCTTGAAAATACTTGGTGTTGTCTGATAGCCAATTTAGGTTTTTGGGATGAGATATAATATCCCTTTATCAAAATGCTGGACACAAACGGCAGCAAAAAGCACCAGGAGTCCAATTCTTGCGTGGAATTGCACGGATCCCATGCCTGTCTGCGTTGTTCTTCATTGGGAAATTTAAAAATTGTAACTGCATCTTCTTTCTTCAGGGAACTGCTATAATTGGATTTACATCCAGGAACACAGCATCTATGAGGCATCTGAAAATAATGTTCACTAATAAATATTTGTATTTTCAAAACAAATGAAATAATTTTGCGAGAATGTCTACTTTGCGGTTAACATAAAAAGAGGCATATAACACAAAATAAGAACAAACAAGAAACTTTATTAGATTAATTCCCTAAGCTCTACATATTATTACATTCGTACAATTATGTAGATTATATTATGTAGTACATAATACAATTTCTAATTATAATTAGATATAACTACACGGCGTTGTAGCGGCCATTACGAAAAAAACTTTTGGCGACACGATAAGCATTAATAAAAAACTGTGTTATAATCGTAAATATGTTCAAAATACCTTACCTTGATATCTCTATATCACCACTAACGTGTTTTTCACAAAATGGAATATAAATATTATAGAAACGTGGTACTAAATATTAAATAAATGGTATAATTAATTCGCATGAGGTCTCCACGCGCCTGTAAATCTCATACTAATTCACAGAACAAACGGTCGAACGAAGTCCAAAATGGGTCTCTTTAAACGTCAGTACGTTTTCTTACAGCGTGCCAGGAACATGGAATGCAATTAAATATAATATTTATGAACACATAGTGAGGGAACCGGTTTAAAATCTTGCCTTGGGGCCTAGGAAATTGTCGCCACGCCACTGTAGGAGAAACTGTCATATTGCGAAATAATTTCGTAATAAAATCACATTACTGTCAGCTTCAAGCCAAAGCGAACCATTTAAAAAGTTTAAATTATATGGAAGCTTCAGCTTTGAAGCCTTTCAAATTGAATATTCCTGATATAGAAAGAAAAAGCAGGATATTAAAATACGAATTTCATTTGGGAAGAATTCTAAAGATGAATTGTATAGATTTTTGGAAAAAAAAAAACTCTTGATTCCAATACTGGCGAGATCACTTTATTTTTTAAAGTACTTTTATATTTCGCCATCCAGGATGTAAAAAATCCCGCTCAAAATCAAACAGTAAGCTATGGCGTTATGAAATTTCCAAAAATAGATATTTCTTAAGTCGTTTTTCTGATCACAACTTCATGTAGCGAAATAGTAATTTATGCTGAGATCAATAATTTTTTCAGCGTGCTTCAGTGAAATATGAGGGGAAAAAAATATCGTCGCCGGAAAGGCAAAAGGGCTGAAGCGCCATTTTGTGAAGTGTACACCAGAGCACTTAAAAGTTTTTTTTTTGATTTACAATAAAATTCATAAGTTTTCTGTACCTAGTTGGTTTAAAACAATATATATTAACTCGAGTAACTCAATGCTCTCACCGAGTTACCTTAAGCGCCAAAAAGCTAAAAAAAAAAGTCCCAAACTTGTGTCGCTTGAATCAAGCCTTCTCCCAAACGGTAAATATATTTTAGATGGCTGAAGGGCCACAAAAGTTTTCAGAATCAAACGAGAGTCAGAGCTTTCGATGCAGAAAAAAAACTGATCAAAACTGCATATTAAACTCATTTTTAACCAAAGTGTCACCTAAGCCCTTTTGCCTTTCCATGATCGCTGATGCGACCGACAGAATGCTCTTTGGGTAAGGCGCGCTTTTGTTCGGGGATGTAGAATAAAATATAATCACTTTCTCTTGAATACTTTTTATTGGAAGAATTTATATGGTATTATAATTAAACATTTAACTGACCATGGTTTACTACTGCACGGAAGTGTTATGAGAATAGGAATGAGAGTAAAATAATAGTGATAGGCGTTTTTACAGAATAGCTCTAGCATTATACCTGCATTGTCAAACTAAAAGTATCAGAGTCCAAACATGTGGCCTATGGAATAATACACGTTAAAAAGAATTTTAGAAAGCGATGTTAGGATATAATGTATTAGGATATAATGTATTAATAATAATGTATTGTTAATACATTGAGGGATGCGGGTAAGATGCACACGTGCTAAACTGGTTGTCCCATTACACCAGCGACGATATATATATATACAATCATCCAAAACCCAAGCTAAGCTGGGTAGTAAAACTAGTTCAATGCAAAGTTAAGTAGTGTAGATATACAATTTTAAAGAATTAAAAATGTATAATTGAATATGTTTAGATTTCAATTTTCATTTAAAATTGAAGCTTTTGAATGTTTGACCCGCTTCGTCCAACTGTTTGGAATGTAATTGCCGACGCCGGATCGAATCACAAACCCTCGGGTAATTGGCGCACTCATCGTCACACCGATACGTCAGTCGACAATCTGCAAATTAACGCAGCGCGGGCCGGGTCACCGGAACGGTTCACAATCGCGAGAAAAGGTTCTGGTGACAAGAACGATGACCCGCTGTATTAAGCCTCAACGCTGGCGCTAAAGGTCACTTTGTACACGGCCGGTTCCACGACATCTCGCGTAGAAATGGTCAATATCAGACTTGGGTGTACCTGCGGTTCCAGTTACCGGTGACTGGCGAGGAACCGGTTATTTATCCAGTTCTTTTTGGAACCGGTTCCAGGTGTTTTTTTCCCAAAACAAAAAAAACTGGAACCGATCTTTCCTCGCCCAGCAAAACACGAAAAGAACGGACAACGGATATCGTTATTTTTATTTGCGAAATAGTATCGACGGTTCCAGTGACCGGCTAGGAACCGGTTCCTTTTAACCGGGACAGGAATATCGACAAATCTCTAATCTCGCGCCCTGTGCAGTACACACCGATTGTGGACGTATTCGTGGATTTTCCTCTCCAAAACAGCCGATATGTAGCGCCTAGCGTCAAGTGAGTCTACCGATGGCAAGTAATATAAAGCAATATAGCTGTTATAAAATAACACCACCAACGATCCAACTTTTTAAAAACAATATCGTCTCCTCAACGTCGGCGTTATTTCCAACGGTTATATTCAACAGTTGATAATTGCCAACGATAATAACAGATTGCCAACGTACTAATCGAAGATACAAAGAAGAAAAAAGGAGAAAATCTCCCATGTATCATTTTCATCGTCTCATTTCGTTTTAAGGCATTTACCTCCCATTCTTCTTCTTTCACGCCCTTCGTCAAATTCTTGCAACCTCGTCTCCGGGCCAACAAACTATTCGTAATAAACCCGCTGCCGGTGCAATTTGCGGAACTAGTTCCGAAACTAACGCCGGAGTTCCTCCAAGAATCCGAAAGTGCCCACCCTGCCAACGGTGCCTGTCCGGAGGAGAGACAAGGGGACAGAATTCCCTCGCTCCATTCTCCTTGAAACAATGCCTACAGAATGAGGAACTTCCATAATAGAATACTTTGCGAAGGGTGTAGGGTGCGCCATTATAACCCGGAAAAGCCGAGTATAACAATATCATAAAAGTAAAGTACAAGTATAACTTTGACTTTGATTTATTGTACTTTCATTCATACCGTGTTAAAAATGTAGATATCCTGAAAGAATGCAAGGCTGATGTAAGCGTAATTAATAGAATAAATAAAAGGACGCTTTGATGGTTTGGGCATGAAGAGCGAATGAACAAAGAAAGGAATGCGAGAAGAATATATGACGCGAAAGTGAATGGAAGCAAACATGGCACCATCAAGTGAACCAAATACTGAGTCGGGCCATGTGAAGAGTCAGAATAAGAGAAGAGTACGTATGAATATGAATGAAGCAATGAGTGTGTCGCAAGACAGAGTTGTATGGCGGTCCGTCCTCTCTGCCTACCCCTACGGGGAAACAACGTGATGGTTAGTTAGTTTCAAGATTATCACCATTATCTGTTCTTCACTACGAAAAATTAAAAATACTTCCGATATTCTTTATTTTAAATTTGCCCTCATGCCCTAAAAATGAAAAATAATAATAAAGAAATATAAAAAAAAGAAACAAAATAAAAAATAAATAAAAATGTAAGTTATTCTAAATTTTAAGTTATTATGATATGGTGATTGTGTCCTGCCAGAAGTGACCTGCCAGGTAAGTATGATGCTGTATATTTATATAAACTAAGAATTAATATTAAGTAGAAATTAAGATTTGTACAGCGCCCTTGAGGTGATTTTTCACAAAAACGGCGCTATACAAATTATCCAAATATTATTTATATATAATTTAAGAATATTATTACACTTCTCGGCTACACGTGATTTTAATTTTCTGGTACATCGACTGTGTTTAGGTGAAAGGCGTTATTCAACATTTTTACAAGGAAATTTAGGCTTTAGTGATAACGTAACGGTCTTTTTTGACAGTGAATAACGCGAAAGTGTCCCAACTGCTCCCAACCGTCTAGAGCCAGTGAGACTATGGCATACCCTAATGGCGTATGTTGTGAGGCTGAAGATAGTGGGGAGGGGAGGGAGATGGGGAAGAGGAAGGTTGGGAGTACCTGGCTATCCGGATCTGGTCACCAAACACGGCTAAAGCCATTACAAATAAACGTTTCGATTCTGAATGGTGGTCTTTCACCAGGGCGATACTTAGAGTATCTACCGCTCTGGTTCATGCTGTCATGCTTGACACCTGATTATAATTTGATCAAATGCTGAAACGGGCCGAGAATCGGCGGTTAACGGGGGCGATTATTTGAAAAGGTAGCGATAAAAAAAATCATAATGGCCCTACAATCATTGATTTGCGACAGTGTAATTTGTGACAGAGGTTCAAACCACTAGGCCTAAGTTTGCTTACAAAAAAAAATGTCGAATGACGCCTTTGACCTAAATACAGTCGATATGTTAATTTTATACCTCCCTATATTTCACTGAAAAACGATGAAAAAGTAGATTCTTTTAAGAAAAAAAAAACGTTACAAATAATTCATCATGGCCTCTCTAAAATGTTTTTGTGATTGAAAAATATGGCATTTTTTTATTTTGGACTTTTAGTTGGACACAATTGATATTTTAAAACTTCATATATCACGATGGAAATGATACTGCAAGCTGAGAATAAGTTTTATGAAGCTATAGCTCTTCAAATAAACTGATTTTAGCTTTTTTCTAAAGGCTCTTTTTTCGTCACTTTCCTGTTTATTTTATTTTTTTGCATTATTTGATTTTAGATAATTTATGATAAAAATAATTATAAGTAACAAAGTTCAGAACTTTTGTACATCTTTTCCTTGCTTATGGTTTTTTATCCAGTTTAAGTCATTTCCCTAAGAACTCACTAATGTAAACTTTAAACTTTAATCAATTAAATACAACCATCACTCAGTAGTAAGTTACTCAGTAGTAAGTTACTCAGTAGTAAGTTACAAGCCATAAGTCCTTATTGTAAGTCACTAGTTGAAAATATTAGTTGTAAGCCATTAGTAATAAATCTTAACTGTAAGTTTTTAGTTATAAGCTTAAGTGATAAATTATAGGTTAGATAAATTAATTTGTAAAGCGCCCTTGAGGTGATTTTCCCACAAAAACGGCGCTATAAAAGTAATCCATTTATTATTATTATTATCAGATGGTGATAGTAATAAGGCCTAATGAGCCGCAGTACTAGTTAGATAGACATTATGAGGGGTATTTGAATAAGCCCCAGCTAGTTAGCAGAGGATTACGAAAGAATCCATAAAATGGACAAAAAAATCTATCGGTTTTTGGCGCTTCATTCACACAGATTTATGCCTTACAGTTAAGGTTCAGCTCCCTACAACTTATAGTTTTTATGTCCTAATAAAAAATTTAAAAATACTTTATTCATGAACACATTTTCGCATAATCGTAAACTGCTGGGTACAGTTGTAAATCTAGCTAACGCGAGATTCCGTTGCTTCAGATCAATGTTTATAGCGTTCGGCCGTTTTTATAGTTTATTTTATTTTCACATCATTGCGCTATATGGACCATCAAAGGAGTGATTGAAAATACTGGTAAATAATAATTATTTGTAAATACTTTAAATCCGCCTAAACATCATCACGTTATAAAATTAAACTAAACAAAAAATACAAAGTGTGCGGTTATATACTCGTATTTACAGAGGGAGAACAAAATATAAAATAAAATGACAGAACAATGAGAAAACAATAGAATAATATTTAAAATTATAACAAAGGAACAGAGAGAAAGAGACAGATAATATGAATTGAAAGAGACAAAACATCAACTGAGAGGGTAATAAAATAATATACATGGTCTTATACAAAGTTATTTTTTTTATTTCTTTGAATATGTCAAATGTCAAGTGATTGCTTTCTACGAAAATATTGATAATACATTAATTGTCAACACCAAATATGACCCCAAAATTTGAAGATCCAGATCTAATCACTGAACACAGCTAAAGCAATTTCAAGCAAAGTTTCGATTCTTACCAGGTGGTCTCTCACCAGGGCGATACTTATAGTATCTTCCATGTCCTAATAAAATTTTAAAAATATATTATTCAAAAACACATTTTCGCATAATCGTAAACTGCTGGGTACAGTTGTAAATCTAGCTAACGCGAGATAACGTTGCTTCAGATCAATGTTTATAGCTTTCGGCCGTTTTTATAGTTTATATTATTTTCACATCATTGCGCTATATGGACCATCAAATGAGTGATTGAAAATACTGGTAAATAATAATTATTTGTAAATACTTTGAATCCCAACCGAGAATACAAATAATACCAGCATAATCATAACTTGTGGTTTAAAATCCGATTCGACTGTATATTTTTCACAAATAGTGTAATGAAAGATAATATACAATTAAATGAAAAAATTACTCTGTATAAAACCACGAATATTATTATGATTTTTGTGACCGACCGTTTTCGCCTAGCCTGAACATCATCAGGTTACAAAATTATTTGAAGAATAACAACAAACCGAACGACCAATCGAGACACCAACGAACGAACACGTTTTTTCACATAAGTCTCTTCTGTTTCTTGATTGTCACTTGTTTTCAAACTCGGTGTTGTTGAATACGGAAATCGAATATAGTGAAATGGTTGGATAAGGTAGGAACTGGATGAAAAACAAGAAGGTAAGAATCTAACAAATTATTTCTTTGAATTCCGACATCGTATAATACATCATAGACTCAAGTATTTGATTAATTTGATCGAGACACGTCTTCCTCAGGCATCCCCAACTTCTTCTAACATTCACTTTCGCGTCATGTATTATATCTCCTAGTACTTTAAGCATCCCCTTTTTAATCCTATTCGTTACGCTTACATCATCCTTGCATTCTTTAAATTTATTTCAACCAAAAGCATACGTTTAAATGACAACCCCTGTTTATTGTAAAATGATTAATCTACCCATTGCAGAAATTCAACTTAGTTTTAGAGGCGTTAATATATTATTTTACTGCCTAACTTTGAAGAAAGAGTTTGTTACCCAAGGAGTTATGACGATATAAAGTTTGTGAATTGCTTTTACGAGATATCCAACATAAAATTCAAGTTTAAATATGTGCACGAGTAATGGGATTAATGGGCGATTAAAAATATTCTCATAAACCTCATAAAACATTTTATTGGAAAACGGAGGAAAAAGACTTCAATTTATTTTGTGATTTTTTTAAAATGTTTCTCAGTATTTTCATATTATGTTGAAAAGTGAAAATAACTCAAAATAATAATATCAATTATTGAAATAATATTAATAATCTTCAACGTAAATATAAAACAGAAAAAAATAACGGTCCCGACCGAGATCCGAACTCGAAACCTCTACAACATAATTATATACGTTGAAGATTTTTGATATTATTTCATTTATGTTATTAAAATAATAATAATCTCATATTATTAAAATAATAAAGCTTAAAAGTTAATTCTAATTTAATATTAATTATCGACTTAGTGAGAAAGATCTTCCATAAATAAAAATGAATGGTTTATCCAAGACACCATCTAGGTATATAATATGTGCTCGGGTAAAGCTTTCTATACTATACAAAGATGGCAGCCAAATTGGAAGGAAAGATCATATTAATAATTTTCAATTAAAAATGGCGATTTTTTATAAGGTCTCGGTGGCTCGATTGGCAGAAGCGTTACTCCTGGATAGAGTAGAGGTTCCGTTCAAGTCGAGTTCGCGTTATCTTTATCGCGTTATCTTGTTCGCGTTATCGCGTTATCGTTATCTTTTCGGTTTCTATTTACGTTGAAGATTGTTGATATTATTGCAATAATTAATATAAAAAAATAATAAGCATAAAACTTTTTTAGTTAATTCTAATTTAATATCAAAATAATAATATAAAAAAATAAGTGGCAATTTTCCGTCAAACAGATCGTTTAAGATGTGGACAGAGTTTAGAAGCAACAAAGCTACCCTCGAAACCTAAGTAATGATTGTAAACTTCGGAAAATAATTATTATAATGACCATTTTCATGGGACACGTTTTGTGAAAAATCACAGTTAAACTAAAATTATTTCACGAGGTTTAGTTTAGAGTTGTATGGCGGTCGGTCCTCTTTGCCTACCCCTGCGGGGAAAACGGCGTGATGGTTAATTAGTTAGGTTTAGTTTAACTTTGATACTTTTCTCATAAGCTGAGTTACCTATAATATGACGCGTCTTCCAAAACTAATTGTAACCTCGTTAAAGCGACAGTATGAGGTTGGCCTAAGTTTTCGGGATAAATTTGCAATGTGCTCAACATTAAATACAAATTAAGTCCTAATCTAGGGTTTAGCTGGCGACGAAAAACAGAACACTTTAGTGAATCACGAAAAAGATGACTAACAAACTTATTATGTTATAAAACCCGCATATTCGAATCACTCATAAAAAAGACCAACGTGTTATAATGACATTTACTGGATGAGGGGAAAAAATTTCCGCTTTTCTGGCCTCAAAGATACAGTTGGAAAATAAATAGAATTAATTTAATAATATCATTTTTTTTAAACTTTATTCCACTATTTTCTATTAACACCAGAATAAATTCAAAAATAGCCAACAAATAAAGCTGAAAAGTTGAAAATAAAGCTGACAACAATAGATAATTATATATTTTTTTAAACCCTCAGGGTCATCTAACTCATCACTATATAACCCGTCTCCCAGAAGGTAATAAAACCACCCGAAGGTATTTTTAATGTTAATTGTAAAGCCGCCCCTGTCATCAATAAAACAAAACCCTAAGTCACAGATCACCATGAGATAGACTCAATAAACGTCCATTCCGGACATCAATAGTATATATATTATACCATGCATTTATTTAAAATTGTACCAGTCTGAAGATGACCGTCATAAGGTGAAACCGGACAGGTCTTAATACAAACTACGGAATAAAGTTAAAAATTTGATATTAGTAAATAATTAAAATGGAATTCTACCACGAATTAACAGTTAAAAAATTAGAAATAATAATTAATTTAGCTTTTGGCATCTGACCCCTGATTAAAACATGTATTTTTATATTCGCCACACTGATGAATAAAGAAAATTGGCCTGCTACAAAAAACCGTATGACAAATAGACGATCAGGCTATTATAAAAATATATGAATCTTTTATTCAGATATTTATTTTAATACGTATTTTTTTAACAATAGCGTTCTTAATATTACATTGTTTGCATTTCTTGGAAGTATATTAAACAGATTTAATCACAATTGGAGGAAAATAGATTTTTTTTAACAGGGAAGACGAAGTGTCGCGTAGTAAGAGACTTCCAACCGTTCAAATTAAATACTTTTTGTCCTGCTGTGAGCGCCATTAGACCGGCGAGGGTTGATGATAAGTAAATGGAATTACTTCATTTCCAGAATTTGAAGATACTCTGTTCAACTCTCTTTGGAAACATTAAAAATGAAAGTATACTAATCTGTCCATACACTATAATGGAGATTAGGCGAACTGTTCAGTTCATCGTATTATGGAGTTTAAAAAATACAATGATAAATATTAAGACTACTTGCATCAAAGTCAAATCAATAAAAACGAAGAGATCTTCTCGGACCAACTTTGTCGATAGCAGTTAAATATTTGCTAGCAAAGTTTCTTTTTACGGTTGTAACTTGCGAAGCGCGCGTTGGCGGGGGCATAGTAATTTGAAGTTCATTCGTGTTTAGTTGAATTTAATTCCGTTTGATAATATTTCCCGTCAGTATTGGAAGACTGCCAAACGTTTAGCCTCACTCTCGTTGCCCGTTTCTCATTGCTTGCAGAGGAAATTGTGGCTAGTATGTAGGTACTGTGTACAGGATTCATCGAAATTATACAAATTTGATAGATATTTCCGATGATTTTTATTAGTGATTTATTAACACTCTCGTTCCGAAGGGGGGTTCTAATAAACCCCGAACGAATCATTTATTGATAAACTAAAGGACTATTGTCCAATTAAAAAAAAATACATAACACGAAATGGGAAAAAAGAGCAACAGAGAAAGAACAGCACATACATACTATTATAATGAAGCAATGACAAAAATAAGACATAATATACATCAAAAAGAACATTCAAGTCAAAGTCAAGGTCCAAGTCAAAGTTTTGGTAGAGTCGTAAATAATGATTAAAATGATTTAGACTGGTACCAAAAATGTCAAGACCATGGCTTTAATTAACAAGTCTCGACATTTTGGACAGTGGAGAATGATACCCATAATTAGTAGAGTGATGATTGAGGAACAGCAATTCATCGTTTCTGAGTCTACAGCCAGACATGTTGAACTGGATGAGTCGCAACAAAGAAGGTGAGTCAATATTATGAACATACTTCTTAAATAATGATAAAAATGATTTAGACTGTTACCTAAAATTTCATGACCATTGCTTGAGTTGACAAGTCTCAAAATTCTGGACATTGGAGAATGATACCCATAATTAGTAGAGTGATGATTGAGGAACAGCAATTTATCGTTTCAGAGTCTACAGCAATAATTTTTTTTTATCTGGATGAGTTGCAACAAAGAAGACGAATCAATATTATGAACATAATATTTCGGATAATTTGTATAGCGCCGTTTTTGTGAAAAATCACCTCAAGGGCCTGTATTACCAAAAACAAATTATCTAATAATCAATGGCGTTACATATATTATAAACACGTTGTAGCGCTCTCAAAGTGGCAAGCAATAATCACGCTAGTTGGTGTGATCAGTGTTTAAGCCGATTTAGTACTAAACGATCACGCGTCGCTTGAGGTCGTTTCAACATTACAAGCAAGTAGAGAACGCGGTCCGAACTACGGATCTGTTTCGTTCATACACATATATTCTATGAATGTCTATCTTTGTCATACATGACCGATATTTGAATGATGAATTGACTGGTAACGTGTGTGTTTTGCTTGCCACATTTTGTGTTAATATTCTAAGGCTGTAACGTGTCTATATATATAACGTCATTGCTAATAATATTATGCCATGAAACCGATTTTACATCTAGCATAGTCTAGCCGTATAGCTATTCCTATAGCCGACATTCATAATTATCTTTTCAGGAGTTTTTTATACTTTAAAACATGATGTTTGCACATTTAAATTAACTGATATAGTTTGTCAACAAAATAATCAATCCGTACATATGTTTACGTGTTTTGGTCTTTCTTGTTATTTTTCGCCAAATAAGTAGGATATTTCACAAATTACTTTTTTTAATTACTGTTGTTAAGTATAGGTTAAGTGAATAAACTCTAAATAATTTTAAAGTGACTGGTTTCGACGTAATTTCGATTTTTAAGAAAATATTTTAATCTTTAAATATCAGTGTTTTAAATGCAGTGCCATAGCCCAGAATGGTCACTTGTTGTTTGACCCTCGCCCAGATGTGTCCCTTCGACCGTACCGACTGTTCCCGAACGCCGACATTCATCCAACAAATCTGACACCCTTTAAAACATGTTGTTTGCACATTTAAATTAACCGTTATAGTTTGTCGACAAAATAATCAATCCGTACATATATTTTGTATTGCGTTAAATTCGGTTCATGTCGAGTAATAAATATTTGAAGTTTGCTTCCGTCAATGCGGCTGGAAAAAAAAAGATCGCCTTGATGATAGCCAATCTCCGATAGGATAAGGATATGTTGTTTGCGTGAAGGTATGTTTTAGCTGCCCTGTACATGAAAAGCGGCATTCATTACAAATATTCAAATTAGCCTTACCAACATGTGTGGCCAGATTCTAATCGGAAACGTTCGGAGGGGATTAAACTGCGGCTAATTTATAACTATGAACGAGTTGCTAAATCGGTATGGACGTGATATCATTTATAAGTCAGTTACTTAGTGCATAATCCCGGATTGGATCGGACTGTCCATAGCTATACCACGGAGATATAATATGGTACATAATGTTCCGTTTTTGCCACCATTAGCGATGGAAGTTTTGATTGGATTGAAAACTGATTAATTTTCTGCAAATGTGTGTTTTATGCAGAGGTTGTTTAACTAAGGGAAGTAATGCAATGCATTTGTAGTGTTATCTAACGGTTACATCACCATTTTGTGTGATAGTTTATGAAATGGACTTTATTTAAAAATTTTGTTTACACCGTGTGTTGGATTTCAAAGAGATCATTCGTTAGGTTTTTTCCTTCTTGTTTTTTTATCCATTTCCTACCTTATCCAACCATTTCACTGTAATCGATTTCCCTATTCAAAAACACCGAGTTTGAAAACAAGTGACAATCGAAACAGAAGAGAGTTATGTGAAAAAACGTGTTCGTTCGTTGGTGTCTCGCTTGGTCGTTCGGTTTGTTGTTGTTCTTCAAATAATATTAAATTAAGTGTTTTTTGTTGTTGTGGTGTTCGTTAATAATACAATGTGTAAGAATAATCAAGAACTTCAACTTCATCGGTGAGTGAATTGGTTTCCTTACTTCCTTCATTCCATAATCTCTCCACATCCATAATTAGACACTTCCATCAAGTAGTAGTAGTTTATCGTTTTACAGTCCACTATTTTCCAAATTCATCTGAAGCTGAAAACAAATTCTGTGTTTTATCGCAGCTTCGGATCCAACACCCCGTGGGTCAGGCAAGTGTGCATGATTTACACCATAAGTAACAGAATTACCCTAATTTACACAGCTAAGGTAACCCGTTAGCATCTAAACTCTCCAGTAAAATAATAAATTTTCACGCAATGATCCTCAATCCTCGATCTACTGCTAAACAAAAAGGTGGACAATTTTTCACAGCCCGCGACAAATGTAAATAACTAATATGTAAATATCGATGAGGTCATTTTAGCTATAACTTTAGGTATTTATATAGTTTTATGGTAAATTTAGCCAAAGCTTTTGTAAGTTTTGTAAAGCGCCCTTGAGGTGATATTCCACAAAAATATGGCGCTATATAAATTAGAATTATGGTACGCTGTTTTATAGTTATGGCAGGATGCAGGAAATTCCGCCAAAGTGCGGTGCACGATCATTTTAGTTTTAATTTTGTATTTATTTAGGTTTTTGCAGTATTGTGTTGGCTGCCTGCGTACTGCGATATGGAAACCCCGATCAGCTGTTGTGTACTTAACTTGGTAGACGTGAAACGAAGAAGTAAACGTGTTTACGAGAGTAAACAAAATCAAAATTGTAATACATATCACATACCGTTAGTTCCCTCTATGAAATTAAATTAATTAGTATTAGCATTTTTTTAAATGATTCCTTCTCACAAAACAGAGTACATCACTGTTCTTATTACTTTCTCCCGAGATGGACCACTGAAAAGAGGTAGGCGAGATGAGTAAATTATCATCGTTTGTCTTTAGTGGCAGTGTCAAGTGAACACGTGACCCTAGTTGACCCAATCAGGCGTCGAGGAATTATTCCGTCTGGGAGACGAGTGGGCCCCGGCATACTTACAGCGCCCTCTGGCATAGAATACATCAATTCTTAATAATGATCGCACTTAATTTAAATACAGTAGACTCTCGATTTACCAGGAGAGGTGGTGAAGAAAAACATCGGTTAAATCCATTTCCCTGCCCAAGTTGGACTCTCCCATTGAAAGAAGGAAGTATAAAATACGGATTCAAAGTTTATTTGAGCCTTCTAAAAAGTGCGAAAATACTCTTTCAAAGCTTTATAAAAAGTTTTTTTTAAACGGTAATTTTTATAAATACAAATTGTGTACATAATTTAGGCATTCCCGCTCCCATGTTCCCACAGCTCATTAGAACTCACAGACTTAGAGAGTTGGATATTCTTATTCAAATTAAAATCAAAAGCGTAGGAAAGACTTTGATTTCATTAGCATTTCCAAAATTATTAATTGTATCATTGACTCACCTTTTTTGTTTCAACTCATCCAGTTATAATATTCCTTGCCGTAGACCCAGAAACAATGAATTGCTGTTCCTCAACCATCACTCTACTAATTATGGGTATCATTATCCACTATCCAAAATGTCGAGACTTGTTAACTCAAGCCATGGTCTTGAAATTTATGGTACCAGTCTAAATGATTTTTGTCATTCTTTATGACTCAATCAAAACTATGACTTGACCTTGTATTTGACTTGAATGTTCTCTCTAATGTATATTTTGTATATTTTTGTCATTGCTTCATTATAATATTGTGTGTAGTGCTGTTTTTCTCTGTTGCTCTTTTTCCCCCATTTCGTGTTATGTATTTTTTTTTGTTATTCGACAATAGTCTTTTAGTTTATAAATAAATAAAATGGAATTAAAGTTATTCAATGTTTATTTGAGTCCTATTTAGAAGTGCGAATAACCTTTGAAAGGGAGAGCAAACAAGGTTCTATAACAAGCTGTTTTTTCAGGATTTAACCAAATATAAACATTGTACAGTTCTTGTTCAATTTGACTTGAACTTTTATAAAGGTTGTATTATACATTTAGGGTGTCATATAATAAATAATTTAAAATTGAAATGTATTCATCGTCGTTGTGGAATAACAAAATACTCTAAAAACCGTAGTCCTTGTGTCAGAGAAACTTAGTTTTGTAGAGTGGTTGTTGAATTTTTAAGTGATATTTTGTTGGGTTCTTACCTTGGTGTTTTTTCACCTAAATTCCCTGCCTATCCTACCATTTCGCTGCATCGAACTCCGTATCCAAAAACACTGTGTTCGAAACAATTAAATATCAAACAGTAGAGTTTCTTGTTACGTGGTTCGTTTCGTTTCACTTGTTCGTCGTTGGTTTGTTTTTGTTCTCCAAATAATATAAAATAAATGTGGTGTTTTGTGAATAAGAATACTAAATTCAATGTGGTGTATTCGTTTCGTTAATAATACAATTGTGTAAGAAGACTTCAAGAACTTACAACTTCATCGGGGAGGAATGGTTTCCCATTTTTCCTTCATTCAATAATCTCTCCACAAGCTACAATTAGACACCTCCATCAAGTAGTATAGTTTATCGTTTAAAGTCCACTATTTCCTCAATTTTACTGAAGCTGGAAACACATTCGATGTTTCATCGCAGCTTCGGATCCAACAGTGGTCAAATAGTTAACAATTTCAAATTTCACCCTGCACCAGCAGGAAAAAAAACTTTTTGCCTAAAAGGATGACATCGGAGAGAGAAGGGTATTTGATTAAAAATGGGGTGGGGTTGATTGAGTGTAAAAAGAGGGTCCACTGACTGATTGACAGCTTTGGTAGATTACTTTTAAACGATGGCGGAATACTTGTAAAACAGATGTATGGATTGATTCCAGTCGAATTGATCGAACTGGCCGAAAAAGCAATTATTCGACTCAACAATTTTACCCTCAAGAGAATGAAAAATGTTCAGAACCATCGGACAACGTGTGAATTGACTGTAATGGTATCATTCATCTTCCCGAATACTTCTGGCTTTTCTGAACCAGTAGCCAGTTACCGGTATCGAGATAATGCAAAGAAATTGGGATATCCACATTTTAAACACAGGCATACATGATTTTACCGCACATACGCCTCGGGGATCTCATTTCTACAACATTCAGTCTACTTACATCCTTCCTCGGCCAGTTTCATGCCTCGATGCCATACATCAGGGTCGGTATTAGCACTCCATTGTGGACTACTAGCTTCGCTTCTTTGGACATGTTTTTATTTGCGCCAACAGCATTCACCCTTCTTTCAATATCCTTACTAATCTTTCTATTATACCTCGTTAAAATACTTTCCAAGTATTCAGCATTCGCATCTATATTGCACGTGTTCTCGTACTCTCTTTCAAACACCATGACTTACATTAACTCGGTTCATCCTAGACACGAGAAGCTGTAGATCTTCCACACATACAGAAATCAGCACCGCATCACCAGCACACAATAGGCAGCATGCTTTCAGATTGTTTATCTTTGCGCCCAAGCCCACACCTTTCAATCATTGCATACAATTATCGATGTGCAGATTGATAGATATGCAAAAGATACCCGGGACATCTACTGCTCTATAAAACGCTGTCCTAGAATAGCAATGATGAACTAACAGCCGAAAAAGTTTTGACTTATTCCTTAATTATCTATAAACAAAAGTTGTCCTCCCTCGGCAATCAGCATTAACATTAGACATGGTATTTCTGGGAAATCTTGCAGAATTCACCTACCCTAACAAACAAACACCCCCTGAATTCACAAGCCATTGACCAATTACCCCTAAAGTCCACGTGTACTAACTAGTACCTAGCATGACTCGGAACACTACACTCTCATGTGGGCCATAATAATCACAGGGGAGCAGGAGGGCGCCGGAGGTAAATGAACTACTTCCCATCGCCAAATTAACAACAAGGATGCAAGTTAAACCTGTGTGGTGGAACAGAATATTCGGAGCATCTGCACAAGTTGACCAGGGGAGGAAATTCATGAAATAAACTCCTGTACTGTACGCCAGAAACGTTGATCTACATTCATTCATTTACATTTTGAAAGCATTTTTTGTGTTTATTCAAAATCGTGCATCTCGAATTGATCCACATACTTCTCGAGCCATTCTGACAAACGATAACACGAGTAGCTTATCATTTTTCATGGTGGTATTTAAGTGGTAGATACTCTCGGTATTGTATTATCATTTAGAATCCAAAAGTTACTTGAAACGGCATTAGTTGTTATTTCTAATTTTCTTAATGTTCATTCGTGGTGGAACTCCATTTTAATGATGTGATAATACCAAAATATTAACTTTCATCAATAAGGCGTTAGTTCGTTTAGTGACCAAATCTGAATAACCAGATACCTCCCAACCTTCCACTTCCCCATCTACTTCCCTCGTTTTTCTCTTTAGCCTCACAGCATACCATAATTGAGTATGTCATAGCCCCACCGGCTTTGGGCACTGAGACTCTGGTGCGAAGTTGAAAGATGTGACGACAGTACGAGGGATCTTACCCCCAATCCAGGATAGGTGGTTATGTGGCTGAAGTAAGTGAAGAAGAAAAGGAGATAAGGAAGGTTAGGAAGTACCTGGCTATTCAGGTCTGGTCACCAAACACGGCTAAAGACATACGAAACAACTTTTCTGAGTATCTACTACGTGAATTTATATATTTTGATTATTGCACGTGTACAAGTGAGAACACTATATCGAATAAAAACGATCGGCATACCTAATCGGTTTTTCGCAAATTTCAAACAAGTGAATTTTTTTAATTTCACAAAACTTCAACGTTCCCAAACGAGGTCCCCGAATAGGAAGCAGATACCTATTACAGAATGTGCCGTACGGCTCGTGCACCGAAATATTACCTAATGGGACGTGAGCTCTAAAACGCATTAGATGCTGCATTATTAAGTAGATTTTGGAGATTGGCACATGGGGCTTCAAAATTCAGGGGAGAATGCAACATTGATAATAAACCTTACTACAAGGGTAACATGGATACTGTATATCTATGAACACCCTACAAAAAGGTTGAACACAATTTATTGAAAGACTTACGATGTTTGACCTTCCGACCCTTTCCGAGCATTAATTTCACTCTAGGGAAAAATTATTCCAAAAAAGTTGTAGATTCGTACCTACTAACCGGGATATGGGACTACGCGGGTTCGCGTTATCCGGGGTTCAATGTGGCCATAAATCCTTTTCCTTTTGGCGAAGCGAAAAATCTACTTGGCACACGGATACATGGTACATACCAAAGGGTATCAATGATTGAGCCTAAATAATAAAAAAAAACGAATTTCCTGTTGTCTTTTTTGGTTTGTTTTATTTTTATTCTGTAATTCACAAAATACAAGACAGTTGTTAGATAGACACATTTTTCGAGAGGCATCTTATAGTTTTCAATGGATATTTCAAAGCTCTACAGCTCATGATGGAAATGATGACAAGAGCGAAAAACAGTTCATCGGCACACAACTTCAGACAGAAGAAGCTATGAACATAATTAAATATTTTGAAAACTCATCATATAAATTGACGATGCGAGCTGAAAAAATGTTGCGTTGATCTAGAAACTCCAGACAAATTTAATGACGCACGAGCTCACCGTTGAACAGTTTATGCTGCCTAAGAGATTACAATGCCGCACAAGAATCCCGACTGCTCCCAACCATCTGGAGCCAGTGAGACTATGGCATCCCCAATTTGGGTACGTTGTGAGACTGAAATTATTGGGGAGGGTGAAGAAATGGGGAAAGGGAAGATTGGCAAGTACCTGGCTAATCAGATGTGGCCACCAAACACGGCTAAAGCCATTTCAAGCAACGTTTCGATTCTGAATGGTGGTCTTTCACCAGGGTGATACTTGGAGTATATACCACTCTGGAACGTGCCTTAGATTTATTGTATATTATGTGTTTATAATAATTAAATGTGAAATAACACATATTAATTAAATAAAATGTATTTGTGCACGCCAGGATAAGAACCCCCGCGACCTTTGGATTCGTAGTCGAGTGTCTTAACCACTTGACCACGGAGGCCGTCAATTGAGATGCATGTTTCGAATGAGATTATTTTTTTGGTTATAAAGGAAAGACAAACATTCCAGAGTTACGAATAACTTGACAATATTTGAATCCTTCTACTTTCATCATTATAATAGGAAAATGTTGCTTGTGCAATGATTATTATTTATTTGTAGACTATTGTCTAATTACAAAAAAAAACATAACACGAACTAGGAAGAAAAAGAGCAACAGAGAAAGAATAGCACATACATAATATTTTAAAGAAGTAATGACAAAAATAGGACAAAATATACATTAGAAAGAACATTCAGGTCAAAGACAAAGTCAAGTCAAAGTTTTGGTAGAGTCGTAAAGAATGACAAAAATCATTTAGACTGCTACCAAAAATTTCAAGACCATGGCTTGAGTTAACAAGTCTCGACATTCTAGACCATGGAAAATGATACCCATAATTAGTAGAGTGATGATTGAGGAACAGCAATACATTGTTTCGGGAGTCTACGGCAAGGGATGATAGAGGATTTAACTAACAGGAGATTGAAACCTCGGTGGGAACCCGGCGCTTTGGACCACACGACTACTAACCGATCAGATTAACATGAACCATCCAATATCGGAGGATGATACCTTAGAGCAGTGGTCCCCAACCCATGGGCCACGGCCCGGTACCGGGCCGTGGACCAAATGGTACAGGGCCGCCCAAAAACATTTTTTTTATAATCTACATTGAATGTGTCCCCCGCACCCCCTTCCCCCCACACCCGGGCTGCAGTTGTTATCAAACGTTGACCGGTCCGCGGCGACAAAAAGGTTGGGGGCCACTGCCTTAGAGTACATAGAGTGGTACCTATCCAAGGCCGTGTAGTCAGTTTATGATGATTTTTGCGGGACTCGACAGACTTGGGCGTGGCTAGGACTATGGCTTGGGTATTTATACATCCATTCATAGCACATGTCGACATAATGTTTTTGTTTATTCGTATAACCACTTTTTCAAAGTATTGTTATCAACAAGAATATAGTATATTAACCTAAAAAACCGTTTAGTTGTGTCGAGTTAAGTCGCATATGAAAACATGTGGGCGGAGTCCCCAGAGACGCGGGAGACCAAGATCATCCTTATAGTAAATTAAAGCGGTGTGTTATTTTTGTTGTCTCTTTCTCTCTCATGGTGTACGACGTGAAAACCGGAGAAAGTGATTTATCGCAAGTTTTTATTGATACAGACAAAACCTCACGATACCTTTCTGCTATTCTAATGAATAAAATACACGTTGGCGAGTCTGTGTACTCGTAGCTTGTTTGTTAAACAAGTTAATGACAAAAACAATCCGGCGCTTGACACGAGGGAGGGTTCGTGAAACAGTTTCCGCTTAGTGGGTGGATAATCCAATCGGTAGTCGGCTTTCACGATCGCAGTTCTAGCGGACTTTGTTAGTTCCGCTTTGACCGGAACTTTACTAGGAATTTCATTACACGGCGCGATTCAATATTGTCATATTGGCAAAGTGGTTAAAGCGTGGTGATTTTACTATGTCAAATATGGGGATGACACATGGTTAAAAAAAAATTATTAACAATAATTACTTGATGGTGTAAAATTTTGGCAGCAATGCTTGGATTATCCCCGTGTTTTTGGAGACACGTGTTCGTTATGTCGCCCGACCTAATGTTTTTACCCAACCTATACAAATTTACGATAAATCACTATCTCCGGGTTTTTACGTCGGTAAAACCGTGAGAGAGAAAGAGATGTGACAAGTTGTCGTATATTATTGCACCACTTTTCAGTATCTTTTTTCCATCTCCCGCGTCTCCGGCGACTCCGCCCACTACGTTTTTGTTATGCGATGTAACAGGACACAACTCAACGGTTTTTTAGGTTATATCCTATAGTTTTGTTGATAACAATACTGTGAAAACGTGGTTATACAAATAAACAAAGCATTATATCGAGATGTACTAATAATGGATGTATAAATGCCCTAGCCACGCCCGAGTCAGGAAAAAATCAACAATCCTGACTACACAAGGTATCCCTCCTGGTGTATTATTGATCTGAGCTCCCGATTGTACACATTACGCCAAAGGGACCAATGACGTTAGTTCATCAGAGCACCCTCCAATTGAAATACTGCTAACACAAACAGAGCATTTTCACTTGCCGATTCGATAAGTCAATGAATTAATTGATACTAAAATATAGCTATCACACTCATTGAATTAATTATCTATTTTCTTTTTTTTCGATATAAAAAGCCCGGTTCCCATACGTTGATTTATATTATTTTATTTGATGGTGCTACAAATTTAGTTTGTGGTTAGAAATTGGATTTTCAGAAAGCTCGAAGGTCGTGAAAAATAAACAACGCATTTGAAAAGACCAATACATTTTAAGAGTTTTGTAACTAAAACTCTAAAATATCATTTTGTTAATTGCTCAGCTTTGTTACGTTAGGCTAGCGTCCGCCGTATGGGGTTCGCGTAACCGCCGAGTGGGGAGGTGACGTATGTAAACACAAATAAATTCACAGTCAAAGGGGCAAAGTAAAGTGTATGAAATCAATTGTGACTATAATAATTTATTCGGACCTTTCCAATGAAGTTCAAGTATTTATTAACTTACTTGCTAGCTGGGAACGACTCATGCACTAGTCGAAATACGGAAACTTTGTTTTTAACACGACTGCTTATTAATATTTTAGATTCCAACCAGGGCCGACTGTACCCAAGCGTATATTATTATGTGTGCTGTATAGTATTAACTAGCTGTAATTATAACAGATTAAACACATGTCTATATTTATATGGACACCTACGCGTGATTACGTAACAGAGTGAGAAAGTTGACAGTAAGGAGACGGAAGAAGATTTGTAATACCTAATGAGTAGAGGAAATTCGGCGGTTTTTACTGGTGACATATTATTATCTAACATGTGGTCAAGAGATGATAAGTAATCATAAACGACATTATATATCTCAGAAGAACAGTTTGAAACTTTAGAATTTCCTGTAAATAGAAAAATAATAGTATTCGTCGATGTCGTTTAAGATTAATCACTTTTTCGGGGTTTTACGTCGTAAACCGTGAGAGAAAGAGATAAGACGAGTTCTCAGGTAATATAATAATAATAATAATAATAGCTTTTTATTTCAGCGGAACAGAGCGGTGGGTGCAATACATATATTAATAATAAATGGTACTCTGTCTGCCATATAAGTAAAAATACATATCAGAAACTTAAAACAGTGAAGATAACATAAAAAACAAAATAGAAAAAATAATGATAGTAATAAAAAGTAAAATAAATAGATAAAATAACGTAAAATGATAATAATAATAATAATAATATAAGAGCATTATAATGAAATAAAGAAAATAACTTTTACGGCGGATTGAGGGAAATTCTCCACCTGTGATGTAGGGGCGCACTGTGCCACTGGGCGGCAGCCTGGACGAGAGTGTTCTCGGATTCCTGGTAGCGCTGGTAGTGCACCACCTTCGGTATGTAAGCATGTTTTCCGTCTCCCACGTCTCCGCCCACTACGTTTTTTATGCGACATAACAGATCATAATTCAACGGTTTTTGTAGGTTATATCGTATATGTTTGTTGATAACAATACTGTCAGAAAAGTGGTTATACAAATAAACAAAAACATAATTTCGACATGTGCTAGGAATGGATGTATTAATACCCTACCCTTAGTCACGCCCGAGTCAGGAAAAATCATCAATCCTGGCTACACAAGCGGTCCCCCCTGATATATTAGATTTATGTCCTGTTATGCCGCATAACAAAACAAAGTGGACGGAGTCGCCGAAGACGCGGGAGACGGAGAACATGCTTACATACCTAAAAGCGGTGCTATATTGTGTGAGAAGTTGTCTTATCTCTTTCTCTCTCACGGTTTAGGACGTAAAAACCCGGAGAAAGTGATTTATCGTAAATTTGTATAGGTTGGGTAAAAATGTTTAACCCTCTCTCCATATACATTCTTGGTCCGAGGACAAACATTTGTCAAGATGCTTCGTTCATATTCTTGGCTGTCAAAGTATTAACTGTGAGCTCGCTATCAGCTTCTTCTTTTTCTTCTCCATCATTTTAGTAGTTCTTTTTTATCTTTTGTAGATTAATCAAATCTTCATTTGACAAAGGTTCTGGGTGAGACTTCACTAACTCATTAACTTCTCCTTTGTTGACATTGAAGTCAAATTCATTAATTATATTAAATATTTCAGTCGTTATAGTTCCAGGAGTTTCTTCGAAGTTGAAGGTCGACAAAAATCTAGAATTTTAAATATGTTTATTTATTTACGCCCGTTATAGGCTTTTGTACAAATTTTAACAATTTTTTTAAACAATAACCTCACTAGTGCAAAAAAATATTGTAGAATAAAAAATATAAAAAGAGTATTGAACAGCAGATACTAAATATTGTAGATGAACTAACTAACTAACCATCACGCCATTTCTCCCCGCAGGGGTAGGCAGAGGGGACGGACCACCTTATAACTCTGTCTTGGCACACACTTCTTGCTTCATTTACATTCATACATCGTCTCATACATACTCTTCTGTTATTCTGACTCTTCACATGACCCGATTTAAGTATTTGATTTACTTGATCGTGCCATGTCTTTCTCGGGCGTCCTCGACTTCTTCTTCCATTCACTTTCGCATCATATATTCTTTTCACACTCCTTTCTTCGCTCTACATGTCCAAACCATCTAAGCGTCCCTTTCTTGATCCTATTCAAATATAATAATAAATAACAGGTTCAAAAATATTGTAAAAGAAAAAAAATAATATTAAATAACAGATCCAACTATTAGTTTAGCTCTGCCAGATGACAACAACTGTACTAAATTAGACTTATAGTTTGATATTGACGTGTTAAATATTTATTTATAAATTAACGGACTAAAGTCCAATTACAAAAAAATAATTTGTAAAGCGCCCTTGAGGTGATTTTCCCACAAAAACGGCGCTATAAAAGTAATCCATTTATTATAAAACACGAAATGGAAAAAAGAGCAACAGAGAAGGAATAGGATTTACATAAAAATAAATAAATATATCAGCAACATCGGAGTATGTGTTTCCCAGCTGTTGCATTCGTCGCAACAATAGAATGAAATAGCGAATTTTCACGGCCTTTCACTTGCCATCAACATAATGTACAAAACCATATAACAATTAGAGAGATGACAAAACACCAAGACTTCATGACACGGATGCTCGTCACAATTGTAAGCTACAGGTGTCGATAACACAGCGTTACCTGAATTACTCTATCGGCTTTCAATAAACCACTCGATTGTGCGCGCCCAACTTTAATCATCATTTCTGAATCATTGCACTCGCGATGCATTTGTCATGGATTCATTCAAATTCCGAGAAAAGCGATTTCAATAAACCTACTAAATAATCACCTGAAGCCGGGTGCGGTCATCTTCTTGAATCATTAAATTCTCAACTATAAAGCGGAAAAACTGTTTGCGTGAAGGCTGAAGAAACAAACTCTCGAACAGTGAACTCTGAACTTTTTTTTTGCTCCCAACCGTCTAGAGCCAGTGAGACTATGGCATCCCAAATAGGGGTATGTTGTGAGGCTGAAGGTAGTGGGGAGAGGAAAGAGATGAGGAAGGGGAAGGTTGGGAAGCACCTGGCTATTCAGATCTAGTCACCAAAAACACGGCTAAAGCCATTTAAAGCAACGTTTCAATTTCGAATGGTGGTTTTTCACTTGGAGTGTCTACCACTCTGTAACGTGCCGCAAATATACTATATTTTATTTTATATCAATTAATAATAATAATAATAATAATATTTGGACGATTTGTATAGCGCCGTTTTTGTGAAAAATCACCTCAAGGGCGCTGTACAGATCTTACTTTCTATCATTACATATTAATTCCTAGTTTAGATAATTAAATGTGTTATGACACATTTTAGTTAAATAAAATGTATTTGCGCACGCCGGGTTCGAACCCGCGACCTCTGGATTCGTAGTCGAGCGTCTTACCACTCGACCATGCAGGCCGTCATAACGGTTGATAATATTCGTCATGATATTTTCTGTAAGCATTTTTTGTTGGAATTCCTAGGCGAATGCAACTATTGTCAGGCCAATGAAGCATTAAAACAATGAATATTAGTTAACGGTAAAAAAAAAACGCCAAGTAGAATTTACAAATATTTGCTAGGCTAATTGTTAAACTTTTCTAATTTGAGAGTAAAAAAAAGGTTTTCAAATCCCTACCTACCTAAAAAGGTTCCTACCCATAATGTGTTTTGGCAAACATTATTCTATATTTGAAATGGAACTAATATTTTTTTTTGGCAAGTCAAGTTACGTTATTTTTCACCGGTAAAAACTTATAATTTTGATATGTAATGATATTATTAATTCAAACCATGCTTTAAGTGCGTATGTAAAAATATAATAGTACAAAAAACTGCCCAAAAAACACTTAATAAGGCGTACTACTGACGTAGGTATGCATTGATCGATTAGGTGATTAGTTTTTTTGTATAATTACGCTTACCTATAAATTAACGTAAGTTTCAAAACTGTCTGGAACGGATAAACTGTCATATATTGAAATTTTACTACTTAATGGAAGTGTATAATTGTAGCTAGTGGAAAATTATGGAATGAAGGGGAAATGGGAAACCATTCACTCACCGATGAAGAAGAGTTGAAAGTTCTTAAAGTCTTCATACATAACGAAAGCACACTGGTTAAAGTCTTTTATTCACAAAACACCACAGTTATTTTATATTATTTGGAGAACAAAACAACGAACCAACGAGCAACCAGGTTTTTTCACACCAAACTCCAAAATTATTTCTAATACGGTGTTGTTGAATACAAAATTCGATATTGCGAAATGAATTTAAGTCAAAAGGAATTTGACACAAATACAATCATAATTGCGGTATTGTCTGCGGTGGCATCAGTACAGAAAACTGCGGTTAGACATAACTAAATAATGAGATCATATAACCACAAAAGAAAATCATTTAACGAAAACATTAGATAATTTGAAATGATTCAAAATAATCATTGTCGAAGGGCGACCGCAGTGACCAAGAGTGGATTAGAGCCCGGAATCCCGGGAAACCCTGCGAATGATTTTACAAAGAAAATACTACATTAGATGATAATTATCAACAACTAACAGTTATTACTTGACCTCGATCGACATTTCACATATTGAAAAATACGAAGAATAAACTTTGTCTTCAAGTTTTACAGTTAAATTGATATTTAAAAAGCTCAATATCTTATGAATGAATAGACGTTACGAGCTAAAAATAGTCATACTGATTTATAAATTCTAGACGAAAAACCTTTTGCAAATTTCATGACGACAGAGCTCACGTGAAAGTGGCACAGCTTATTCTGTCTAAAGTTTCTATTCAAGCGACTATTTTCAGTTCAGTCACTTATATCATGAGCTATGGAGCTATGCAATAAAACTACTAAAACAATAAGACAACATGTTTGTTTGTTACATATTTTTTATTGTTTTATATTTATTTGAAAAGTTCTTAAAAATACAGTTATTCACTAAACAATTTAACGAGATGAATGAATGATAGTGGCACAGTTCAAATCAATGTGGCTAAATATAACAAATAATCTAGTTTAACAAATAGAATAGAAGATAACGAAACAGATGCATGTAAATATTATACAAGATGCATAAAGTAAGGGGAAAAAACTGGTAGGTACATGCAGAGTGTAACAAAAAGACGAAAAAAGAGTGACGATGAGCAAGGTTTTTTTATAATAATTTTTGAAAAGCAAAATTCTTATTTTGTATATCTTTTGATGTCAATTGCATTTTTGTGCACATGTCATTTTTTCAGAATAAAATCACGTAGACAAACAATCAATTGCATTTTTCCTGATTTCACAAATACCGGATTGGCATAGTTGCACTTTGGCGCCGATCTGTCGAATGCCAATCTTTGTTGTACAAATTGTAATTTTTTGTCAACACTAACGTTTCACTTCCGAAGTGGCAGATTTATCGAGTCCCGCCGTATCGTTAATTTCCAGGACGGTTCCCGGGCGTATTCCCGCCCACTCCCGGCCAAGTTTTCCGGGCACCGTTACGCCCCTGGTTTCCACAATACGTAGTCCACCGAAGAGGAAAACCGGTAGAAAGGTGTTAAATTCAGATTAAGTTGATCAAACATTTTCAAATGGCGTTTTTTTTCATCAGTTAACTAACCATCACGACTGCCATTACCACGACTGTTTATCCGCAGGGGTAGACAGAGAGGACGGACCGCCATATAACTCTGTCTTGGCACACACTCCTTGCTTCATTCACATTCATACATCGTCTCATACAAAATCTTCTATTATTTTGAATCTTCACATGGCCCGACTTAAGTATTTGATTCACTTGATTGCGCCATGTCTTCTTCCTTGGGCGTTACCAACTTCTTTTTCCATTCACTTGCGAGTCATATATTATTTTCTACCTCCTTTCTTCGTTCATTCGCTCTACAAGCCTTTTTTCATTTTTTATCCTTTTTTTTTATCCTATTCATAACGCTTACATCAACCTTGCATTCTTTTCGGAAATTCACATTTTTAACACGGTTATACACAGTTTTACCACAGGGATCTCATTTCTAGAGCATTCAGTCAACTTTTATCCTTCCTTTGCTAGTTCCATGCCTCACTATCACACATCAGGGTTGGTATAAGCACTCCATTGTAGATTGCTAGCTTCGCTTCTTTGGACGTGTTTTTATTTGCGTCAACAACGTTCAGTCCTCCATTAATGCAGTTTCCTGCATTCACTCTTTTTTCAATATCCTTATCAAGCCTTTCCATATGTGCAATTTTTTTACTTTATTCCACTACTTTCATTTAAGACCTGACCGGTTTCACCTTATGACGGGCATCTTTAGACTGGTACAATTTTAAGTAAATCTATGGCATATTAGTGTCCGGAATGGACGCTTATTGAGTCTCATAGTGAACATCTGTGACTTCGGGTTTTGTTTTGTTGCTGACAGAGGCGGCTTTACAATAACATTCAAAATTACGTTCGGGTAGTTTTATCACCTTCTGAGAGACGGGTTACGTGACCTTGCGTTAGATGCGTCTGGGGTTTTATTTATTTTATTTTATTTATATAATATCTTAAATTAAATTTATATAATATCTATAATATATATCTCGTAAACATACTTCCTAAATACACAAACTTATCCACTTGCTCCGAATATTCATCATTCACAACTATATTGCACGCTGTTCTCGTACTCTCTCTTTCAAACACCATGACTTTGGAGTTGCGATTCTTTCTTGAGCATAAATTTTAATGGCCTCTCTTCGGCCTGGGAGATGAAAGGTCTTATGCGAATTGTAGAAATTAGTTTTTTTTTTCAAAATACGTACAGATCACCCTTCTAGGGATTATCTGTTCAGTGATGTTGCTAGACAAGATTGATGAGAAGTTTGGTCATCATAAAAAAACATAAAATGATAAATTATGCTTGACATAAACATACGAACTTTTTGTTAGGGACTAACTAACATTGAAAAAATAATATCGTTACAAAGTTCAACAACTAAATAATGAAGTCCAACATCCCATGCGATATTTTTGCTGCGTAATATTGTTTGAGAATATGTTTTTTTTTCATGTGAAAACCGAGTCCTAACTGCTCCCAAGCCTGTGGGACTATGGCCTCTCCAATTTGACGTAGTTATGCAGAAAGCATCCAACCCTAAAAATATGAAACCGAGAAAAAGACATTTGAAAATTTGACGATAAACATCAATATGCGTAATCGGAATTTGCAAAGTGAATATACGATTATTTATGAGAATTATTACGTATTTGTAGATAAATTATAATCTATCAAAAGAATTTATTTTAATAAAATGTATTTCCTAAGTTACCCTTCATTTCAATGTTTTTAAACTTCAATTTAAGTAAAATATCTACTTATTAAAAAATTGAGTGACCAAATTTCTATTGGATTTGTAGTTTGGATGTTTTCAGCAGATAGAAATCTTGTATTTATTAACAGGAAAACATGTAAAACTCGATTTTGGCAAATTGTGGGTTGGACGCTTTCTGCATAACTACGTCCAATTGTAAACGTAGAGGAAGAGAAAGGTCGGGTAAGTAAGTCGGTAAGTACCTGGCTATTCAGATCTGGTCACCAAACACGGTTAAAGACATTTCAAGCAACCTTACGATTCTGTATGGTGGTCTTTCACCAGGGCGATACTTAGATTATCTACCACTCTGGAACGTGCCGCAAATATACTGTATATTATTTTACATTAATTACACATTAATTGAATATAATTTATTTGCTCATGCCGGGATATAAACCCGCGACTTCTGGATTCGTAGTCGAGCGTCTTAACCACTCGACCACGTTTGGTTGGTCGACAACATTTGAAAAACACCTGCCATAATTATAAGCGGAAAATGTTGCTTGCGCAATGATGGAGGACTTAGCTAGCATATGAATTGAACCCACGACACCCGAGTGGGAGCCCGACGCCTTTGTCCACTCACCTATCAGCCGGTCGATATGCATATTATTTAAATCTTTTCACATGGATATATACTATATTATGATACATCCGTGACATAATATTGCAGCCAATTGAATTACAAAGGGACCAAATAACCCTCCAATCTGTGTTTGAATCTAATCAAAGGAATCCCAATTAGGATTAACGAGTAGCGGTAGGGCCGGGAATTTCAAATAAACAAATTACACGAACTGCTTTCGAAATTATCAATATCACTTAAATAGATTAATAATTTAATAATACAACGTCAATATTGTAAAGTTATTTTTAAATGGCAACATTTTTTTATGAGACAATACACAAAAAACTCAACTAATCGTAGCCAGAGGGTTTATCGCATATCCAATCGGGGCATGTTATGAAGTGGGATTAATTGGGGAGGGGAATGAGAAAATGAGTATAAGAATTTATTTTTTGTTTGGAGTGAATACCGCACATGAGTCCCAACTGCTTCCAACCGTCTAGAGTTAGTGAGGCTATGGCATCCCCAATTGGGGTACGTTGTGAGGCTGAAGCTTGTAGGGAGGGGAAGGAGATGGGTAAGAGGAAAGTTGGGAAGTACGTGACTATTCAGATCTGGTCACCAAACACGGCTAAAGCCATTTCAAGCAACCTTTCAATTCTGAATGATGGTCTTTCACCAAGGCGATACTTGATGGAATATCTACCCCTCTGGAATGTGCCGCAAATATATTATTTTATATGAATTGAATGGGTTATGACACATATTAATTGAATAAAATTTATATGCGCAGGCCAGGTTTGAACCCGCAACCTCTGGATTCGTAATCGAGCGTCTTACCACTCGACCACGGAGGCCGTCAAAAAAGAGAATACTTGGAATGTGTCTAATTTTCGGGTTATTAAAAAAAATTTAAAGCATTAAAAAAAAAACTTATTTCAATCAATATTTCTATAAGTGAGTGTGCTGATGTAGGCATATTTGTTAATGATTTGTACAGTTTCATAAAGAATGTCCTGCTATTGCTTTAAGATGTGTAAAAACGTTGGGCTAATTATATTGTGTATATTTTCTGTCTCTATTTGTGTCTTCTTTTGTTTGTGTTATTTATCATTGATTGAGTTTTTGTAATTTTTATACTTGATGCATCTTTTATATTTGTAATTTATTTAACAATGATTGTGCACTAACTGGGTTTTTATAATTGGATGTTTTCACGTAAGTGAGAACATCTGTTAAAACCCAGTATAAATAAATTTCCTAACGTAAAAATACATCATCTTTTTTATAGCAGTAATCGCGAAATCAATAAAGTAATTGAAAATGGTAATCAGAGAAGCCAAAGTACGAAACCACGAGAACCATCCGTCCGTGCAACTGTGGGAACGGTTTTTCCGACAGCATAGATATGATAGATCATAGTTGGCAGATCGGAAACTGCCTTGAAATATGAAGAGGGCAACGAAGACTATAAATAAGGCCTCAAAGGAGATAGGTCTCTCGATATGACTAAACGAAATCCAGTCCAAATCTAATACCTACAAAACTCTCATCAGACAGTGCTGTGCTATAGATGCTGGGCCCTCAAGGAGAACTTTGAAAGGGTATAAGATAATTTTTAGAAGAAGATCCTAAGAAGAATCTTTGGAGCCATACGAGAAAGTGGTATCTGCCGGATGAGTTAAAACCACGAGCTATACAACTATTTAAAGAGTCGTCAATAAAAATGTAGCAAGGATGTAGGGATAGCCGACCACCAAAAAGGCTTCTATAATATAAGCCTGCGTACGAAGGGGGTGGTGGGAGATCTAAACTCAGATGGTTGGATGCAGTGGCGTGCACAGAATTTTCGATCTGGGTAGGCATTAGGAAAAACAGCGAATTAATTGATAATATAGATAGGTAGCGATAAATATCACCGATTGCTAATGGATTTGTTCTGTAAAAGCACTGTCTTCGACGCTAACAAAGATACTAACACGAACGAGCCACTCGAACGCACAACAGCTCACGGCATTAACATTTTGTGTAATCTAGTGAACTAGAATAATCTTCTCTGAAGTTGGCGGCGTTTGAGTATATGTAGTTACTAAAAAGCTGGATACTATTCCAACTTTTACTTCCCACTCCCTTCCAAACTCAAAACATACCCTCCCCAATTGTAAATACCATAGTTTTACTGACTCATGCAATTGTACAATTTCTGTGATACTTTTAATACTTGCGTTCAGAACGGGGGTTCTAATGTAACCCTTATGATATCTTAGATAAAGATTACTAAAATATTATGAATATACTTCTCTTTAAGTATTACCAAAAATAAATAACCTAAGATTATGTCATGAAAACGCCTTAATGAGCAAGATCAAATAATCAGGTAACTACGTCATCCCCCTTCGGATCGTACGTTCGATTTTTACTTTCAGTTAGGAAAAGGTTGACTTTCGTAATCGAAGTGGTCGTTAAAGTTCCATTGGACCGGATATAGGTTACTTTCAATACAGGATCGACGAACTTATTCCATTCACTTGAACTTTTCTCATAACACGGAGGGGGGGGGTACTACACCCGCTCCAACTATTTGGTGCAAACAAGGTACAAACTTACCTAGAATAATGTACAGGTAGAGATCGTAAACACGTGGCTGGCGAACACTAAATTATACATATTTATTTTAGTTCATATGAAGAAGTTAATTCAAGGAATGAATCTGTGAGTTCTGGACTGAAAATTGGTTCCGAAGCAACGGAAAAATATGGCTTTGGCGCAATTCATCGTAATAAATCGAAATAAAAATCTATTTACACCATTATTGCTTCATTCAAACTTTAAAATCATGATGTGTTATGACACATATTAATTAAATAAAAGTCATTGGCGCACGCCGGGTTTGAACCCGCGACCTTTGGATTCGTAGTCGAGCGTCTTACCACTCGACCATGGAGGCCGTCAAGTACTGTAGTACTGTGTACGTAATGTGGGAGTAATTCCCCTAAATGGAGTCACAGCATCTTTATTTTTAAGTTTATCTTAGGAGAGCGCACTTGAGGTGAGATATCAGAAAAATAACTAAAAATCAGAGCTACATAAATGCAATATCATTATTATTATTAGATACAGGTTCTTTCGTGTATAAGATGCATTTTTCAGTGAGACTTTTGGAGTGGTAAGACTCTTTGAGTCCGGGCCCAGAGAGGTCACTGGCACAAATCCTAAACATTAACGCTCTAAATGATGTAATTAGGTTCAGAATCATGAAGCAAGCTATGCAACAAGTGATTAGATATTCAACAGTTAGATTCTAGCTGATGCTTATAAACATAATTTATTAAACATTTTACAAACACGCGTGAGATATTATGAAGGTTAAAGGCAGTGCCGTGCACAGAGTTTTTGGTCAGAGTAGGCAGTTGGAAAAACAGAGTGAGTAATTTATAATAGAGATAGGTACCAATTAATGCCACTAATTGCTATTATATTTGTTCTGTAAAAGCACTGCCTTAGACACTAAAACAAACGAGCCACTTGAAAGCGCAACAGCTCAAAACATACATATTTTGTGTAGTCTAGTTAGCATAGAATAATCTACTCTTGACGTTGGCGGCGTTTGAGCATATGTAGTTACTGCTTTTGACATTTTATAGTAGGAAGGTCGGTGGGGCACTCGCGGTGGTGCAATTAGCCGAAATTATGTGTGTGTGGATCAATGCAATAATTTCACATTATATAATGCAATATCATGCATATTTTTATGCGAGTAAGACAGGGTAGGCAGTGCTTATGTGCCTTTAAGGAGCGCACGACTCTGGTGGTGTACATCTTAACTTACGCAAAGCATACATATTTTGTGTAGTCTAGTGAACACAGAATAATCAGCGTTTAAGCATATGTAGTTATTGTTTAACTTTTGACACGTTGTAGTAGAAAGGTCGGTGGGCGCGGCAATGCGATAAGCTCAATTTCACGAGTATTTTCAGAGTGGCAGATACTCTAAGTATCGACCCTGGTGAAAGACCACCATTCAGAATCGAAACGTTGCTTGATTGAAATGGCTTTAGCCGTTTGGTGGCCAGATTTGAATAGCCAGGTACTTCCCAACCTACCTCTTCCCCATATACTTCCCCTCCCCACTACCTTCAACCTCACAACATAGCCCAATTGGGGATGCCATAGTCCCACTGGCTCTAGACGGTTGGGAGCAGTTGAGACTCTTGGACGGTATTCACTATAAAAAATAAAATAAAAATGTAGATCTATTTTTTGCATTGATTTCATATTATTTCATCCAATATTTTATGCGAGTACGACAGGGTAGGCAGTGCTTATGTGCCTTTGTGGAGTGCGCGCCTCTGGCTAAAGGGTTGGGCACCCCTTCCGTACGGAGGCAGAAGTCAGCTCACAGGCAATACCCGGGCGGAGGGTGTTATCTTCGCCCCACCCCCCGGGGGAGTTGCCGGGTTTGCCAGGGTTGACCCAGATACTGCCTAAATACAATGGGGCTGTGTGCAAATGAAGCCAGGGCGCATTTTAGCGATTTAGGCCCCGCGCTTCCGTTCCGGTAACGGGGTTATCTCGCGCGAAATTGAAAATATTGACAGTTTATTTTCTATACATATTTTAGGATTTACGAGTTTGTCCATTGTGGAAGCCTTCTTTATTGAAAAGAGAACGGCTTTGTTGTGAAATCAACAGATGAAAAATGGCTCTCCAGTGTGACAGGGAAAATAAAAAAAAAGAAGAAAAAAAGTGTACAATATTTGTATTGCTTTTTTATGCGATTATGTTGAGTCATTCTGGAGTCTAGCCTCGGGTAGGCTTACAGTATCTAACTAATCATCACGCCGTTTCTCCGCAGGGGTAAGCAGAGAGGACAGACCGCCATACACCTCTGTCTTGGCATACACTCTTGCTTCATTCACATTCATATATCGTCTCATACATAATCTTCTGTTATTCTGACTCTTCACATGGCCCGACTCAAGCATTTGATTCACTTGATCGCGCCATGTCTTTTTTGAGGGTCCCTGACTTCTTCCATTCACTTTCGCGTCATATGATCTTTTCACACTCCTTTCTTCATTCATTCGCTCTACATTCCCAATCCATCTATGCGTCTCTTTTTTATCCGATTCATAACGCTTACATCCGCCTTGCATTCTTTCCGGATATCCACATGTTTAATACGGTCGTACATGGTTTTAATTTTTAACTAATTTACCCGAGGGCCTCTTGCGTAGAGTTAAAATTTAAAAAATGAGATTGTAGTTAATTAGTCAATTATCTGTCATTATGGATATTTTCCTATTTTGCATAATGACAGGCAACGAGTTGCAGATGACGCACGTGGTCCATTAGTGAGATCATTACAGAACTTGTCAACTAATAGAAGAATCATCTATTCTCTATTATATGATATAATGTGCATTGATCTTAGAATACCGCGGTTAGCTTTGGCCTTTGTTGTATCGACAATTACTAAAAATCAATTCATACAGTCAGTAGTGTATTTACTAACAAAATTCTTCCACAACTATGGAGGCAGGATTTCGAGCCAGTGTGTTGTGTCCGTCATTGTTCAAACACAAAATAATATCAAAATAAGCGTACATTTTTTTTTCCTTATTTGTCATCTACCTTTCAGAAGTTTAATATAATATTATCTTGAAGTAACAATATATGGAGGGAGAGCTAATTATTTTTACCCAACCTACACAAACTTGCGATAAATCACTTTCTCCGGGTTTTTACGTCGTACACCATGAGAGAGAAAGAGACAAAAAATTTCATAGACCGCTTCTATATACTGTCGCAATGATCTTAAGCTCCTGTGTCACCGCGGGACTCCGCCCACATTTTTTATTATGCCACTAAACTTGACACAACTAAACGGTTTTTTAGGTTATATGCTATATTTTTGTTGATAAAAATACTGTGAAAAAGTGGCTATACGAACAAACAAAAACATTAGGTCGATATGTGATATGAATGGAAGTATAAATACCCTAACCTTAGTCTTAGCCACGCCCAGATGCGCCGAGTCAGTCATTTCATTTTAATGATTTTCATAATACCAATTTCTTTACTTTATTCCACTATTTTTTTATTTATTTAAGACCTGACCGGTTTCACCTTATGACGGGCATCTTCAGACTGGTACAATTTTAAGTAAGTCTATGGTATATATACTATTAGGTCCGGAATGGACGCTTGTTGAGTCTCATAGTGAACATCTGAGACTTAAGGTTTTGTTTTATTGCTGACAGAGGCGGCTTTACCATAACATAATAAAACAATAATGTTTTTTTTTAAGTATCGGGAACTTAAAAATTATTTTTTATTATTAAAAGTATTTCATGTTCATTACTGTATGAATACATTTTGTTGGTTCAATAATGCGTGTTTTCTTTTCACATCTGGTTGTAGTCTAACTAACTAACTAACCATCACGCCGTTTCCCCGCAGGGGTAGGCAGAGAGGACGGACCGCCATAAAACTCTGTCTTGGCACACACTTCTTGCTTCATTTACATTCTAATATCGTCTCATACATACTCTTCTGTTATTCTGACTCTTCACATGACCCGATTCAAGTATTTGATTTACTTAATCGTGCCATGTCTTTCTCGGGCGTCCTCGACTTCTTCTTCCATTCACTTTCGCATCATATATTATTTTCACACTCCTTTCTTCGTTTATTCGCTCTACATGCCCAAACCATCTAAGCGTCCCTTTCTTGATCCTATCTATTACGCTCATATCAGCCTTGCATTCTTTCCGGATATCCACATTTGTAATACGGTCATACATGGTTTTACCGCACATCCGTCTCAAAGATCTCATTTCCACAGCATTCAGTCTACTTTCATCCTTCCTCTGCCAGTTCCATGTCTCACTGCCATACATCAGGGTTGGTATAAGCACTCCATTGTGGACTGCTAGCTTCGCTTCTTTGGACAATTTCTTATTTTGCCCCAACAGCGTTTAGTCCTCCATTAATGGAGTTTCCTGGTTGTAGTCAATGACGTTATATATATAGACACGTTATAGCCTTAGAATATTAACACAAAATGTGGCAAGCAAAACACACACGTTACCAGTAAATTCATCATTCGAATTTCGGTCATGTATGACAAAGATAGACATTCATAGAATATATGTGTATGAACGAAACAGATCCGAAGTTCGGACCGCGTTCTCTACTTGCTTGTAATGTTGAAACGACCTCAAGCGACGCGTGATCGTTTAGTACTAAATCGGCTTAAACACTGATCACACCAACTAGCGTGATTATTGCTTGCCACTCTGAGAGCCCTACAACGTGTCTATAATATATGTAACGACATTGGTTGTTTATTTATAGTTTTTGTGTTTAATTTGTAGAACTCCATTTTAATTTTTATATAATTCAATTGAATTAAATTTAATATTATTATTATTAAGTCATTGGTTGTAGTATTATTATTTTTTCACAATTATCCTGTTTGTACTTTCAGATTACCTCTGCATTCAAATTATTTATAATACTTACAGAAAAAAACTGAAAGTATGAAATTCGATGGAACAAAAACAAAAATTGTACAATGTGGGGCAAATAAGAATTGTCCAAAGAAGCGAAGCTAGCAGTCCACAATGGAGTGCTTATACCAACCCTTATAGATGTATGGCAGTGAGGCATGGAACTGGCAGAGGAAGGATGAAAGTAGACTGAATGCTGTGGAAATGAGATCTTTGAGACGGATGTGCGGTAAAACCATGTATGACCGTGTTGGATATCCGGAAAGAATGCAAGGCTGATATGAGCGTAATGGATAGGATCAAGAAAGGGACGCTTAGATGGTTTGGGGCATGTAGAGCGAATGAACGAAGAAAGGAGTGTGAAAAGAATATATGATGCGAAAGTGAATGGAAGAAGAAGTCGAGGACGCCCACTCGAGAAAGACATGGCACGATCAAGTGTCCAAATACTTGAATCGGGTCATGTGAAGAAAAGTCAGAATAACAGAAGGGTATGTATGAGACGATGTATGAATGTAAATGAAGCAAGAAGTGTGTGCCAAGACAGAGTTGTATGGCGGTCCGTCCTCAAGGGCCTACCCCTGCTTCTTTCAAGGAAACGGCGTGATGGTTAGTTAGTTAGTTAAATGTGGCCCTTTGGAAAATTTAAGGTCGTCAATGCGGCCCGGGGCGCAATTCGGATTGGCCAGACCTGTTCTACGTAATGGCTGATTGTAAGAAGAATTGGATATCGGGTTAAAAAGTTGGAAATCATATTACAGTTGAACACTTCTAAACTTAATTAAACCTTTTAGATGCTAAATATGTCAAGCGTGTGGAAAAATTTCATAATAAGGTTTTATCTTTCAACTTGCAATTTGAAGAGAGTTGAGCAAATTGAACACTACTGTAATTTAAGATATGAAAACAATATTATATTTTATAACAACTTGCTTCAAAGCAAAACAGATCTATTTGTCATACGGTTTCTTGTTGCACACCAATCATCTATTTTCAATATCAAAGTCGCGATAATAAAAAATAAAAAAACATATCGTAGCCGGAAAGGTAAAAGGGCTGAAGCGTCATTTTGAGAAATTTACACCAGAGCACTTGAAATATTTTTTTTTGTTTTAAAAATTCATAAGTCTCCAGTACCTGGTGAGTACTCAGGTAACTCAATGCTCTCACTGAGTTACTTTAAGCCACAAAAGCCAAAAAAAGTCCTACACTTGTGTCGCTTGAGTATTGGTGTATTTTAGATGGCTGAAGGGCCACAAAAGTCTTCATAATCAAACGAGAGTCAGAGCATTCGACGCAGAAAAATAAACTGATCAAAACTGCATATTTGACTCATCTTTAAGAAATTATTTATTGTCAATACAAATTTGACATGTTATTTCAAAGTATTTATTTCACAATAAATTTCCATTTCAAAAGGACGTAGTCACTTCCCTACCCCCGTGTTCATTTAAAAAAAATGCTAATAAATAGAGCATTACTCCAACACGTTGATATTTAATTTACATTATAATTTAGAGCAATTTTTATTAAAGTGAATATCGTACTAGAGTCCCAACCGTCTGGAGCCAGTGGAACTTTGGGATCCCTAAACAGGGTACGTTGTGAGGCTGAAGGCAGTGGGGAGGAGAAGGAGATGGGGGGAAGAGGAAGGTTGGGAAGTACCTGGCTATTCAGATAAATACACTAAGCACGGCTCAAGTCATTTCATAACTAATAACAGGGTTTTAGTGAATTTCTCGTCAATTTCCAGCCGTCCACGTTATTAAACATTACTTCTTGAAATTCCCAGGAAAAGGTTCGTAATTCGTCTGCATACCCCTAGACGGCCGAAAATTTGGTTGTCTTTATAATTAGGTTGCTATGGACAACAAAATGTTTTAAATTATTTCCGTTGAGGTTTCGTGTAACATTTTATCTGCCTACCTTACAGTAGTGGATAAGACGAAGAAGTAGAAAGACGCTTACCTGAAAAGAAAAGAAAAAATAACTATTAGATTACATCCCAATTATAATAACAATGGAAATTACATATATAACAACAAAATAAACACATATGAAGCTAACTTTAACTCCATTAACGACCGCTTTGTCGATGTCACCAATGCGGCAAGGGGTGAATTTCACTCAGCAGTAAAAAGTTTATTAATCTCCGCTAGGTAAAAGCGTAGATCGGGTAGTTTTTGAAAATTAAATTCGTGAAATGTTAACAAACGTGCGATAAAAATAGTTCATACTTCTTTGTTACAACTCATCCAGTTCAACATTCCTTGCCGTAGACTCAGAAACAATGAATTGCTATTCCTCAATCATCACTCTACTAATGATGAGTATCATTCTCCGCTGTACGGAATGTCGATAATTAACTTAAGCCTTGATCTTGAAAATGTTGGTAGCGGTCTAAATGATTTTTGTCAATCTTTACGACTCTACCAAAACTTTGACTTGACCTTGATTTGATTTCTCTTTCTCGTGTATATTTTATTCTATTTTTGTCATTGCTTTATTATAATATTATGTATGTGATGTTCTTTCTCTGTTGCTCTTTGTTTCCATTTCGTGTTATGTATTTTTTGTAATTGGACAATAGTCCATTAGTTTATAAATACATAAATACTACCGGTGTATCCATTCTAGCATGTAAATGAAACCTGGCGTATTTACAATAAGTACAATAGCATGTAAATGATATTAATTCAAAGTCAACGTTGAGTGAAAAATATACGATAAAAAGGAAACTCTTCCTCAAAGGTTGTGTTTTTTTAAACTTACTTTTTTTAAAGGTGGCCGTTAACAATTAAGGGAATCAAAATGGAGTTGTATTTGGCGAAATAATATTTTAAAACTTCCCAACAAAAAAATGTATTCTAGAGATACTTTGAAAAAAAACCTGTTTAAAAGAGCAAGTCATTAATTCTAATCGCGTCCAACCCTTCTCTCACTCTAGACATAACACTAAAATGTTACGAGAGCTTTCTCGCAGCATTTTTAACATTACACCTGGCAACGGTCTTCCGTTAAGGATATCTGTACATGTTCCACCTGGCTAAGGTCTTTCGCTATGGTTTTCTGTACATTTTCTACCTGACTATGGTCTTTCCTAAACGTTCCTATCCTTATCTCGTATTTCGCAGCGAGGATATAGCCACTCTGTTGGAAATTCACTAGCTAACCTGAATAGCTGGGTATCTAGCTATTAACTCCTTAAATCTTTACGACAGTGGCGGCTAGTCATTTAAAAAAATATATAATAAAATAAAAGTTTTTATAGAAATAGATTTATTTTCCCCCGTTTTCATTTGCCCGTTAAAGGCTTTTTACACAAATATTTACATTAAAAACTGTATATATACATTTTTTTATTTTTTATAGTAAATACCGCCCAAGATTCTCAACTGCTTCCAACCGTCTGGAGCCAGTGAGACTATGGCATCCCCAATTGGGATATGTTGTGAGGCTGAAGAGGTAGTGGGGGGGGGAAGAAGATAGGAAAGAAAAAGGTTGGGAAGTACCTAGTTATTCAGATCTGGTCACCAAACACGACTAAATCCATTTGAGGCAACGTTTCGATTCTGAATGGTGGTCTTTCACCAGGGCGGTACTTAAGAGTATTTACTCCTCTGGAACGTGCCGCAAATATACTATATATTATTTAATATGAAATAAAATGTGTTATGACACATATCAATTAAAATAAAAGTTATTGGCGCACGCCGTGATTGAACCCGCGACCTTTGGATTCGTAGTCGAGCGTCTTACCACTCACTAAAATAAAAGAAAAAATAGTATTGAATAACAGGTATATGCGGAGTTCAATAGTTTCTACAATTAATTTAGCTTTACTAGATGAAAAAAAAACTGTACTAAGGTATACTTATATTGTGATATTGACGTAATAAATATATCAACAACATCGGAGTATTTGTTTCCCAGATGTCGAATTCGTCGCATAGGAGTGTAATATTGTGAGGAAATTACATTTTTGAAGATTTTTAGGATTCAGCCACTCTATTACCAATGTTTCGTGGAAAAATAAATCGTAGATTGATAACAAAACAGTATTTTCAAGGCAACGATATTTTTTTTCAAAATCAAAAGAAATCTGATATCTTCATTGTTCACAGACCGAAATCCTTTACAAAGGGAATAAACTTATAGGGTTGCCTATCTCTTACAGTTAACCAAGAAAATTACTCATTTCAAATATAATGATAAATAAAACAGTGAACAAAACAAACATATTTATTAAAAATATATTTAAAGACCTAGAAAATATATAAAAATGCGTGACTCGGTGCATACGTGACGTTAAAACTTTTTACATCTATTGGTTTAGCTGTAAGAAATAGGCAAAACCTATAAATGTAACCCGTTGTAGATAATAATACTGTGTCAATTTCATGCAATAAAAGTTTTTTGTGCTTGCTATTTCCACGAGGGTCGCACCCAAAAATACACACTTTTTGGCTATCTAATACGAGAAACACTATAAATGGTTTATCTGTAAATTCTACATGGGCAGTTAGGAAAATGTCTAAGGTTTCCAGTGAATAATATTATTTTACTGTAATCGTTTAAATTCCATATGAAATACATACTGAAATTTTAGAAAAATGCACTATCAAAGGGCAATAGAAAAATATACGACCAGACATCATTCCACCAGCACTGATACCGTGTTCAAAATCTCTAAACCTTTTTCACACATTCCTACAACTTCCCTATCTACACCCTGCATAAGGCTGTTATCTCGAGAGGCGCTAGCTTATCCCATAGTAAAGGAGTATAGTAGCATAGCCTCTCCCCTTCACAATATCCGCTGGCACGAATGCTGAAAAATTGCCTCATTTCCGCGCCAAGAAAACGATAGTACTTCGTTTCGCTTCGCGGACCCATAAAAGCGTCTTTTTTTTACTAAATGGAAATCGATAACTTTGGGTCACGCAAATGTTAATCTTGTGCTTTGATCTTTTGAGCGTGGAATAAAATAATGTAACCTTTTAGAGAATTCAGTGAAAGTAAGGGAACTTTGAGAGGAAGATAAATATCTATTTATTTTAGATACTACTTTTAATGGTTCATTATTTAAAAAAAAATCACAAACTAGATACAGTATCGTCGCCGGAAAGGCAAAGGGGCTAAAGCGCCATTTTGGGAAAGTCTTCAGTAACTGGATGTATTTAAAAAAAGGTAACTCGATTTTCTTACTGAGTTACCTAAAGCGACAAAAAAGTCCCAAGCTTGTGTCGCTTGAGTCGAGCCTTCTCCCAAATGGGACATAGATTTTATATGCCTGAAGGGCCACAAGTCTTCAGAATCAAACGAGAGTCAGAGCATTCGACGCAAGGAAAAAACTGATCGAAACTGCATATTTAACTAATTTTTGACTAAAGTGTCGCTTAAGCCATTTTGCCTTTCCAGCGACGAAATTGTGATATAATTGTCTCCATTTTAGTTTTAAATTGTAAAATTAGGTTTGCATAGGCTAGGTGGTGACTTAATCATTATTGTGATAACTTAAGACTTTCTTTCTTTTTTTTTTTGACTTTCTTAAGGAAATATATTCTGGATAATCTTTCTTTGATTCACTTGATTAACTAATAATAATAACAGTGCACTTATATAGCGCAGTTTTGTGATATTTCACCTCAAGTGCGCTTCATGCTAAATTAATTATGCTAATAAGATTAACTAACAAGGAGAAAATAATACATAATATGTATACAAATTAAAACTATCTAAAATAATGATCGTTATCATAAATCACGAGAAAAAGGTTCAGATATGGGTATAACCTTAGAGTAACGTAGAGACCTAACATTGCGAAATTTTGTCCGCACTTTTTGACCAAGGATTGACCAAGGGAGGTATGACGTATATGCTTCCAGCCAATCGGATGCGAAGAAAACCGTAAAGATAAACATTATTCTGTCTTTATCTGTTTGCCAACAATTTAGCGTTAGTATCATGAGAAAGAAAGAGACCGGGATACTTTCAGTACAATATGGGTATAATGGTTTCTTATGTGACAGCTAGTAAATATCTCTAAGTTAAAAATATTACGAATCCACTAAAACTCATTTCAAACGGAAGTTTATTATATTGGAACGAATAGTCCAAAGATTAATTACATATTGGTGTAAGTTACTAGTTGTTTTGTAGGTTAGAATGTTAAATATTTGAGATCTAACTAAAAAGACGATTTTTATGGTACATACGTGAAAACTGTTTGTTTTTGGTCCTTTTGTACTGATTGAAGCAACCAAGTATAGCATGGCCATGATGTTTTGCTAGATATCGGACAAAAATAACTCAAGTTTTTAACTATTTACGCACTTTTGACAGTCCGTTCGCCTGACACTCCAAACCAGAATGAAGCTCGTACAGATCAAATATTGCGGACATGGTATTCAGCACGCCCCAAATCGTGTATTGGTTTCAACAATTGTTTGTCTCTTTTTCTCATATGCGTATAGAACCGAGCATAAAGAGAGAGCTATATTTTGCGAGTTTGTCAACGATTTGTCACAAATTAGTACGGTCTCTTTATATTGTTACTCTAAGGGTATAACAGTATATGTGTACATCAACAGATTAAAAAACAATTTACCAGGAGCTAAGGGTATAAAAATTCAGATGAAAAAAATGAATTCATATAAACACATTTGTCAAATCAAAAAAAAAGGAAATATGATTGAGAACAGTTAATATTTTGGCACTTAAAACATTAATATTCAAGTATTATAAGTAAACGATTCTAAAAATGCCAACAGTGTAAATATAGCAACAAAGAAAATAAATATTTTATGACAATGAGTATATGGTTTTCAGTAGCTAGTGAGGACATTGAGTTATAATGATAGAAGAAATGAGAAAACCGAAACAAAGCAAATTAGGGACGTTTTCAAAGAAATAAATTTTTAATAAGTTACGTTTTTTATGTGGGATTTTTAAATAATTTGGTTTTTAAGACTCGTTTAGCTAGGTTCTGTATGTTGGCAAGGTTTGTGGAAAGCTTATTCCAGATAACTGGACCAGATACACCAAAAGCGCGATCGTAGTAAACAGGTTTATTTGATCGAGATGGTTCAATTAATCGAACAGCAGTATCTACGTCTGCTGACCTCAAAGTAAGTTGTCTACTATTTAACTAACTAACCATCACACCGTTTCTCCGCAGGGGTAGGCATAAAGGATGGCCCGCCATACAACTCTGTCTTGGCATACACTACTTGCTTCATTCACATTCATACATACTCTTCTGTTATTCTGACTCTTCACATGGCCCGACTCAAGTATTTGGTTTACTCGATCGTGTTCACCCTTCTTTCAATATCCTTATCGGCCTTTCCATCTCTCGTAAACATACTTCCAAAATACACAAACTCATCCACTTGCTCCAAGTATTCATCATTCTCAACTACCATATATTGCACGCTGTTCTCGTACCCTCTCTTTCAAACAAGATAATGATTATTGAAATAATATAAATATACTTATCTTTACTAACTAACTAACCATCACGCCGTTTCCCCGCAGGGGTAGGAAGAGAGGACGGACCGCCATACAACTCTGTCTTGGCACACACTCCTTGCTTCATTTACATTCATACATATTTATATTATTTCATATTATTCATACATACTTCTCTTTAAGTATTACCAAAAACAAATTACCTAAGATTATCTCATGTAAATGCTTTAATGGGCAAGGTCAAATGTGCCATCTACGTCTTCCCTTTCGAATCGTACGTTTGATTTTAAATTTCAGATTGAAAGGTAGGAAAGGTTAATTTCTGTACCTATAGAGAAATCATTTAATGAACCTGCTGCTAAATAGGAGAAAAACAGAATATATTACACTAATCAAATGAATAGAATCAAGAAAGAGAAACTTAGATGGTTTAGGCACGTAGAACGAATGAACGAAGAAAGGAGTGAGAAAATAATATATGACGCGAAATTGAATGGAAAAAGAAGTCGGGGACGCCCGAGGAAGACATAGCACGATCAAGTGAATCAAATACTTGAATCGGGCCCATGCGAAGAGTCAGAATAACAGAAGAGTATGTATGAGACGATGAATGAATATGAAAGAAGCAAGGGGTGTGTGCCAAGACAGAGTTGTATGGCGGTCCGTCCTCTCTGCCTACCCCTGCGGAGAAACGGCGTGATGGTTAGTTAGTTAGTTTATCTAAGATATCGCACAAAACTCTCGTTTAGGGTGACATGAGAGCTCCTCTTCAGAACTGGAGTATTAAAAGCAACGCAAAGAGTCCACAATACCAGAATCAACCAGTTACAAAAGTTGGAAATCTGAAGAAATAAGAAAAAATAATCCCTCAAAAGGATGTTGGATTTTCATCCTTGAATTAATGAGGCCACGACAACATGTGGAATAAAAAAGCGCTGACACACAGACTGTGACGTCATCGACAGACCGCGAGCCTGCCACGAATTACAATTCGCTTCAGAGCCTCGGAACACTCATGCATTCTCGGGTTCGTCATTCATGCGTACGACGCGTTGTTTTTTAGCCAGTTCTGAAGAGATCGTTCACGCTTGTCTGGTACAGAATTATCATTTATCATTGAACGGTTTAAATTTGAAGGTCTCAGAATTTGTTGATGACGGTAAAATCAGGCTAAACTTTGATTTTTACAATGTGATCGGGGTAGGCAGTAGGAAAAACAACGGATTAATTGTTATAGAGATAAGTACTAACATGTGTCACTGATTATTATTGCATTTGTTCTGTAAAACACTAGCACAAACGAGCCACTTGAACGCGCGACAGCTCACATCATACATATTTTGTGTGGTCTAGTGAACATAGAATGATCTACGCCGACATTGGCGTCGTTTGGGCATATGTAGTTACGGCTTTTGACACGTTACACTAGGACGGTCGGTGGCGCGCTCGCGGCCGTGCAATGATTTGAGCTTTGCGCGTATTTTTTAAAGTTTAGATTTATTTTTTGCAATAATTTCATAATATTTAATCCAATAAAATTAATATATTTATGCAAGTACGACAGGGTAGGCAGTAGGTAATTTTCAGTTTAATTTTGTTAAGCTGAGAAAAAATGAAGCGTACATTTTTATATCAATAACTTCATGTTGGTATGTGATACCGTACAAGATTTTCAATTGTCTAGACCCGGTAGAACTGGGACATCCCCATTTTAAAAGATATCAGGCTGAAGAAAGACGGGGAGGGGAAGAAGTGGAATGATTTCAAGCAGCATTTCAATTCTGACTGGTGGTCTCTAGCCAGGGCGATACTGAGAGTATTATATAATAATAATAATAATAATATTTGGATAATTTGTATAGCGCCGTTTTTGTGAAAAATCACCTCAAGGGCGCTGTACAAATCTTAATTTCTACTTAATGTTAATTCTTAGTTTATATAAATATACAGCAACATACTTACCTGGCAGGTCACTTCTGGCAGGACACAATCACCATATCATAATAACTTAAAATTTAGAAAAACTTAAATTTTTATTTATTTTTTATTTATTTATTTACCTTCAATACAACAACCATACTTCGATCTTTAATACTTATTTACGTATATTTGAGATCACCGAATGAGTCAGGTACTTTAAAATTTCAAGTCACTTTATTTTATCAATAATTAAATTCCTATAAAACAGGATAGAGACCATAGAAGCCTAAAATTCGCAGATGTTACTTTTTCAGAGCTTTCGGTACCAGATACTGTGAAATTAACACGATTTTACCATGTAATAACTATATTTTTTCATGATTTAGGATATTTTTAATTTGCATACATATCTGTTGTATATTATTTTCTCGTTGTTATATTATGTTTGGTAATTTAAAGTAAAGCGCACTTCAGGTGTTAAGGGAACTGCATGGAAATGCAGATTCCGACGTTAGCGACATCTTGAGTATTAATTATAATTAAAATTACAGATTCCGATGTTAGAGACATCTTTGAAAATAATTAATAAGTAAAATTTAACACTCATTTGAAAAATGTAGTTGAACATCGTACAAGAGTCCCAACTGCTCAAACATAGTGGGTCTTTAGCATCCGCAATTGGGGTATGTTGTGAGGTATAAGAGGAAGGTAGGGAAGTATATTCCAATGCATTTTCCATATTACACAATAGGTGCAGTCAGCACGGCTAATTAACATAAGTTTTTATCAGTCGGTAAACCCTGCCCGGCTTAATTACTTATTAAAAATTCAAATTCGCATACATCTGTTTCAATTAGCCTGACAGCCGATAATTCAATTAAATCTCCTCTCTTTTTCATCCCGCCCGTGGACCGCTCGCAGCCAGCATCCCTAAAAACAGCCCCCATTAGCAGCGGGCTCGATCCCGGCTGCGATGAATAATTCACACAGAGTGGCAACACTGGCCAAGCCGTGCTCAAAAAAAAAAAAATTTTAAACAATTTTAAAGTATCTATGTACCTACACACAACACCGCAGAGTGATTGAATTCATAGATTGGAAATATTAAATCAATTACACTGGCTACATTTATGTTGGGGCCCGAAAAGTTTGACCTAGTTCTGGCTATACTCTGGTTACGGTCAAAAGTGTAATTTTATTTCGTGGAAGCTTGCTCTAGTATCCTTATCAACCAACTCGATAATACTAACTGACAAGAGTCTCAGCTGCTCCCAATTGTCTCGAGCCAGTGAGACTTTGGCATTCCCAATAAGGGTATGTTGTGAGGCTAAAAGCAGTGGGGAGGGGAAGGAGATGGGGAAGAGGAAGGTCAGAAAGTACCCGGCTATTCATATCTGGTCACCAAACATAGCTAAAGAAATTTCAAGTAACATTTCGATACTAAGAGTACATACCACTCTTAAACTTTTTTTATTAAAGAAATATAGTGAATACCGCACAAGAGTCCCAATCGTCTAGAGCTAGTGAGACTAGAGCTAGAGCTAGAAATATGATATGTTGTGAGGTTGAAGGTAGTGGGGATGGGAAAGAGATGGGGAAGAAAAAAAAGAAGGTTTGGAAGTATCCTAACGTGGATGTAGCACGAAGGAATATAAATCAGAAAATATTTCTTTACCTTTTCACATAACTCGTGGAAAGAGATATACCATCGAAGGTCGTCCACATTCTCAACACTTAGCACCGGCAACAAGAAAACCTGGTAAAGTGGAAAGATGGATTTTCTGAACCTTTTCATCTGAAAAGCGGAGTTAGACAAGGAGGATGCATGTCCCCATTATTGTTTAACATTTATATGGAAGAACTTACCCATAGATTAAATAATGCTAAGGTGGGCTGCCATATCGGAGGACAGTGTTTTAATAATTTGAGCTATGCAGACGATATGGTACTCATGACGCCGTCTATAAGAGGGCTACGTTTCCTCCTGAATATCTGCGAAGAGTTTGCTCAGGAAACAAACATGATTTACAATCCGCTAAAAACGGCACTGATGGTTATCAGATACGGGCAGGGTCCGAAAAACATTCCTCCAGCTTTCTTGAACGGTGAGGTTCTAAGGGTGGTAGAAGAAGCCAAATATGTAGGGCACATCATCACCAGCAAGCTAATGGATGACGACGACATTGAAAGGCAAAGGCGAGCACTCAGTATGAAATCAAATATGCTCAGTAGAAGATTTCGGCTCTGTAGTCCACCAGTGAAAAGGACACTCTTCCTGGCGTTCTGAACTACCCTATACACGTGCGAGCTCTGGACCAATTTCAAGAAGAGTAGCATGGAAAGGCTTCGGGTCTAGTACAACAACGCCTACCGCATGATGTTCAGTCTTCCCAGGCACTGCAGTGCTTCCGGTATGTTCACCGAGGGGCGAATTCCAGGATTTGCAGCCCTTATGAGAACCAGGGTGGCAGGAATGCGGGAAAGGATTAACAACTCCAGAAATGACCTCATCATGGAATTCCGTCAGATCCCGAATTCAAGCATAGAAGCGCATCGGAGTAAATTATTGGCCCCATCAATCTTAACGCTGCCAGGATGGACTCCCTCGTGATGGCGTTTTGCAGAAATGAGGCCTAATATCATCCATTAATATTTTTTACTTGTTTTTTTTTTTCTCATGAATTTCTGTTCATTCTTATTTGTTTATTAGATAATTACTATGTATTGTTATCAATTATGGAAGGTATTGCATTGCACTAATCCTGCATACCTTCCGGAATAAAACTTTATTATTATAACAAAAATAACTAACGAAATTGCGTATTTCCATTATTGGACGTTCATTGTTCCGTGTCTTATGGTATCAAGTGCCCACCGGCCCGCGATTCTGGCGGGAAGGTAAAAAGACAAAACAAACATGGCGGCCGGCTAAAATGAAAAAAGCAAAACCGGAATATTCACTACTACACAGCCAACGCTCCGGCAGAATCGTATTTCCCAGAAAATTACGGCGGTCATATATTATTTTATTATGGCAGAAATCGAAAGTCAACGAACGGCTTTCTTCCGAGATCGGGTTTCCAGATGATAGGAAAGTGTTGAAATCGGCTCATTAAAAGTCAATTCGTCAAGTGCAGAGTGGTAGATACTAGTATCGCCCTGGTGAAAGACCACCATTCAGAATCGAAACGTTGCTTGAAATGGCTTATAGTGAATATTGCACTAAAATCCCAACCGTCTAGAGCCAGTGGGACTATGACATCCCTACAACAATATCAATTTGCTTCACTAGAGTTTTGATCACTCAGTCCGAGTGCTATACATAGTTTACATAAATATTTTACTATTATACTTTTTTTTTCTACCCTAGGTCCGACAGCACGGGCTGTGGTTTAGGGATCTGATCTGAATAGCCAGGTATTTCCTAGTCTTCCTCTCCGACCTATCCTACATATTGGGGATGCCATAGTTCCACTGGCTCCGGGCAATTGGGACTCTTGTGCGGTAATAATATATATTTTTTAAATATATATACATAAAGCAGAAAATCTGTTTACGAATACAGTAAAAAAAATACTTGCAAACAGTGAGCTCTGACGTCAGGAAATTTTCAATGCTTTTTTGCTTGTCATTTCTGATTGAGCGCAACCTTTTTTTTTGTTTTTACGTTAATACCGCACAAGAGTCTTAACTGCTCCAACCGTCTAGAGCCAGTGAGACTATGGCATCTCCAATAGGGGTATGTTGTGAGGCTGAAGTTAGTAGGGAGGGGAGGTAGATGAGGAAGGGGAAGGTTGGGAAGTACCTGGCTATTCAGATCTGGTCACCAAACATATATTTAAAGCAACGTTCCAATTCTGAATGGTAGTCTTCCACCAGGGCGATACTTGGAGTTTCTACCACTCTGGAACGTGCCGCAAATTTACAAGCGAAAATCCAATTTATTTGCGCACGCCGGGTTCGAAACCGCGACCTCTGGAAAAAAAAAGACAAGGAGGCATATTGTTTGTCACGTATTTTAAAATCTTAATCTGGAACGAAACCGGGCAGTAAAGTTATATTATAATTGAAAAAATAACAAGTGGAATAAAACTAACTGAAAAATAAGTATAATCTAGATAATAAAAATATATGTAAGAATCAGCTAAATTTTAAGCTACTATGATATGGTGATTGTGACCTGCCAGAAGTGACCCGCCAGGTAAGTATGTTGCTGTATATTTATATAAACTAGGAATTAATATTAAGTAGAAATTAAAATTTGTACAGCGCCCTTGAGGTGATTTTTCACTAAAACGGCGCTATACAAATTATCCAAATATTATTATTAATATTAATCTGTCAGAATAAATAAAATGTGAAGTCATTTAATAATTGCTATTTTTTATACAACAATACAATCCGGAACAACTGCAAAACGTTGCATATTGGATGCAATCAATAACTGTTGCATAACTTTTTCCAGATACTCTCAATATTTCACAAAACAACGCTGAAAACGACAGCGGCCGCCCAACAAGTAATATTCTTCTCAAGCAAACCCGTTCTTGCCCAAGAATGCCAGAATGCAAAAATGACGGAATGTAAGATGATGCATTCGGTGCTATGCAAGTGTAAACACGTGTTTTCGTTTGGCACGGTTCAAATTAATACAGCTACTAGAGATGGTCGATATCAGAAATGAATGTACCTGCAGTTTAATTTACCGGTGAATAATAATAATAATAATAAAATTTGGATGATTTGTATAGCGCCGTTTTTGTGAAAAATCACCTCAAGGGCGCTGTACAGATCTTATTTTCTATTATTACATATAAATTCCTAGTTTAAATAAGAAAATATTCAGGAAACATACTAACCTGGCAGGTCCTATCAGATAGATACACTTTTTAACTTATGATTATGATTTTTTTTTTCCGATTTAGGGCATGATTTGTATAGCGCCGTTTTTATGAAAAATCTCCTCAAGGGCGCTGTACAGATCTTATTTTCTATTATTAGATATTAATTCCTAGTTTAAATGAGAAAATATACAGGAACATACTTACCTGGCAGGTCCTATCAGATAGACACATTTATTAACTTAAGATTGTAATTATGTTTTTTTTTCCGATTTATCCGAGCAAAATTAAAAAAAAATGGACTTTCTGAATTTTTCGTACAGTACAGGATTTGGTTAAAATTTGTATATCTAAACGTGATTCGAGAGACAGATTATGTTGAGATTCTTTTAATGAATTTTAGGATATGAGAGTCTGAAAAGGTAAATTTTCAGTTTGGACCGAAATTCTGTTGGGCTCGTTATACATCTTAGTTCCGGAGGGAGTTTATTCCAAGCCTTCGGCCCCGATACTCCTGCAGCGCGATCTCCAAACTTAGTGTTTGGATTGCGTTTGGGTTTATATCAGCCTTCCGATAGCCGATGACGTTGCTGATCTAAGAGTCGACCGGTGACCGGCGAGGAGCCGGTCATTTATCCAGCTCCTTGTGCCAGAAAAGTTCTGCGAAGGATATTTTTTTATACTCAAATCGAAAAGTACTAGAAAATCGACAAAAGTTCCTACCAAAAAAAAAGTACTAGTCGGTAGAGATTCGAAATCAAAAAGCACCAGCAAATAGACAAAAGATCCTCCCTTAAAAAAGTACTGGCAAATCAACAGAAGAAAAAATGATTCCTCAGACAAATGACATCAATTTTATTTTATAAAAAAAGGAACTGTTTCCTCAGAAATAATATCGACGGTTCTAGTGACCGGCTTGGAACCGGTTCCTTTTAACCGGGACAGGAATATCGACCATCTCTAACAGCTACTAAAAAAAAACCTTTTGTTATTTGTCTCATTTTTATCTGGGCACAACGAATAAATTTGTAATTGCTGCCATCTACGACTACACTGCGAGATCATTTAAGGTAATCTTGATTAGAGCATATACTAGAGGAGAGTAAAACACATACATTTCGCAAGTGCGCCCCACTGTTGAATTTAGCAGCCACCTCTGGCCTGGAGCCCCTAAATAACTGAAAAAACCCTCGACACTGTGTAGAAACGGGCGGTGGGTTTGATAGAATCTCCTTATGGTCCATTTTGATCCCTTGCATAGTCGGGAAACTACCAAACGCGCGCCCAAAATTTGTACACGGTTGACATTCGATACATGAGAACGGGTCGCTTTTACGACTTACGTTCAACAGCTTGGCTGTGGAACGATTTGCCGGCCTCTGTGTTTAATCTGTGTAATAATCCTTAACTGATCAGCAGTTGAGAATTGTTGCAAACTAAATTATTTGATAGTTATTTAAAATAAAAATTTAAACTCAACTTGTTGATTTCTAGATTTATGCATAAATGTTCTTCATAAAATATTTTGTAAGCCATTGCTTATACACGCTCATGGGCTTAGATAAATAAATAAACAAAAGTTCAGTTTATTAAAAAATGTTATTTATAATCTAAGCACGAATGACCACCATTATCAATTTTTATAACAGCTGCTGGCCACATGGATAACATTCTCACAATGTTGTCACACCGCGATATCAGAGCTCCACACTCTTATGTGACAGTTTTAAGACCTGACGCCATATGGTCCGTGAGATAATTCTGACAGAATTTCATAGTAGCAGACGAGAAGCGGAGGATGCAAAGTGTCGCTTCCGCCTGGCCCCGCCGGGAGCTGGCGAGACAAACCGTCGATGGGAAAACAATGGCTGGACAGACAGATTGATTAATAATGCACCGATAAGTGATTCGACAGTCTTATTATATAACAGGCCGTGGAGAATTCTTAATGAAGCGGTGTGTGGCGTACTGTGGCGTGCACAGATGTTTTAATCAGGGTAGGCAGTGGGAAAAACAGCGAATTAATTGATAGTAGAGATAGGTACCAACAAATGTCACTGATTGATATTGAATTTGTTCTTTAAAAGCACTGCCTTAGCACTAACAACGATACTACCACAAACGAGCCACTTGAAAGCGCAACAGCTCACAGCATACATATTTTGTGTAGTCTAGTGAACATAGAAAAATACTACGTTGGCGGCGTTTGAGCGTATGTAAGAGTAGTTTCTGATTCGGAGACTTTATAGTAGGCAGAAAGGAGCGTGAAAAGAATATATATAATGAAAGAAGAAGTCGGGGACGCCCGAGGGACATGGCACGATCAAGTTAATCAAATACTTGAATCGGGCCATTTGAAGAGTCAGAATAACAGAATAGTATGTATAAGACGATGTACGAATGTGAATGAAGCAAGGAGTGTGTGCCAAGACAGAGTTGTATGGCGGTCCGTCCTATCTGCCTACCCCTGCGGGGAAACGGCGTGACTATTAGTTAGTTTTCATTGAAAGGTGGGTGGGGTATTCGCGGCGGTGTAATTAGCAAAATTTCTGTAAGTGTGGATTAATTTTATCAACAATTTCATATTATTTAATGAAATATCATACATATTTTTATGCGAGTACAGCAGGGTGGGCAGCGCTGATGTGCCTTTATGGAGTGCACGCCTCTGGTGGTGTACATATTAACTAACAATCTGCAATCTGATGATGCGTCAAATAGACATGAAAATACCTCTCGTATGAAATTTGAGAAATTTGGAGGTAGAGTATTCAACGCGCTGAGTTCGTGTTCTTTGAATAATATGCCGTTTGATTTAAGGTCAGAAACATGCTTTGAAAACTTTTAGAGTCAATTAAAAACAAACTTATTTATTGAAAGCTAACTTATACAATAACTAATGTAATGCCCTTGGGGTGATTGAATCAGTTAATGACGCTATGTCAAGTGAAAATATTATTTTAAAGCAGCAAATCTGTTTGTTTGCCTCAGCAAAAACACTTGAGTGAGAAGAAGGTGAGCTCTGGGGGTCAAGGAAACTAGCATTTTGTCTGACTAAAATTCATAGATAAATGCATCTATTTTCAGTTAGTAACGTATTTACCATTAGTAATTAGAGATATTGAAAATCCATGTAATATTTTTTTTTAATACGATAAAATACCACACTATTGCTTACTTCATATTTTCAATTGTTTGATAGGAAATATTATAGATATGGTCGATATTCCTGTCCCAGTTAAAAGGAACCGGTTCCTAGCCGGTCACTGGAATCGTCGATATCATTTCTCCGAGGAACCGGTTCCAAATTTTCGCAAATAAAAATATCGATATCCTTTGTCCGTTCTTTTCGTGTTTTTTTTTGGCGAGTTCCAAGCAGTTTCAGTTCTGTTCGTTTTCAAATCTCTACCGACTAGTGTTTTTTTTTTGGCGAGGAACTTTTGTCGATTTCATAGTACTTTTCGAAAAAATCCCCTTCTTGGAACTTTTCTGGCACCAGGAACCGGTTCCAAAAAGAACTGGATAAATAACCGGTTCCTCGCCGGTCGCCGGTAACTGGAACCGCAGGTACACCCAATTCTGATATGGACCATCTCTAAAATATTATGATTTCGATAAAAAGAGCTGAAATCTGGACAAAATTAGCTAAATAATAAAAAAAAATATTTTGAAAAAAATTGCGGTTTGGTTAAAAAAAAATGATTCATTTTTTTCAGTCTGTATATTTCTAAAGAGTTATAAACAAAACGAAAGGATTTTGTTTTAAAAAAAGTTACGGCCTTTACTTTAACAGGCAATATTAGAATCAAATATATCTGAAAATTACAACAAAATAAAATAGTATTTTGTTCATTGTGAATACCGCACAAGAGTCCTAACTGCTGGGGAAGAGAAAGGTTGGGAAGCACCTGGCTATTCAAATCTGGTCACCAAGCACGGTTAAAGCCATTTCAAGCAACATTTCGATTCTGAATGTCGGTCTTTCACGAGGGCTATACTTAGAGTATCTGCCACTCAATTATTCACTTATCGATTGGCCGCCATAGCATGATGCCTGTTCGATACCATTTCGGGTCATTTGTGTCCGTTTCGAAGCCTACGTACTCGGTCCGAGTCATTCGTTCCTATTCTATTAACGAGTAGATGTATCCAGTCGAGGTAGACACCGCTCGAAACCAAAAATGGCAACATTGCAGCCAGCGAGTGGGCTCGCGAGCATTGAGTTCATTATTTCTGAATAAAAACTTTTCGCATTGATATAAAAAGCCGCATTTCCTTCTATGGTGAATCTAGTTCCTTGAAAAAAATCTATTCAGATACAAGATGAAAGGGAATTATTATTCTAAAATGTGCATTCATAATCTTAACTATAAAGCAGAAAGTGTTTTTGTGTCCGAAGCACCAAAAAAAAACTCTCTAACGGTGAGCTCTGGCGTCGTGAAATTTTGACAGGTCCATCTGTCTGTCAACGTAAGTGTTTTTAGTTAGCAACTCCATTTCCTTTAAGAGTCATAGGCCTTTAAAATACGCATTTATTCGTCACAAAATAATACAAGACGCCATATTGTTTTTTTTTCACATTTTTGTAGAAAAGATTTTGGAGTAATGATGTTGACATTTCGACGAAACCGGGTAGTAATTATGCGAGTAAAAATATGCGTTTTTGTTTTACTTTTAGCCTCTTTAGATATCGGTGAATTACTGTATAGGGAGATGATTGAAATAAATCTAATAAAGAAAACAAATAAATAAAAAAGAATAAGTAAATAAAATAAATAAAACAAATAAAATAAATAAAATAAATAAAATAAATAAAATAAATAAAATAAATAAAACAAATAAAATAAATAAAATAAATAAAATAAATAAAATAAATAAAATAAATAAAATAAATAAATAAAATAAAATAAATAAATATAAAATACAGATTGCTGTATACGTCATTTTCTCACAAATATCACAGCAAATAATTATAATTAAAGGTAAGTCGGAATAGCAAGGTTATACGCCAACGTATTCCGGAGGCAATTGACACTTACTCCAGCGTAACGTATCAGTTGGTTTATTTTTAAATTTGCCTACAGAGAAAGCGTCAGTTCACGATGACTCGTAATATTATTTTGATAATGAAACGGATATCCGCAAAAACTAGCGGAACTACGAGGGTACAGGTGCCTCTATCCTAGCCATTTACCTTTTCAAAAATCGAACAAAATTTGAATACACGAAGGTACAAATCGACATACTTAACTTTGGAGCGGTTAAGTCGCCAGTGTAGATTTTAAGGATACAAAAGTAGAGTATATATTTCGACCGTTAATTCTTCTTTGGCCACCTGTAAAATTAAGTGTGTCAAACTGACCAACTAACCATCACGCCCTTAGAGTAACGTAGAGACCTAACATTGCGAAATTTTGTCCGCACTTTTTGACCAAGGATTGACCAAGGGAGGTATGACGTATATGCTTCCAGCCAATCGGATGCGAAGAAAACCGTAAAGATAAACATTATTCTGTCTTTATCTGTTTGCCAACAATTTAGCGTTAGTATCATGAGAAAGAAAGAGACCGGGATACTTTCAGAAGCCGTACAATATGGGTATTCCCCACTGTAATGGTTTCTTATGTGACAGCTAGTAAATATCTCTAAGTTAAAAATATTACGAATCCACTAAAACTCATTTCAAACGGAAGTTTATTATATTGGAACGAATAGTCCAAAGATTAATTACATATTGGTGTAAGTTACTAGTTGTTTTGTAGGTTAGAATGTTAAATATTTGAGATCTAACTAAAAAAGACGATTTTTATGGTACATACGTGTGAAAACTGTTTGTTTTTGGTCCTTTTGTACTTCGATTGAAGCAACCAAGTATAGCACATATGGCCATGATGTTTTGCTAGATATCGGACAAAAAATAACTCAAGTTTTTAACTATTTACGCACTTTTGACAGTCCGTTCGCCTGACACTCCAAACCAGAATGAAGCTCGTACAGATCAAATATTGCGGACATGGTATTCAGCACGCCCCAAATCGTGTATTGGTTTCAACAATTGTTTGTCTCTTTTTCTCATATGCGTATAGAACCGAGCATAAAGAGAGAGCTATATTTTGCGAGTTTGTCAACGATTTGTCACAAATTAGTACGGTCTCTTTATATTGTTACTCTAAGATCACGCCCTTCCCCGCAGGGGTAGGCAGATAGAACGGACCGCCATACAAATCCGTCTTGGCACACACTCCTCGCTTCGTTCACATTCATACATCGTCTCATACATACTCTTCTGTTATTCTGACTCTTCACATGACCCGACTCATGTGTTTGGTTCATGTGCCATGTCTTCCTCGGGCGTCCCCGACTAGTTCTAGCCACGCCCAGGTCTAACCGAGTCCGGCAAACCTCATAAAAACTGACTACAGCAGCGCCCTCTCTTGTATATTATTGCTCTGAGGATATATGCTAAATACTGTGTGGGCAAAGAAGATGGCGTCCGAAATAAAGTAAGATGAATGGCAGATGATATCATAACTCCTTATGTTTTGATTTATAAAGCCAATTATTATTAGATGTCATCTTTCTCGAACATGGTCACTTCAACGGGCGATATTTCTGAATCGTGAGAGGCGAATTTTATTAGATGTATGTCAAGACCGAAACGTGTGGAGCCATTTTCACTAACCCTTAAATTGCGTAAAAAAATTATTAAGGGTTTTTTTTTTAATTTACGTCACTATCAAAATATATATTAGACTAGTTGACTTACAAAGAAAAAATAGTTTAATCCACTCATTTCAAATATAAAATAATGTCTGCTACATGCATTATAGGTAGGTACTTTATTAGGTAGGTAGGGATTTGTGAAAGATTATTTTTAAAATTTGATAATTTCATTTAAGGCTCGGCACCCAAAATGTCGCTAAACGTCACTTTGTAGCATTCTAATCTTAGAGTATATAGAGTGGTATGTATCCAAGGCAGTGTAGTAAGTTTTTGATGATTTTTACCGGACTTGGCGGATCTAGGCGTGGCTAAGACTAAGGTTATAGTATTTATACATCCGTTCATAGCACATATCGACATAATGTTTATGTTTATTCGTAGAACCACATTTTCACAGTATTGTTATCAACAAAAATATAGCAAATACCTTAAAAAACCGTTTAGTTGTGTCAAGTTTAGTGGCATAATAAAAAATGTGGGCGGAGTTCCACGGTGACCCAAGAGGCCAATATGATTGTGACAGTACATAAAAGCGGTGTATTATATTTGTTGTCTCTTTCTGTCTCGTGGTGTACGACGTAAAAACCCGGAGAAAGTGATTTATCGCAAGTTTGAATAGGTTGGGTAAAAATAATTAGCTCTCTCCCCATACATTGTTACTCCAAGATTCTAATACAAGGAATACTGCGCATGATTTATATGTAAATTCTACAAGGGCGGTTAGGAAATTGTTTTTTCAAGCTGTGATCTTTTAAATTCTATGAAAAACGTACTAAAAGGTGCAAATTTGAAAACCAGCGAAGTCATTTTTGAACCTTTTACTTAAAATTTCAGTATGAATTTCATAAATAATTAAAAAGATTACTGTTTAAGAATTGTATTCACTGGAAACCTTAGACATTTTTTAACCACCCGTATGTAAATAACAGATAAATCATTTGCAGTATTGCTTGCATTAGAAAACCAAAAATTACGTTTTTTGGGTGCTGACCCTTAACATCAGTTACAAATTTGAAAAGTTTACACTCGTGCGTGCGTAGATACTCACAAAGGAAATTATTTATATTAATAATAAAAGAACACTTTGTTTTAAAACCACAAAATTTATTATGATAAATGCCAACCGGTTTCGCTTGGATCAAGCTTCGTCAGGCCACATATAATAACTAAAAACTAACTTTTTTGGCCTTCGTCATAATAATTTTTGTGGTTTTAAAACAAAGTATTCTTTTATTATTAATATAATGTCTAACCACCATGTGATTGCTTCTTACGAAATAAATATTTATAGTTAATTATCTTAAACAATTGCCCACATTACCATAAAAAAAAATTAAAAAACATTTTTTTTCCGTAACTTATTCTAAAAGCAACTATTGAGGTAGAATGTGGAATCGGAAGGCAGTGATTATCAAGGCTTTATGTGACTGAACCGTGAATCATTTTTTTGATCGGCATTCGCTAGAAGATGACACTGTAAAAATAAGTCACAATAATTCCACTTTAATATTTATTATTAAACAAATATTATTATCAACTGAATATTGGGTCATGTTGTGGGAGGAATCATATTAAACAAAGGGTGACCTTGGGGAAAGACAAAAATTAAATAAATAATACTAGATATGATATGGAAACCGAATATTCCGTCATTGGGGGTAAGAAAAAGTTAAAAGGAATGAGTCAGATATAGAGTAGAAATCTAGATATATTTTTCTGAGAGAAATTATTTCCCTCAGGGCCTATGTCATCTTTAGGGTTCCTGTGTGGAGTGTCTTTTTGAGGGAATAAGTGATTTGACGGCCTCCATGGTCGAGTGGTAAGACGCTCGACTACGAATCCAAAGGTCGCAAGTTCAAACCTGGCGTGCGTTAATAACTTTTATTTAATTAATATGTGTCATAACACATTTAATTAATATTAAAATAATAAAAAAAGTGTACTTGCGGCACGTTCCGAGTACGTTACGAGTGGTAGATACTCTAAGTATCGCCCTGGTGAAAGACCACCATTCGGAATCGAAACGTTACTTGAAATGGCTTCAGCCGTGTTTGGTGACCAGATCTGAATAGCCAGGTACTTCCCAGCCTTCCTCTTTCCAATCTCCTTCCCCTCCCCACTGCCTTCAGCCTCACAACATACCGTATTTGGGGATGCCATAGTCTCACTGGCTCGTAGAAGGTTGGGAGCAGTTGAGACTCTTGTGCGGTATTCATATATTTTTTTTTTTCAAAGATCCTGGGTCTTGAAGAGGTCCACGTTGTAGAAGGGAAGAAACACATAGACCGACAAATCATTCCACAGCCGAGCTGTTAAACATAAGAACGAGTCGTAAAAGCGACCCATTTCATGTATTGAATGCAACCGTGTACAAGTGTTGGGTGCGCCTTTGGCGAGTTTCCCGACTAGGGGTCAAAGAGATCAATGACGCAAGTTCCTCAGAGCATCTTCCATTGAAATACCGGTAGAACAAGAATAGCGTTCCCTCCTGACATCTGTGCTCTAAAGACTGCAATCCGTTTGTTAACCGGACCGCCCGCTTCTGCACCAGACCATACATATAGACCAGAGGTGGCTGCCAAATTCAACAAGTATTTACGACTTGTACAAGGTCAGCAGTTGTGTACTATCTAATTATCTGCGGGCACTGTACAGTACGCCCAGACTCTTTACTCTGGCAATATTCAGATCTAGTTACACTATTTTATTAGTTCATACCTTGATTCATCTCTCACCTTCTTGATTGCAACTCATCCAGTTCAACATCCTTGCCGTAGACTCAGAAACAATGAATTGCTGTTCCTCAATCCTCACTCTACTAATTATAGGTATCATCCCCACTGTCCAGAATGTCGAGACTTATTAACTCAAGCCATGGTCTTGAAAGTTTTGGTACCAGTCTAAATGATTTTTGACATTCTTTACGACTCTACCAAAACTTTGACTTGACCTTGGCTTTGACTTGAATGCTCTATCTCAGTGATTCCCAAAGTGGTCTATATCGACCCCCAGGGGTCTACGTCAGTGAAAAAAAGATTTGGGGGTCCATGAAATGAAAATGGGGGTCCACGGTAGTGGATCTCAACATACACTGATAGTACCTATTTAGGTACTTACGCAATACTATCTTATAATGGACTTTAATTCTCTGATTATATTAGTAAAAATATTTTTTGCGGAAGATATTTTGCCGATTTGCTAGTACTTTTCGATTCCAAATCTCTACCGACTAGTGCTTTTTTTTCGGAGGGTAAATTATGTTGATTTGCTAGCACTTTTTGGGGGAGGATTTTTTGTTGATTTGCTAGTACTTTTCGATTTCAAATCTCTACCGACTAGTGCTTTTTTTCGGAGAGGAATTTTTGTTGATTTGCTAGCACTTTTCGATTTGGGATCTCTGCCGACTGGTACTATTTTTTGACGAGTTCGACTACAATTGAAGTGTTCACCGTGAAGGATTCATTTCAAAGAACTAGCAGTTGCTGAAGCGTTCACAAAACTTTTTTTTCAAAAGTTTTTCCCAACGCTAAAAAAAATCAATACTAGGAAAGCAGGGGGTCTATACAAAACAGAAAAAATCGACAAGTGGTCTACGGGACAAAAAAGTTTGGGAACCTCTGCTCTATCTTATGTATATTTGGTTCTGTTTTTGCCATTGCTTCATTTAATATTATGTATGTGCTGTTCTTTCTCTATTGCTTCTTTTTCTCAGTAGATTTTTTTGGAATTGTCCGTTAGTTCATAAATAAAATAAACAAAATCTCAAAAAGTATTTTTTCTTCACATTTGTATTTGAAACGATTCTTTTGCATCAACAATCAATGGCGAATTCCCTTTAGGGACACAATTACGTAGTACACGATACTGTGTCATGAGTATAAAAATCGCGAACGATTTTAACAGACGTGAAAGTAAAAACTAATATTCGTAACAGAAACTAGTTCTAAAAGACCAGGGTCAAGAAGCTGTTCGTTTATTAAAAAAGGTAAAACAAGAACATCCCAGTGAATAAAAATAACCTATTAATTATTAAAAGACGATACGTATTAATACTTGGCACGTGGTAGTAGGTACTGACTGCTAAAAATATTAGACATAACGTATTATTAGATGCAAAATATTTATAATAAAATGAGCGCACGCGCACAAAGACCGTTCTAAAGTCCAAACATTAACTTACACTAGGGGAACGGCGTAATGGTTAGTTAGTTAGTTTTTTTATGAAAATGAATTTAAATTCTAGACGTTTATTTTGTACGCTGTCTGTACACATGGAAAACACACAACACGCCGTATTAAATCAGAACATAATGTACTAGAGTGACAGTGAGCGTAATAGAATTCGCAAGGCCAAGAGATTATCTGGGTCGGTGGCGAGATTAAACGGCAGCGTAACATTGTCGGGTCATAGATCGACAGTAATGAACACAAACTGAAATAATAATTATGACTGTACTTCACATTAAAATGTGATTCACAAATATGAACCGACTCGCACGAAATCAAGTACCCCCTAAGCTGGTGGCGATAAGGTTGAAATTGCCAGTAGACGCCCGCCGCTTGTTTCGAATTAGGCAAAAAAAAAGATAAATATTATAAGGTTTTCCTATCAGAGTCCAAAATACTTAATTTTTCATATAATATTATACAGCAAAAGCTAAATAACTAATTATCACACCGTTTCCCCGCAAGGGTAGGCAGAGGACGGACCGTCTTGGCACATACTCCTTGCTTTATTCACATTCATGCATCGTATCATACATACTTGACTTAATTTGACGGCCTGCATGGTCGAGTGGTAAGACGCATCAGATCCAGATATTGGGCTGACGCACCTGGGCGCCTATAAATTCAGATCGCGTGCTGAGATAACCAGTGCGATTTACGACAGTAACAAACTGAATGCCGTGCGGCGTAGTGCATTATCTAGTGTGACATACGACATAGTTCGGTGTGAGATTCGATATTACTTGATGCTATGACAACTGCAAATGTAAAGACAAACTCTAAGAGGTAGAACACACCGGTCGCAGAGCGTAAGTGAGCAAAACGAGGTTAATGCATTCTCAAATACATAATTACTAGAATAATTATATTACGCATTTTAAATTACGTTTCAAACGTACAGAGTCAAGTGTTTTATTTCATCAAACTTTGAGATAGTACTCGCAAGATGTCAAAGACGTCAGGATTAAGTTTTGTTAAATGTGATAATAATAATTATTCATCATTCTTTACGATAATAATCTTCGAAGATTACAATTTATTATGTCTGACATCGTTGACTCTACCAAAACCTTGTTCAGGCTTTGACTTGAATGTTCTACAAACACCCTGATGTGTGGCAGTGAGGCATGGAACTGGCAGAAGAAGGATGAAAGTAGACTGAATGCTGTGGAAATGAGATCCCCGAGGCGTAAGTGCGATAAAACCTTAGAGTACATAGAGTAGTATCTATCCAAGGCAGTGAAGTCAGTTTTGGACTTGTTTTTGATGGTTTTAACATGACTCGGCGCAGTTGGGCGTGGCTAAGACTAAGGCTACGGTATTTATACATCCATTCATATCACATATCGACATAATGTTTTTGTGTATTCGTATAGCCACTTTTTCACAGTATTTTTTATCAACAAAATATAGCATATAACCTAAAAAACCGTTTAGTTGTGTCAAGTTTAGTGGCATAATAAAAAATGTGGGCGGAGTCCCGCCAGTGTTACTTCAAGGAACCAGCACCTTAAGATCATTATGACAGTATATAGAAGCGGGCCAAGAAATTAGTTGTCTCTTTTTCTCTCATGGTGTACGCCGTAAAAGCCCGGAGAAAGTGATTTTTCGCAAGTTTGTATCGGTTGGGTAAAAATAATTAGCTCTCCCTCCATATATTGTTGCTTCAAGGATAAAACCATGTATGACCGTGTTAAAAATGTGAATATCCTGGAAAGAATGCAAGGCTGATGTAAGCGTAATGAATAGGATCGAGAGACGTTTAGATGGTTTGAGCATGTAGAGCAAATGAATGAAGAAAGGAGTGTGAAAAGAATATATGATGCGAAAGTGAATGGAAGAAGAAGTCGGGGACGCCCGAGGAAGACATGGTACGATCAAGTGAATCAAATACTTGAATCGGACCACGTGAAGAGTCAGAATAAAAGAAGAGTATGTATCAGACGAAGTATGAATGTGAACGAAGCAAGAAGTGTGTGACAAGACAGAGTTTTATGGCGGTCCGTTCTCTCTGCCTACCCCTGCGGAGAAACGTCGTGATGGTTAGTTAGCTTCTTCAAAATGTATGGTATATTTTTGTCATTGCTTCGTTCAAATATTATGTATGTGCTGTTTTTTCTGTGTTGCTCTTTTTTCTCAATTCGTGTTGTGTATTTTTTGTAATTGGACAGTGGTCCGTTAGTATAAAAATAAATAATTATTTCAAGAATTAGCAAGCAAAACTACGTCATATTTGAAGAATCTTGTTAGGCTGAAAGACGTGAAGGAGAGGAATTGGAAGATTGGGAAGTACCTTGCTATTCAAATCTGGTCGCTTAACATAATAATAATATTTGAATGATTTGTATAGCGCCGTTTTTGTGAAAAATCTCCTCAAGGGCGCTGTACAGATCTTATTTTCTATTATTAGATATTAATTCCTAGTTTAAATGAGAAAATATACAGGAACATACTTACCTGGCAGGTCCCATCAGATAGACACATTTATTAACTTGATTATAATTGTGTTTTTTTTTTTCCGATTTAGGGCATGGGAGCGAAATTTAAAAAATGGACTTTCTGAATTTGTCGTACAGTACAGGATTTGGTTAAAATTGTATATCTAAAGGTGATTCGTCGAGAGACAAATTACGTTGAGATTCTTTTAATGAATTTAAGGATATGAGAGTCTGAAAAGGTAAGTTTTCAGTTTGGACGGAAATTCTGTTGGGCTAGTTATACATCTTAGTTCCGGAGGGAGTTTATTCCAAGCCTTCGGCCCCGAAACTCCGAAAGCGCGATCTCCAAACTTAGTATTTGGATTAGGCCACTTCAAGCAACATTTCTATTATGAATGGCGGACTCTCGCCAGGGCGATACTGAGAGTTTCTTCCACATTGGGACGAGAAGTAAGTAAACTAAACATTATCGAATTAAGGATCGGCACCAGAAAATACACACATTTTGGCTTTCTAATGCAAGCAATACTACAAAGGATTTATTTGTAAATTCTATGTGTGTAGTTAGGAAAATGTCTAAGGTTTTTTAAAAAAAGTTGACTGTAATCTTTTAAATTCTTAATGAATTGCATACTGGAATTTTAGGTAAAACGTTGAAAAATGTCTTCGCTGGTTTAAACTGCACCTTTTACTGACATTTTAGGATGTTATTCATAGAATTTTAAAAATTACAGCTTATTTTTTTTATTCACTAGTGATTATGTCCTGCCAGGAAAGTATGATGCTGTATATTTATATAAACTAGGAATTAATATTTACTAGAAATAAAGATTTGTACAGCGCCCTTGGGGTGATTTTTCACAAAAACGGGGCAATACAAATTATCCAAATATTATTATTATTAAACCTTAGACGTTTCTTAGCTGCCCATTTAGAATTTGCAGATAAGTCATGTGCAGTATTGCTTGCATTAGAATGCTATAAAGTGACGTTTAGCGCCATTGGCGCCTGAGACTTAAATCTGAATATATTTAAATTAAAACTAATGAAATAAAATCAATATTACTGTATAACTAATAAATGAAATAGCTTATATAACTAGCTGAGGTCAAGTGATGTTACATTAATTGGTTGTTGTCAACTCACTGATATTAAAAATAATAAAAAAAAACGAATTAAAAAATGATGATTTTAGATTCCGATTTATTTTGTTTCCTGATAGAAAAAAAAGAAGAAGAACATAGATCGATTTGAAGAGGATGCAGTTTTCTTTGATGAAATGTGTGTTTAGAGATGATATCTACTTTACTTTCCAGCATTACCGACTATTTCCTTTACAGAGTGTAAACACAAAACACACGAGACCATACACATCCTGTTGGATTGCGTCCATCACTATTTCTATTTACAAATAATAAACATGGATTTTCAAAATATTGACGTCTGGCAACACACAACTGTGAAACTATAATGAATTGGGTAAAACTCAACTTTCATTCAAAATGAGGAAAACGCATTGGAAGAAAACAATGGACTGAAGACAATATAATAAGGCATTTTGTTTCCTTTAATGATGCTAAAACATTACTTTTTGGAATTTTAATACAAGCAATACTGTAAATGATTTATCTGTAAATTCTACATGGGCAGAAAATGTTTAAGGTTTCCAGTGAATACAAACTTTAAGCTGTTATTTTTTTAAATTCAATGAAAAACATACTAAAATGTGCAGTTTAAAAACCAGCGCAGCCATCTTCGAAAGTTTTACCTGAAATTCCAGAGTGCATTTCATAAATAATTAAATAGATTACTGTTTAAAAACTGTATTCACTGGAAACCTTAGACATGACATGGTATAGAATCGACAGATAAAGAATTTGTAGTTTTGCTTGTACTAGAAAAACAAAGAGTGTGTATTTTTAGGTGCTGACTCTTAAGTATTTTTGATTAGCGTCCTACCAACACCAAAACGAACATTTCAACATTATATTTCGACAGAAACTGAAAACCATATTTTACGGAAAACGTCTTAGATTTTTTGCAACGTTAGGCCCTCTGCACACGGAGATACTCAAAAGAAACTGATCACGGACGCAAATTACTAGCCAGTCCGCGATGAGTTTGAACCTTAGTAATTAAATGTGACACCGCACACGGCGCTATCGTTACTAACGCTTTAGTAAAAAGTTGCTAGGAAACTCGACCTGTCGACTCGTTTTTGACTTGAGTTGCCTAGTTTCTCCTCCTAATAAATACATTAACGTTTCTTGTCACATCATTTTATTCAATAATTTATTTTTTATTCACGAAAACGAACGATCGACAAGTAAATGCAGAATTAGTGGGAGAAAAACATCGCGTTTCAACTTCAATTTAGAAATATCCCACGTAACTACAAATAATGTTTACAAATTGACGTAAAATATATGAAATTTAGTGCTTGAATTTAAACCCGAAAGATAAGATTGGACTACCGTTGAAGCGTAAACATTTTCGGGGTAAAATAAACATAGCTTGTTATTCACGATCGAAATCAAGAAACGTAAACTTGAAATTTATTCAAAAACCGAACATTGGAAAGGACTGAAAAAAACTACAAAAAATGTTGATTATTCAAATTTATCCCTGTTCAAACATTTATTGTTTTGAAGATAAAAACAAGATCTATTGGATGGTTCATTTTTTCAACAATACCGCTGCTAGTTTGAGAGAAAAATTAGATTATAAATAAAACAAAACAAATAATATTGCGAACAGACAAGTTAAACAGTAAACAAGGAAAATTACAATCATTATTCCCTTACAATAGAAAGAGTTCAAAATAAATTCCTAAGATTTATTAACTTCAGAATGGGCATATTAAGGGAATCTATCAATTACGATTATCTTCTATTTCACCTTAATTTATCGAGATTGTCTGAACGGAGAATAATTACCGACTTGATTTGCTTATACAAAATTATAAGTTCAAAGATTGACAGGCCTGAACCATCAAACTTGATTTCATGTTCCTAGCAAGATGGTTACAATGCAGTACCTACCGTACTATTGCAGCGATTCTGCTTCAACCTCGCAATTCAACACGCCTATGCGACGAATGCAACAACTGGGAAACACATACTCCGATGTCGCTGATATATTTAACATGTCAATATCAAACTATAAGTCTAATTTAGTACAGTTGTTGTCATCTGGCAGAGCTAAACTGATAGTTGGACCTGTTTTTTAATATTTTTTTTCTTCTGCTCTTTTATAATATTTTGTATCTGCTATTCAATACTTTTTTAAATTTTTATTTTACAATATTTTTTTGCACTAATGAGGTTTTTGTTTTAAAAAAATGTTAACATTTATATAAAAGTCTATAACGGGAGTAAATAAATAAATAAATAATATTATCAGTCACGTAACATGTACGTACGAGCAGATAATAGTAATAAAAAATGAACGCAGGATAAAAATAGTGAAACGCTCCTATGACGCACAGTTAAGGTGGTTTCAGTAAGACCATATTTATTATTGACTTAAGATAAGTAGAAAGTTGGTTGTCGAATGTCGGACGTGGAATAATTTATGTATTTCGTAGGGGGCAATAATGTTGAAATGCATGTTACCTGACAACTAACGGCTATCAACAGAAAAGCGTGGTTGACGATTTTGTAAATTAATTCCTTTACACAGTTTCGCAAAAAATACAACTAGCTAATAATATCAAATTAAATATCTGGAAATTTATATTAATTGTGTGCGAGACAATTAAGAAAATTCTCAATAAATAACGCTAAAGTACACATTTAGATATTGAATAATTCCATTAGGTCCGGCTGATTTATCGGAACTGTTTAGATCGGCAAACATCATCGGCTATCGGAAGGTTGAAGGAACCAAGGCGCACACCCGACACTAATTTCGGAGAGGGTGCTGCAGGAATGAACTAACTAAATAATCATCGCGCCATTTCTCTGCAGGGGTAGGCAGAGAGGACGGACCGCCATAAAACTCTGTATTGGCACACACTCCTTGCTTCGTTCACACTCACACATCGTCTCATACATACTCTTCTGTTCTGACATTCTTCACATGGCCCGACTCAAGTATTTGATTCAATTGATCGTGCCATGTCTTCCTCGGGCGTCCCCGCCTTCTCCTTCCATTCACTTTCGCGTCATACATTCTTTTCACACTCCTTTCTGCGTTCATCCGCTCTACATGCCCAAACAATCTAAGCGTCCCTTTCTTGATCCTATTCATAAGGCTGCAGGAGTGGCAGGACCTAAAGCCTGGAATAGACTACCACATGCTCTGAGAATGATAAAAGACTCGACAGAGTTCAGAGCTGAACTCAAATCTCATATTTTTAAAACATCATAAAAATAAGTAACAAAATTCCCTAATTTACGAAGCTAGGCTACCCCGATAGAAAAAAATATGAAACTCACCAGGATAATATTTTTTCATGCAATGATCGGCAAATTCTCGATCTACAGCCGAACAAAAAGTTCTAAGCTTTTTCACAGCCCGCGACATATATAAATAATTAATATGCAAAGATCAATAAGTTAATGCCAGCTATAGTTCTGGGTATTTTGATAGTTTAAGGGTACATTTAGGCATTGTTTTAAGTTTTGTAAAGCGCCCTTGAGGTGATATTTAAAGACCCCGCGGCAAGAACTTGTTAACTAACATTTTTGTCAAAAATGAGTTAGTATTCTCACTAAACTAATTCTGGTACACTCTATCCAATAAACACTCTTTGAGGTCATGAAAATGGCACGAACGTGAAAAATCAAAGAGTTGAACATGTTAACTGCAAATTTTTTTGTAACTGAAATATTTTTTGATGGCAACAACATGTTATCCTTCAATAATAGCATTAAGCTGAATTCACACCAACGTCCGGATCCGCTCAGTGACGATATTGTTCTGCATGAGAGCTTATTAATATGGTATGAATATCAATCAAGGACTGTGTGCCAAGATAAAGTTGTGTGGCAGTATATCCTCTCTGCCCACCCTTGTGATATTTAACTACTTAGTTAGTTATATAAGAATTTTGATGTGTAAAAATACTTATATCGCAGATTTTTTTTATTATTAAAAACCATTTTTTATCACTAAATAATATTTTAAATAGTTTTTAATTATAAAAAATCTGCGATGTGAGTATTTTTACACATCAAAATAATTATTCAACTAACTAAGTATTTATGGTTTTAAAGTTTATTTTGTAGAACTCCATTTTAATTTTTAGGTTTTTTACTTTTATTTAAACAATAATTATTATTATTTTAATTTTTAAAAAACAGTTTTTAGTTAAAAGCTCTGCGATGTAATTATTTTTACGACAGCTGTTTCGCCTTCTGAGGGCATTATCAAACTGACAGTTGACAGACAGTTTGATAATGCCCTCAGAAGGCGAAACAGCTGTCACTCCTGAAATGATATTAACTAAAAACTGTTTTTTAAAAATTAAAATAATAATAATCAAAAGAAAAAACTAACTCTTGCACATGGGTGGGCAGAGGGTATACTGCCACACAACTTTGTCATACTCCTTGATTGATATGCATACCATATCAATAAGCTCTCTTGCGGAACAATATCGTCACTGAGCGGATCCGGACGTTGGTGTGAATCTACCATTATATTGCAGAAATGCATTAAAATGCTAAATTACATATTAAGTTAGTATGTTAGCTATAATTTTGACCTGTTATTTGATATTTTTTTCTTTTCTTTTCTTTTACAATATTTTTTAACCTGTTATTTATTAAATATCATTAGTTCTTTTCATCTTAAATATTTTTGTATCTGTTATTCAATATTCCTTTTTATTTTATTTTACAACATTTTTTACATTACTTATGAAGTTATTGTTTTAAAAAAAATTAAATTGGTGTAAAAGCTTACAACGGGCGTAAATAAATAAATAAACATTCATAAAAAATAGTTAGTGGATTTGTGATGGTGCACACAATTTCTTAACAAAACGCAAAATGCTAAATATCTCAGAATGACTCGACAGTTAGTTAACAGGTTCTTGCCGTGGAGTCTTCATTTCACAAAAGTGGCGCTTTATAAATTAACCAAGTATTATTATTATTAGTAAATAATAATTCAATAAATATTCAAGAACGTGCCGAGTTCGTACTCTCAACTGACCGAGTACTGGCAAAACAACCGTGCAGTACTCTCAGTAACGCCCGTGTATCCTGTCTCATCTCGTCTGCTGCCTTGTGGGGCGAGTCGGATGTGGCGGAGGATGTGAAGGACCGTGATGATGATCATTATTGTCATTACCGTCGAAGAGAGGAGCGCGGATTGGGAGAGCGGTTGCACAATCGATCTCGATGATTGCAGATGGAAATGATTGTTCTGAATGAAGATGAGCATCCAATTTTGAATAATGAATGTTGTACAAGGCCTGTTCAAAAGAAAAGGTGAATTTTGAATTTTCGCGGTCTGTGTACATTCGATTATCGATTTTTGTTGTTGTTGTTATGTTGGTACACATATGTTTATCATATGTTAGCATTATCAACCATTTTGGATTAGTGGTTTGTTTTTGACTTGAAGTAACAATATATGGAGGGATAGCTAATTTGTTTTACCCAACCCATCCGAAATTGTAATAAATCACCTTTTCCGAGTTTTTACATCGTACACCATGAGAGAGAAAGAGACAATAAATTTCTTGGACGGCTTCTAAATACTGTCGTAATGATCTTAAGCTGGTTATTTTCGCTGGTTAACGGCGGGACTCCGCCCACATTTTTTTATTTTGCCACTAAACTTGACACAACTAAACGGTTTTTTAGGTTAGATGCTATATTTTTGTTGATAAAAATACTGTGAAAAAGTGGCTATACGAACACACAAAAACATTATGTCGATATGTGATATGAATGGATGTATAAATACCGTAGCCTTAGTCTTAGCCACGCCCATTTGCGCCGAGTCATGTTAAAATCATCAAAAACAAGTCCAAAACTGACTTCACTGGCTTTGGCTTGGGCTACCTCTTGTATACTCTAAGGTTTTTGACAACTGGAAAGGTTAGTCACGTTTTTAAATTTTCTAATCTCTATGCAATACCGGGTAAGAAGGTATTTTACCAAACGTATGTGTACTAAATAATACTTTTAGGAATTCCCAAGAAAAGGTTCGAAAAAAATCTCTACATACCCCTAGACGGTCAAAAATTAGGTTGTCTATATATTTGGTTGCCACGAACCACATAAAATGTTTTTCATTTTTTCCGTTGATGTTTCGTGTACCATTTTATCTGCCTACCTTACAGTGGATAAGACGAAGAAGTAGAAAGATGCTTACCTGAAAAGAAAAAAATAACTATTAGATTACATCCCAATTAAAATAACAATGGGAAATACATGTATAACAATAAAATAAATACATCTGAATCTCTTCAGATCTGGTCACCAAACGCGGATACAGCCATTTCATGCGACGTTCAATTCCGAATGGTGGTCTTTCACCAGGGCGATACTTAGAGTATCTTCCACTCTGGAACGTGCCACAAATATAAAATATATTATTGCATATGAATTAAATATGCTATAACACATATTAATTAAATAAAAGTTATTCGCGCACGCCGGGTTTGAACCAGCGACCTCCGGATTCGTAGTCGAGCGTCTTACCACTCGACCACGGAGGCCGTCACCAATAATTATTTTAAAAGCTCCTTGGCTCCGGACCCAGAAATTGCGGGTTCGAAATACTGTGGCCACGTGGTTGATACTCACGAAACGTTGCTTGAAATTACTTAATCGTGTTTAGTATCTAGATCTGAACAGGTACTTCTAAACTTATTATTTTCCCATCTCCTTGCCCTAACCGCTTCCTTAAGCCTTGAAACGCGGGGATGTTATAGTCCCACTGGCCTCGGGTAACTGAGAATGCGTCAATCACATTAAAAACGATACCTTTTTTTAATACTAGTTGTTATCCGTGAAAAATGATTAGTTTGATTTAATCCACCCATTTCAATTGTAGAATAATGCCTGCTAAAATACATTATTGGTGGGTACTTTATTAGTTGTGAATGATGAATACTTGGAGCAAGTGGTTGAGTTTGTGTATTTAGGAAGTATGTTCTAGAGAGACGAAAAGCCTGATAAGAATATTGAAAGAAGGGTGAATGCAGGAAACTCCATTAACGAAGGACTAAACGCTGTTGACGCAAATAAAAAAAATGTCCAAAGAAGCGAAGCTAGCAGTCCATAATGAAGTGCTTATATCAACCCTGACGTATGGCAGTGAGGCATGGAACTGGCAGAGGAAGGATCAAAGTAGACTGAATGCTGTGGAAATGAGATCCTTAGGCGAATGTGTTAAAAATGTGGATATCCGGAAAGAATGCAAGGCTGATGTAAGCGTAATGAATAGGATCAAGATAGGGACGCTTATATGGTTTGGGCATGTAGAACAAATTAACAAAGAAAGGAGTGTGAAAAGAATATTTGATGTGATGAATGGAAGAAGAACTCGGTGACGCCCGAGGTAGACATGGCACGATCAAGTGAATCAAATACTTGAATCGGGTCATGTGAAGAGTCAGAATAACAGAAGAGTATGTATGAAAATGAATGAAGCTAGGAGTGTGTACCAATACAGAGTTGCATGGCGGTCTGTCCTATTGATGGTCCTTATTTGGTTTACTTTATTAGGTAGGCAGGGAATTTGAAAATATGATAATTTCAATTAACATCAGTTGAAAAGTTCACACTCGTGCGGTCGTACGTACTCACAAAGGAAATTATTTATAATTGAAGCCAGTATTACAAGCATTAATTCAATTCTGTTTTATTTTAAGGATGTATTCTGTCTCCTTTACAAGATGAATGGCCTTACGAGTCAACAGATTGGCTCACACATACTGAAGTAAAAATATAACACACACGCACAATATCCAGTGGCACACTGTTTGATAACATTCAAGCACCGCGTTAGGGATCAATGTCTGTGTCCAGGGAGCATTAACATGAAGAAGCATTATTTTATTAATAATAATAAAAATGATCTTTTAAGAGTTGAGGCACGAAGGTTTGGCGACAAGTGGGTCATTGAACGAGATTTTCGAGTGTTGCCAGTGGATAAATTAATTTAAATAATAATTTGTATGAGTGGCGCGTAAGGTTGTGTACACACGGTTGCACGTTGCGGATGCAGACGAGTGATTTGTGTTATTGAACGGCTTCGCCCAGACGCCGCGCGGCTGGCGTCCCAGGCAGTTCCCGAGTAACAAGTGCTTTAACATATTTTTAAATATGAAATTTACACCCTTAGCTTCTATTAAATTAATGAAATGATAACTTATTTCTAATTTTGAAACTGTTAATTCGTGGTGGAATTCCATTTTAATGATTTAATAAAACAAATTTTTATCTTTATTCCACTTTTATTTTATGACTGCAGTCATGGAATAAAAGTGGTAAGAGACGGCCTCCATAGTCGAGTGGTAAGACGCTCGACTACGAATCCAAAGGTCGCGGGTTCAAACCCGGCGTGCGCCAATAACTTTTATTTAATTAATATGTGTCATAACACATTTAATTCATATAAAAATTATAAAAAGTATATTTGCGGCACCTTCCAGAGTGGTAGATACTCTAAGTATCGCCCTGGTGAAAGACCACCATTCAGAATTGAAACGTTGCTTGAAATGGCTTTAGCCGTGTTTGGTGACCAGATCTGAATAGCCAGGTACTTCCCAACCTTCCTCTTCCCAATCTCCTTCCCCTCCCAGTACCTTCAGCCTCACAACATACCCTATTTTGGGAATGCCATAGTCTCACTGGCTCTAGACGGTTGGGAGCAGTTGAGACTCTTGTGCGGTATTCATATAAAAAAATAAAAAAATGGAATAAAGTTAAAAATTTGTTTTATTAAATCATTAAATGATAACTTTGTTTAAGACCACAGATTTTATTTATTTATGACCGACTGGTTTCGCGTAGCCTAAGCATCATCAGGGTATAAAACAAACAAACAAAAATACATAGGGTGTGGTTATATATACTCATCCGTTGACGTAAGTTATGCGACTCGATGGTGTGAAATTAGCGCGAACGAATAACGTCCTTACATACTTAGAAGTTCTGCGATATTATGTGACGACTTTTCTCGTCTCTTTCTCTCTCATGGTATAATAATAATAATAATTGGCTGATTTATATAGCGCCGTTTTCGTGACAGAGATATCACCTCAAGGGCGCTTTACAGCATAATTACCATAATATTAAAACTAAGACTTCATATTAACTTATGCCTAATACTTATAACTAGTGACTTACAACTAACATATTAAAATTAGCACCTATTAATAATGGTTGTTGCCCGTGCTGTCGGACCTAGAGTAGAAAAAAAATGGAGTAAGTGGTATTTAACTATATATATAAACTATGTATAGAACTCGGACTGAGTAATCAAAATTCTAGGATCACGAAAGAATCCTTTTTTTTTTAAAGCTGTCATATTCACATTTACAAAATAAATGTGAAGATTGTGAAGTTCTCCACAATTAAGAAATAAATAAATATATGATAAGATATCAAGCACTAAACAATATACGAGACACGACAGACCAAAAACAACTTACCAATGAAAATACAATATGAATGGGATCAACTCGTAATTCGTTACTCGCTACTGGCAACATCTCCCACGAAGCGAAGTGCCGTCTATTTCGAGAATTCCCTTTAAGAAGACCGACTGAAGAGATTTAAGTCTGATTGTCGTAACAATACAATGTTGAAACGCTTCCACTAATTAACCATCCGTGAATAAATTACCCAGCTTTGTAAATAGATGTGTCTTACAAGCTTAGGGGCTCATAATACGACATTGGAAACTATTGAAATATCAAGAGGCTACAAAAAAAATATAAAAATTGGAATTAACTTTTAGCATTAGTGCTTACTTTTTTAAAAATATTTATATAATTTCAACAATCAACAACACAAATATGAAACAGAAAAAGCCAGAAAATAAAAAAGACAATGATCACAACCGAGACTCGAATTCGGATCCTCTAAAATCGGAGGAAAAAAAAATCAATAATCTTCAATGAAAGTATGAGATCGATTAAAAATGTCGGCTCCAATGGGTGAATTGGTTGAAGCGATACTCCAGGATATAGTGGAGGATCCGAGTTCGAGTCTCGGTTGTGACCATTGTCTTTTTATTTTCTGGCTTTTTCTGTTTCATGTTTGTGTTGTTGATTATTCATATAATTTACAAATAATTTTCTTTGAAAAGGTTTGTAATTTTACTCAACCCTATTTAATGTTCTTGGGGGATTGAGCAAAGCTCTCAAGTTGTAAGGGGTGGATATCTGAATTCACCTCTTGTAGAGACTTGGATTATAGGATTCCTGAAACACATTAGCAGAGAGTATATTTCGAGCCGGAGTTTAACGCAAGAATGTTTGAATGCAGATTGGTACAGTTTTATGTGCATGAATTACGTTAGATAACAGAAAGCTAGTTAAAACGATCCATCACGCCAGTCTGTTTAATTTACACGCGCAGTCTGAAAGCTCGCCTTAACTCTTCGTGTGCCGGCGGTGCCTATAGGCACCGGGCATTCATCATTATTTTTCAGGAGTTTTAAACCTTTAAAATATGTTGTTCACATATTTAAATGAACCGTAATCGCTTGTCAACAAAATATTCAATCCATAGAGATAATTTGGAATGCGTTAAGTTCGGTACAAGTCGAGTAATACATAATTGAAATTTGCTTACGTCAGTAATAATTTAATCTTTAACCTCATGCAGTTTTATTTTTATTTGGAAGGAAAAATTATTCAGCCACACGAAAATACAATAAAACGACAAAAAAGTTTTCACATTTCTTTACCAAACTTTTTTCAGTGGCATGAGGTAGAAAAAAAAACAATTCTCCGTATATAGGTAAGTAACTATTCCAGAAAAATCATTTAAGTCATTAACATACAATTTAAAAAAAACACACAAACACATCTGAAATCTGAGAAGAGATTACCTAATAGACAAAGACACCTTTTTGTAAAACAGAAGTGAGTTATTACGAAATTACAGTCGGAAAGGTACGATGGAAGTTGTACCTTGCGGGAATCCGGCATTCCAAAGGTTAATGGAACCATGCTACTCTAGAACCTGGGATGTTACCGTGCTACCTTAATATTTGTATTTTTTTAACAACTCTGGTACATAATTCGGGGACGTTCATTGACTTCAAAAAATATGATTCATTTGAGCGATTCGTGCTATCCTGTGCAGTTTATTTATTTAAACTCATGGTCACTCGATTCTTCATATATCCTGGGACGTTTATTGCCTCGATATATGAATCATTTCCGATCAATTAGTGCTTTGTGGATCCGGTAATACTTGTTATATATATTAATATATATTTTTAACAAAAATATAAAATTTCTCAAAATGCCAGCTCAAAGGCGCTGTAAAATCCTAGAAAATAACTCAACTTAAATTACTTTGCACAGATCGATCAAACGACAACTGGTAATTGCATTAATTTACAAACTCTGGTTAACTATATCGTCGCTGGAAAGGCAAAAGGGCTTAAGCGACCTTTGGTAAAAAAAAAAATAGTTAAATATGCAGTTTTGATCAGTTCTTTTTTCTGCATGGACTGCCTTGACTCTCGTTTGATTTTGAAAGCTTTTGTGGCCCTTCTAAAATAGCCATCTAAAATATATTTGCCGTTTGGGAGATGTTTTGACTCACGCGACGCAAGTTTGGGAGGTTTTTTATAGCTTTTTGTTGTTAACTTTTTTTTCAAAATCCAACCAGGTACTGAAGACTTATGAATTATTTTAAAGTAAACAAAAAAAAATTAAAGTGCTCTGGTGTAAAATTCCCGAAATGGCGCTTCAGCCCTTTTGCCTTTACAGGGACGATATCCTTTCACGTTATCTTGGGACGTTCGCCGAGATCAAATCCACTAATTTCGTGATATCCTGCGAGATTAACTATTTAATCTTACTTCATCCCGAAACGTTAATTGATCGGAATCTGATAGGAGCTATTCCTAGATGTCTATTGACTTGAAATAAGATTAACTCGAACGTTCCGCATCACCTCGGTAAGATTCACATAAAATCAATTGGATTTCTATGTTTGAAGCATCTAACAAATATATTAATTTCTAATGAAAATGAAAAAAAGAACTTTGTATAAAACCGCAGGTTTGATTTTATCTTTTATAACCGACTGGTTTTGTTTAGCCTAAGCATCATCAGGGTACAAAATTAAACTAAACAAAAAATACATAGTGTGTTGCGTCCTAGAATTGACGCTTTGTGGATTCCAATGTGATGTTCAATCCTACCCCGTTTTCACTTATTTCCTATGCGTCATTTTGCGAACCTGTCCTGCCCTATTGGCATGGCTGTGTAAAATATGCATTAATCAGCCTGTTACTTGACCCCCACTCTCGGATCGTATCATTCGAACGGTCGAGACCGGCCCACTTCACTTCACATTTAGCGCCCGGAGAAGGAGGTACCTCCTTCAAGACCACGCCCGGCCCTGGAAGTCATTTTCACACTATCACCGGAACAGAGAGGTTGGCCGCCAATTAGCAGATCCACAAATCAAGGTGAGCAAGATGACGTAATTCCTTACTACTGTTTTCCTCAGATAAATCAAGTCATTTACCAAGTATTACCTTCGCCTTTACAGTCCACTAAATTCAGTCCAATTTCCATTCAAAACCGATTCGCGGTTTTTGGATCGAACATTTGGTCCTACTCGAACCGGATTACTACCGGATTACTACCGGATTACTATCGTATTATCGTTTGTTGTTATCTACTTGGTGAATCGATTTGATTATCTGTTTTCCTAACCTATTTTCCATCGATTTCATGTTGAACCTACAAAGTGTTGATTATTATTCCGTGAATTAGTTTTTATTGTCACATAAAACGTAAGCCACACGCGCTCGATTGTCGTATTGTTGTTTCTAAATAATTGTTGATTATTATTCCGTGAATTGGTTTTTATTGTCACATAAAACGTAAGCCACACGCGCTCGATTGTCGTATTGTTGTTGCTAAATAATTGTTGATTATTATTCCGTGAATTGGTTTTTATTGTCACATAAAACGTAAGCCACACGCGCTCGATTGTCGTATTGTTGTTGCTAAATAATTGTTGATTATTATTCCGTGAATTGGTTTTATTGTCACGTCGATAAAATCACGTTTACAATGGCGGCGATCGCAGCATTAAGAAATCGACAGGCTAATACAGCCTTGATTGAAATTTATAATTGTTCATTAAAGGCATTAAATTCGGCTGATATTATAGATAAGAATTATCTACAGGTTAAGTTCAGGTACATCGAGTATGTTAGGCACGATTTCTTGGAGTCGTACGTGATCCTCGAAGCGGCTCAGAATAAAGATTGTGGCATGGAGGAATTACAGAATCGTCATACATGTTTTATGAAAATGTACTATGATATCCAAGTTAATTATAATTCGGTGTTCGATAATCGGATAAAGTCAGACGACAATAATTTCGACCTACCGACTGTTGAGAGGTATGTGTCGCCGCCTCAGGTTATCAACACAATTCTATCAACTAGTATCACGCCGCAGGTGGAATTAATTAAAAACACCGAGGTGTTAATTAGCTCAAGTAACTCGTCCGTTCTTTTATCTACGGCCGTCGTACAGGCAAAAGATAAAGATGGACGTTATCAAAATGTCCGCGTCTCATTGAATTCTTCAAGTCAAGCTAACTTCATAACTCATGACTGCTCAATTCGTTTGGGCCTCGACTGTTCTAATCGAAATATTCCTATTCGAGGAATTAGACAGGGGTCGGCCACCGCAGAGAAAGAACGCGTCAATGTTCGGATCCGTTCCCTCTGCTCCAATGAGCATGTTAATGGGGAATTCGTTTTGTTGTCAAGTATTTGTGCAGATGTCCCTAGTTCTCCCATTCGTCGGGGAGACTGGAAACATATCAAAAACTTGAATTTAGCTGACCCAAATTTTGAAACTCAGGATTATAGAAATATTTCGGGACGGCACGTTGTTTCGCTCCCTTTCAAGGAAGAGTCATCGGAAATTGAGGACTCATATCATTCGGCAGTATCTCGACTGCATCACCTTGAACGTCGATGTTCAAGGAATCCACATTTTAAATCGGCAGATATTAAATTCATGACAGATTATGAATTTTTAGGTCACACGATACATGTGACAAGCTCATTAACTTCGTTTGGAAGATATTTTATTCATCATTGTGTGATTAAAGACACTGGTTCTACTAAGAACCTTCGAGTAGTTTTTGACGCAAGTTCGAAAACTACATTTGACCAGTCATTGAATGACATACTTTTGACAGGACCTAAACTTCAACAAGATATTGTGAAGTTAATTTCGAGGTTCAGATCGCATAAAATAGTTTTTACAGCAGATATCTGCAAAATGTATAGACAAATCTTAGTTCGTCCGGAGGATAGACCGTATCAACACATTTTGTGGCGTGAATCATCTGATCACGAGATCAAAGAATTTGAATTACAAACTGTAACTTACGAAACTGCTTCTGCACCTTTTCTCGCTGTAAGAACGTTACATATTTTAACCGGAGCTTCCACGCTCGAATCGGCGCGTAAATTACAACAAGATTTGGTGGAGTTGTTTCATCTTGACGTTTTTGAATTGAGTAAATGGTCTAGTAACTGTTCAGAATTACTGTCTGATATTCCAGCTTCACATCGCGAAGTACCTATAGATTTCGATTTGAATCATGATAGCATTAAGATTTTAGGTATTGTTTGGGAGCCCAAAAGTGACTCGTTCTCGTACCGGGTGAAGACTTCCCAAATAACTTATTCGGAAAAGTTAATATTATCAATATTTGTTACGTTTGTCGATTCGCTTGAATGGATTTCTCCCGTTACGTTTTCGGCAAAGTGTTTATTACAATGGTTGTGGAAGCCTGGATTGAACTGGGACATTCCAATCCGTGCCGTAACATCGGCTATACATACAGACATTCCGCGCTATATTGTAGCGAGTTTTGATAACAATTACCATTTAGTAGGTTTTGCCGACGCGTTTGAAAAGGGTAATGTCTATGCTGTGTTGTACTTTCGGTCCAAGCACTCCGAGCATAAAGTTAATATTCGCCTTTTGATTGCCAAGCTAAAGGCGGGTCGCGTAAAATCCCTTTCTATTCCGCGGTTAGAATTATGCGGCGTTTTATTGCTTGCTCGACTTTTAGATTACGCTTTGAAATCTGTTAATGACATTGTAAATATTGATAAAGTGTTCGCTTTACGGATTCTACCATCGTTTTGTCATGGATTCATACGCCAACCATGACGTCATGGGATGAAGCCGTCTTAAAATAGATTTTCGTCATTAACAAAAATACAACAAGTTACGACTTGGATTGTGAGATTTATTGTTAACATTCAACATAAAGGTAGAAGATCGCAATTTCGGAGTTGTTATTGTCAAGAATTATATTCATCGCTAAATATATGGATAGATAAAGTGCAACAAGTGCATTTTCATAATAATTTAAACTAAATTCATCATAATTCTTCTCACGAAATTCATCATAATGCTTATCACGTTCGCAAATTAATACTTTCTTTGTAGATTCGGTTGATTTACTTAAAGTTGGTGGGAGATTGCATCATGTCCCTATCACTTCTAATAGTCAACATTCCATATTTCTATGTGATAAAAGTAATTCGACTAATTTAATTATTGATTCGTATCGTTCGGTTTATTTGCACGCGGGACCTGGGACGTTATTATTAAGTTTACATGTAACAATTTGGATTGTTCCCGCTCGCAACGTCATTTGTTTACGCCTTAGCAAATGAATAATTTGGTTTAAGGCTCGTCCTTTTAATTTACAACTTGTCATGGGCGATTCGCCACAGTCTCAATTTCGTGAAGATTGTCCTTTTTTCAATATTGATGTTAATTTAGGTGTCCCCTTTCTTCAATAAAAGAAAGAAAGCGTAGAGGAACAAAAGTGTTAACCACTTATTTGTGTTTATTTATTTGTTTAAGTACCAAAGCAGTACATTTAAAATAGTATTTGACTTAACGTCCGCAGCATGTTAAGCGTGTTATATCGCGTTCCTAGCTGCGATGCTAACAAACATCGAATGGCTCACGAATATCTATCATCTGCCGTTATTATTACGCGTCAAATCAATTGGTGTTCTCACCTCCCTTCCGTATCTCACTTTGGAGACATATAGTTGGGGCGTATCGAGGAATGTCATTTTGATCATGATCAAGTCGTGCGTGTAGTGATAGCTAAGAATGCACACGGAACATTTCGTCGACCAGTTGTCAAAGTTTATCCGTTACCGGTCTAAGTGTTCATCGACCATGACGAGGATATATGTGGCCTGGTTTCGTCCCATGAACCTGTGATTGTCAATAGTTTATCTACTTTATTTTATTTCTCTTTTGAATAATGTTATAGTAAATAGATAAAGTAATTAGTTTAATAGTTTTACGTAGTAGTAAAACCAATTTTCATTAATAATCGGAGGTGGCAACGCACATTTTCAAAAATAGGTGATCGAATTTATTAGATAGAGTTGTGCTAATAATCTATTATCTATATGATTATACTAGTATGACTCCTGTTGAGTCTTCGATACGTACATGTTGCAAATAGCATACGAATAAAATAAATGTTTTCAAACGCAACGACTCTATGAAATCCCGCTTAACATACTCGACAGGACAGCGATGTGTGTTTTCCGTTTCTAATGAATAACGATGATGTTTTTCCACTAGTTTGACAATAAATTTCAATCAAAGCTACATTCGATAATCGGTTTCTCACCGATTTGACAATAACCAAAGGGAAGACTCTATTGTAGTTTATTCGAGTTTTCAAATTGAGTTTCCATAGACGTTAAATATCGGTTGCTTACACAATTAATTAATAATTTTGAGATTATCATTTTCGGTTGTTATGATTTAATTTGTTTATTGACAATAATCGAGAATGTGTGAATCATCGACGTTTGGTAGATAAGAGATTTTCATCTCTTCTCGGGGGGGGAATGTTGCGTCCTAGAATTGACGCTTTGTGGATTCCAATGTGATGTTCAATCCTACCCCGTTTTCACTTATTTCCTATGCGTCATTTTGCGAACCTGTCCTGCCCTATTGGCATGGCTGTGTAAAATATGCATTAATCAGCCTGTTACTTGACCCCCACTCTCGGATCGTATCATTCGAACGGTCGAGACCGGCCCACTTCACTTCACATTTAGCGCCCGGAGAAGGAGGTACCTCCTTCAAGACCACGCCCGGCCCTGGAAGTCATTTTCACACTATCACCGGAACAGAGAGGTTGGCCGCCAATTAGCAGATCCACAAATCAAGGTGAGCAAGATGACGTAATTCCTTACTACTGTTTTCCTCAGATAAATCAAGTCATTTACCAAGTATTACCTTCGCCTTTACAGTCCACTAAATTCAGTCCAATTTCCATTCAAAACCGATTCGCGGTTTTATTTTATATTGTGTTCTCCCTCTGTATGCATGAGTATGTACGAGACCTGTTAAAAAGAAAAGGTGAATTTTCGCGGGCTGTGTACATTCGATTATTGATTTTTTTTGTTGTTATGTTGGTACACGTATGTTTATCATATGTTAGCATTATCAGCCATTTTGGATTAGTGGTTTGTTTTTGACAACTGGAAAGGTTAGTCACGTTTTTGTGTGTTCTTCGATTTTTTACTTTTGAAAAAAATTTACCACTTATAAACACTTTTTTGAGACAAAGTAGACTCGCCGATTGCCACAGTCAAAATTCTAAGTGCGTTGGAGCAATTTGTTCCATTTTTAACGCAAAATTTAATACATATTCTTTGATCCATTTTTTTTAAAAGTAAAAAATCGAAAAACACACAAAAACATGACTAACCTTTCCAGTTGTCAAAAACAAACCACTAATCCAAAATGGCTGATAATGCTAACATATGTGTACCAACATAAAAAAAAATCGATAATCGAATGTACACAGCCCGCGAAAATTCACCTTTTCTTTTGAACAGGCCTCGTATACTCATAGATACAGAGGGAGAATACAGTATAAAATGAAATAAGAGAACAATGAGAAAACAGTAGAAACCGGTCGGTCATAAAAAATAAAATAAAATCTGTGGTCTTATTCAAAGTTATTATTTCATTTTCATTAAATACATCAAACCACAAAATGATTACTTTCTACGAAAATATTTCTCTTCGAATAACCTTGACTTTCCTTTGAAACTTTTCATTCAGAAATAAACTAGATTTAGACGCGTTTACCCTTGAATCAACGTAGCTCCGGTCAGAGCGTTTTAAAATCGACCACGAATAATAGAAATCTATTTGAAACGTCCGTGAATATGAAAAAAACTATTTCGGTAGCGCGAAATCTGGCAGATAGATGTACAGCTTTTAGCGGCGGAAGTCGACGGAGAAAATAAAACTGAATAAAAAACCTGTGACGGCACTACGCACTTGACATGGAGCCAAATGGAACTCCATTAAATCTGTAGACTTTACTACTAATCGCGAATATAGATATATTCAAACAAGCTTAGACATTAGGGTGGTCCTTATTTGGGTCAAAATCTAATTTTCGACAGGGCACCATATTTGATTTCGTACCCTTAAAAACAAGGTTAGAATTTTAATAAATCGTCATTCATATATTTTTTTTAAATTGACGTTCAAGATAAGAAAAATATGGCAGGTGTACTAAAAATCGAAGGTCTATATAGAGGATTGCCAAAAAAGAAAAATCATTGATGTCGAACACATCACCGAAAAAGCATAGAAGATTTCGTGACTAGGAAAAATCGTTAAGAGTTGCTAGTCACAAAGTCTTCTATGTTTTTTCGGTGATGTATTCGACATTAATGCTTTTTTCTTTTTGGGCAATCCTCTACACCTTCGATTTTTAGTACATCTACCATATTTTACTTATCTCGAACGACGAACTTTTTAAAATCTTGAATGACGATTTATTAAAATTCTAACCTTGGTAGCGACCCTTAAATATTATTTTTAAAAATTGAAATAAAATACTGAAATCGTTTTTTAGGGTACAAAATCAAATGAGATGGGGCCCCGTCAAAAATTCGATTTTGACCCAAATAAGCTAATAGCACCCTAATAGACATCGACTAATAAAAAGAACCAAATCTCTCAAAAGTCCAAATAACGAGGAACGATTTTTGAAAAAAGATAAAATAACAGTTTTTTTTTAAATATGCAAAATAAAGAAGATTTATTGCAACACCGAAAAAGGTGGATTTCTTACCCTTTTTCAAACATTAATTAAAAAAAAAAGAATTAATGTTGTTTTCTATACATAATATACACATTCACGAGGTATAATTGGACGTAGTTATGCAGAAAGTATCCAACCCCAAAAAGATGAAACTGAGAAAAATGCGTTTGAAAACATGACGATACAAAAGCATATGGCATTTTTAAAAAAAAAAAATTATATGAATACCGCACAAGAGTCTCAACTGCTCCCAACCGTCTAGAGCCAGTGAGACTATGGCATACCCAAATAGGGTATGTTGTGAGGCTGAAGGTACTGGGGAGGGGAAGGAGATTGGGAAGAGGAAGGTTGGGAAATACCTGGCTATTTAGATCTGGTCACCAAACACGGCTAAAGCCATTTCAAGCAACGTTGCGATTCTGAACGGTGGTCTTTCACCAGGGCGATACTTAGAGTAACTACCACTCTGGCATTTGTAAAGTGAATATGAGTTTTTTCTTTGTGAGCGTTATTATAAACAGGTAATTTATAATCTATCAAACATCTACATTTTAATATTTTTAACTTGAATTTTAGTCAAATATCTGCAATGTGGGTTAGTTAAAAATTGAATGACCAAAAATCTATTACATTTGGAGCTTGGATGTTTTCAGCAGACAAAAATCTCGTATTTACCTATAAGAAAACATGTAAAACCCAATTTTTGAAAATTGTTGGTTGGACGCTTTCTGCATGACTACATCAAAGTATTTCTCTGAAATTGGAGATTAACTAATCGCCGATACCATTTATATTCATTATGTGTCTCCGCTATTTTTCTCTCGCGAAAGTTAATGGAAGAAGAAGTCGGGGACGCCCGAGGAAGACATGGCACGATCAAATTAATCAAATACTTGAGTCGGGCCATGCGTAGAGTCAGAATAACAGAAGAGTATAATTATAACAGTAAACTTATGTATATATATTTTTTTATTAGTATACCGCACAAGAGTCTCAACTGCTCCCAACCGTCTAGAGCCAGTGAGACTATGGCATCCCCGAATAGGGTATGTTGTGAGGCTGAAGGTAGTGGGGAGGGGAAGGAGATAGGGAAGAGAAAGGTTGGGAAGTACCTGGCTATTCAGATCTGGTCACCAAACACGACTAAAGCCATTTCAAGCAACGTTTCGATTCTGAATTGTGGTATTTTACCAGGCCGATACTTAGAGATCTACCACTCTGGAACGTGCCGCAAATATACTTTTTTAATCATTTTTGTATGAATTAAATGTGTTATGATAAAAGTTATTGGCGCACGCCGGGTTTGAACCCGCTACCTTTGGATTCGTAGACGAGCGTCTTACCACTCGACCATGGAGGCCGCATACATAGCGCAGTTTTGTGATATTTCACACCAAGTGCGCTTCATACTAAATTAATTATGCTAATAAAACTAACTAAGGAGAAAATAATATATAATATGAATACAAATTCAAACTGTCTAAAATCATGATCGTTATCATAAATCATGATGGAAAAAGGTTCACATATGGGTGAGTATTTTTGAGACGATGTGTAAATGTGAATGAAGCAAGGAGTGTTCCAAGTTATTCAGCCCATTTTCTAATATTTTTTACAGCTGGCTTCATTCCGATAACTGTCCTGCCAGTCGAGGTCGTTATCACAAAACTTTTTTTAAGTACTCGCTACGCTAGTATCAAGGAGTATAGAGTGTTGGCTTAGCTATACACGCTCTTATCTCCCACTGCATGCATACTAGGCCTGAATAACCAAACAAATTGAGTCATACGAATAGTCTCATCGAGTTATCAATTACATGTCGTTATCAGTTCCATTGAGCCGGCGGGTCAAACGCGACAAGTGGAAAACGCCGGAGGGTTAACATGTCCGATGAAAATAAATAGTTATATGAGAATTGGAAGTTTGTAGATAAATAAATAACTAGTTTAGTCTCGATACACACGTCAAAAGGGATATAGTGAGTAAATCGTGAAGTAGCGTAATCGGAACAAAATTTCAAACATTTTTACGTATGTGCGAAAATTACCAGTATTGTTTTTCTATATAATAGTGCCCGACACGGCCATCTAACGAATCATGTACAGAAGACGGCTTAGCGTATTAATACTATCAGATGCGGCGTCGATCACAGATATGCGGCAATCTGCATATCTGTGATCGATTCCTCGCTGGAATGTGCATTCACGTAAAAGTGTGGTCGATTCAGGAAACTAATCTAGCGAATCTCAGCAAAGAATTTTATTTAATTTTGCATTTCGTCTGTAAAGGCCCACCAAGTCGCGCCCATGTGCCATGTCAATAACCATTCATAGGAATGTCCTTTTGTATTTCTTAATTGCTTATTTTAATGTCTTTCTGTCTCTTAAATTGTATTGTAAGGGTCGATTTCTAAAATCCTTTTGAACATACATTATCCCATAGACCACATGTTGGACTACGATCTTTAAGTTGACCATTACTACGACTCTGTTCTACCCTCGACCTATTTCATCTCAGCATTTCTATTCAGATCGCACTGCCGTGCGGTACTTAAATATCTTCAGTTAAAGGTTTAATTATTATACTTTATAAATTCTTCCAATAAAAATTATGCAAGTACAGTGATTATATTTTTATCTACATTCCCGAACAAAAGCGCGCCTTACCCAAGGGGCATCTGTCGAGTTCGTCAGCGAACATTACACGTCGCCGGAAAGGCTAACTAGCTAAAGCGCCATTTTAAGAAGTTTGGACTAGAGCACTTTAAAGTTTTTTTGTTGTTTTACAATAAAATTCCTAAGTCTTCGTTACCTGGTTAGAATTTGAAAAAAATAGTTAACTCAGGCAACTGTCCAAAGAAGCGAAGCTAGCAGTCCACAATTGAGTGCTTATACAAACCCTGATGTATGGCAGTGAGGCATGGAACTGGCAGAGGAAGGATGAAAATAGACTGAATGCTGTGGAAATGATATCCCTGAGACGTATGTGCGGTAAAACCATGCATAACCGAATAAAAAATGTGGATATCCGGAAAGAATGTAAGGCTGATGTAAGCGTAATGAATACGATCAAGAAAGGGGCGCTTAGATGGTTTGGGCATGTAGAGCGAATGAACGAAGAAAAGAGTGTGAAAAGAATGTATGATGCGAAAGTGAATGCAAGAAGAAGTCGGGGACGCATGAGGAAGACATGGCACGATCAAGTAATTCAAATACTTAAATCGGGTCATGTGAAGAGTCAGAATAACAGGAGAGTATGTATGAGACGATGTATGAATGTGAACGAAGCGAGGAGTGTGTGCCAAGACACAGCTGTATGGCGATACGTCCTCTCTGCTTACCCCTGCGGAGAAATGGCGTGATGGTTAGTTAGTTTGGTAACTCAATGCTCTCATTGAGTTACCTGAAGCGATAAAAAGCTTGAAAAAAGTCCCAAACTTGTGCCGCGTAAGTCAAGCCTTTTCCCAAACGGTAAATGTATTTAATATGGCTGAAGCGCCACAAAAGTCTTCAGAACCAAACGAGAGTCGGAGCATTCGATGCAGAAAAAGGAACCGATCAAAACTGCATGTTTAACTCGTTTTTGACCAAAGTGTCGCTTAAGCCCTTTTACCTTTCCAGCGACGATATATTCTTCAATCTTAGCCCTCTAGCATGACAAAGTCACCGACCGCGGTGAAACCCGTGGTGAGCGAACAAAATACTTACTCGCCCCCTTTAATCCAATCGGTAGAAACTAAAGTTAACGATGTTTACTTGAAAATAATGCACGGGTCACGAATCCCGCACCATCTCTCCGTTCTCGCTCGTTAGGTTCGCGGTCGGGAGGTCCGACAACTCATTATAAAATATCACCGAGGGGTTACAAGTTACAAGCCACTGCTTTCAGTGCTTGGAGTAACAATATATGGAGAGAGAGCTTATTATTTTAACCCAACCTACACAAACTTGGGATAAATCACTTTCTCCGAGTTTTTACGTCGTACACCATGAAAAAGAAAGAGACAAAAAGAAATCATTTCAATTCCCAGACAGGTGTAAATTCAGGCGCTGTTGTGGATATGCCACAAAAATGTTATTTGATTGGTTTTTTCAAAAAAAAAACATTTTTCTTTGAATTTACGCCATAAACTGAGATTTTGGTTTTTAATTCTCGTAAATAATATTCAAAATTCATTTACGAGAGAATTAGCATATTAATTTAATTTTATTATTTTTATTTTGAAGAGTCGAATATATAAAAAGAATAGCCTTGCTTAAAACCTTGGAGTAACAATATATGGAAAGAGAGCTAATTCTTTTTACCCAACCTATACAGATTTGGGATAAATCACCTTCTCCGGGTTGAGAAAGAAAGAGACAACAAAATTTCCCAAATTATCACACCGCTTTGAAGTATTGTAAGAGTGTTCTTCGTGTCCCGCGTCTCCGTTGACTCCGCCCACACGTTTTGATATTCGAAATAAATTGACATAACTCAACGGTTTTTTAGGTTATATGCTATATTTTTGTTAAAGTGGTTATACGAATAAACAAAAACAATATGAGACCTAAGAATGGATGTATAAATACTCTAGCCCTAGTCCTAGCTACGCCAAAGTTAGCCGAGTCTGGCAAACCTCATCAAAACTGACTACAGCAGAGCTCTTTCTTGTATATTATTGCTCTGAGCTTCAGTGTATGCTCCTGCCACCGAGAGCTCTGTTGCGACCTCTCTTTTTGTTACACGTGTTGTTTATGTGAAAGATGGAGAGGTTAGACCCTTGGAGTAAACGATATAAGGAGGTATAGCTAAATATTTTTACCCAACCTATACAAACTTGCGACAAATCACTTTCTCAAATGTTTACGTTTTAAACCGCGAGAGAGAAAGAGACAAGACAAGTCCTCAAATAATATAGCACAACCATTCGGAATGCGAGCTACTTCCCAACCATCCTCTTCCTCATCTCCTTCCCCTCCACACTACCTTCAGCCTCACAACATACTCCAATTGGGGATGCCATAGTCTCACTGGCTCTAGACAGTTGGGTGCATAGAGTTGGTAGAATAGTATCTATCCAAGGCAGTGAAGTCAGTTTTTGACTTGTTTTTGATGATTTTAACCTGACTAGGCGCACCTGGGTGTGGCTAAGACTAAGGCTACGGTATTTATACATTCATTCATATCACATATCGACATAATGTTTTTGTTTATTCGTGTGGCCACTTTTTCACAGTATTTTTATCAACAAAAATATAGCATATAACCTAAAAACCGTTTAGTTGTGTCAAGTTTAGTGGCATAATAAAAAAATGTGCGCGGAGTCACGCCGTGAACCAGGACCTTAGGATCATACTATTTAGAAGCGGTCTATGAAATTTATTGTCTCTTTCTCTCTCATGGTGTACGACGTAAAAACTCGGAAAAAGTGATTTATCGCAAGTTTGTGTAGGTTGGGTAAAAATAATTAGCTCTCCCTCCATATATTGTTACTTAAAGGTTGGGAGCAATTGGTACTTTTGCGCGGTAGCTATAAGAAAAGGGTGATACTGAGAGTATCTACCACTCGTCCTGTTGCTCCCTGTTTACCGCAAGACAGCAGTAGGTACTGGGCAAGTGCTAGTGGCGGCGTCACGTTGGCGTGACCATGCTGCGTACTGCTTCCGTCAGAGGGTCCGTGGCGAATATCCAATGTCCAGTGCAGGTACGTGGTACTCGGTGGGTGATGTAGTGTTAAATGCCCAGTATATCCACCCTGACGCGTGCCCGGACAGTTCAAACACGCAGAGGCGTTATTATAGAGTCGCGTCGTCAACCGTAATGAAATGATCATAGGCTGTGATATAAGGATGAGGAATAAGGCATTAAAAAAAATAAAGAAAGATAACATTCCTGTCTTACGAATAACCTGTCCTACTGCCATCATAATAAGCGGAAGACGTTGCTTGTGCGCTGACGGAGGACTTAGCCAGCAGAGGAATTGATCCCACAACACCCGGGTGAGAATCAATCAATAAAATACGGTATAATATGTTTGCGGCGCGTTTCGGAGTATCGTCCTGGTGAAAGACCACCATTCAGAATTGAAGCGTTGCTTGATATAGCATTAGCCGTGTTTGGTGACCAGATTTGAATAGCCAGGTACTTCTAAATCTTCCTCTTCCCGTCTCCATCCCCTCCCCATTACCTTCAGCCTCACCAAATATCCCAGTCGGGGATCCCATAGTATCACTGGCTCTAGACGGTTGGGAGCAGTTGGGACTCTTGTGCGGTATTCACTATAATTTATTTTTTTAAATCCGACGCGTTTGTCCACTCAGCTACCGACCGGTCGAATATGACGTGTCTTGTATTTTATGTCTATGGTGACAATACCCAATAACCACAAAGAAATTAATAAAATAAAAACGGCGTGTGATACGCACGATACAGCTAGTGATTTTAAGAAGTCAATAATATTGTGACGAATTCTTTCTGACCAAAGGTCAATATCGCAATGCAAATCAGCTGCTTTCGATGTCACAATTGCAACAATAACATTGTAATAAATTTATTATTGCACTTATTTAAACCGAGGCAATGACGATGCACGATTAATTGACGAATAACAAAATGATGATTAACAACCGATAAATAATAATTGCATAATGATTCACCATTGTTTGTGGAAATTTGAAACAACAATGGAGAGCATTATTATGAGAATTATTTAACACTGACAATACTCTGAGAAGATTGCGTGTTGTCGCGATGTCGTTGTTGTCCTTGAAACATTTTTGTTTGACACAAAATTCTTAACCTCGTATAGATATGGCGGAGGAAGGAATCGAAAAGATTGAATTAGATGGAATTGAATGGAAATCAGAAAAAGGAGAGAAATTTATTAGAAAAAGATGCCTGAAAAAACAATATGAGATACTGCGTTATTAGCCTCTAGCAAGTAAGTTAATAAATGCTTGAACATTAATGGGAAGGCCTGAATATATTGTTACGGTCAAAATTGATTTCATACAGTTTGCGTAACTTTTTTCAAACTGCTCCTAACCGTCTAGAGCCAATGAGACTATGGCATCCCCAACTGAGGTATGTTGGGAGGTTGAGGGTAGCGGGGAGAAGAATGAAATGGGCAGACGAAAGTTGATAAGTATCTGGCTATTCAGATCTGGTCACCAAACACGACTAAAGTCATAAAAAAATATATATATAGTGAATACCGCCCAAGAGTCTCAACTGCTCCCAACCGTCTAGAGCCAGTGAGACTATGGCATCCCCAATTGGGGTTTGTTGTGAGGCTGGAAGTAGTGGGGAGAGAAAGGAGATGGGAAAGAAGAAGGTTGGAAAGTCCCTGCCTATTCAAATTTGGTCACCAAACACGGATAAAGCCATTTATTTAGTGGACTATCACCAAGGCGATACTTTAAGTCTACCACTCTGGAACGTGCCACAAATTTACTATACATTATTTTATATGAATCATATGTGTTATATCACATAATATTATTTGCGCACGTTGGGTTTGAACCTGCGATTACTGGATTTGGAGTCGAGCGTCTTGCCACTCGATAATGTAGGCCGTCAAAAGTTATGTAGAAAAAATCAGGGAGTTTTCAATTAAAACAATACTGGACAGTTCAATTGATATTGAAAAACGTCATTTTTTCAATAGCACAATCGCCTTAGAAACTAAAAACATTAAGAAATAATGCATTCAAAAATACTCTGATATCTATGCTTTCTAATAAAGTAATAAATGTATCTAGCAATGTTCATTGCGATAGCTGAGAAATCATTTCTGTAGATACATCAAACTTTACCACCAACAATACGTTGGTTCACAAAATATATGCCAGGATCGCAAGACGTGGTGGGATTATTAAAAAACTTTTGTCAACTCGTTTGTATTGAAAGAACAATAAAAGTAGGACAGAGCTGAAGAAAGATATGACAAAGAGAATATAACACGAGAAGATAGCCATTATACCTCCCTAGTAGAAAAAGTATGGCATACAAACTTATATGTAAAAGCGACAAGAAAGTAGTTTCTGTAAAAAATATAGCAGGATCGCAGACAGCGCCGGATCCACCATACGTTCAAACTGTGCAAAAAAAAAAATAGGCGCCATCTTTGCAGGGGCGCCGTGAACATAAAGATCTTATTTAAATTTACTTAAAATATTCCCTAAATCATATCAAAATTTCCCCAAATCATTTAAAAATTACCCACATCATGGGATAATTATGTTTTTTTTATTGCTATGGCAGCATCGCTGGGCATTGAACGACTAGCGAAAATGTATTGAGAGTAGCTTTTTGTCACGGATTTTTTTACGTATTATTTCTATGGCAGCATCGCTGGGCATTGAACGACTAGCGAAAATGTATTGAGAGTAGCTTTTTGTCACGGATTTTTTTACGTATTGCTTAGTGGTTATTTGGACGTAAAGTCTGTTTTTCTACGGAGTATTATACGTTAAAATGATGAGAAGCAAAGTCTACAACCAATCACCGTGCCTGTTGTTTTTTTATTCAACAGTCAAAATGAACCGTTAAAGATGGTATATATTTTTTGTCACGGTGACATTTTACCGGTGACTTTACGCTTATTTGGTTTTTCAAAATTCGTTTACAGTAATATTTTTTTAATAATGTGATACTTAGGTAATATAAAAATAAAAAATCCCACTTCTCCGCTATTGATTTTCTTCTATAGGTATAGTAACTGGTTCCAAAAGTAGTGACAGTCCATTTTAGATGTTACATCCCTAAGACGCAGCTGTTCTGACGTATGACGAAAATCTTGTTTTGCGAAAATTAACTCTAAAGATAGTTACTTTACCGTTCATTCTCGTAAGAATTCATAAAGTTGAATATGTCTATTGTTCGTTCGAGGAATTTTGTTGACTCGGGGTTTCCTCAGGTTTCCCGGGGCCTGTTCAAAGCTGTCAATTTCGCTGCATAAATTTATTGATAAACTGTTTAAAATACTTTACCACTGTGTGCCTTTATGTGTTTTGGGTTATATTAGTGTCTAAAGAATCATTTGTGTTAGTTACAGCGCCCTTGAGGTGATTTTTCACAAAAACGGCGCTATACACATAATAAATAATCCAAATATTAGTTGGTTTGGCAATGGCCGTAACTATAAAGCAAAGAATAAGCATTAAATCTTCGGTTGAAAGTTATAAATAATCGTGACCATAATTTGATAAAGTATGGAGAGCTGAAGTTGGATCTCGGATGTTGGCCAGAATTATGTCAAAATACAAATAATACGAGAAGAAGTACATAGGTCTTACTTTACGTACATAGGTTAGAATTTAAATAGGGTATTTTGTTTTTGTTGGAAATTATTATCTATATCTCTAGTAAATAGTGCTTTGGCTAGTTCAGGATTGTATGATTGGAATCATTTGTTACAAAACTTAAATTCGCAAAGCAATTTTGAAATGCTTTTAATTATTTGTGTCAAATAAAAAAGGAGGGTAGATGATGTGGTAGAAGGGGGGGGGGGGGCGAACTCAGTACTTACTGCACAGGGCGCTAGATGTCGTGGAACCGCCCCTGATCGCAGACGTTGCGGTGGTTAATACATGTGCCAATATCTTTGTCTCGGAAGGACAATGGAGGTGTAAGACAAGCTAAGAATAGGAATACGTCCATTGATGTATGATGCGTCAAACAAAAACGATGACTATACCAGGAGGACATATCTGTACAGTAGGTCAAAAGTTACGACAGAGGTAACAATAGAGGCGAAGTCTTACCGAAGGAAGATACGACACTGTATTGTGCTTACAAAAGCAATATCTAGCAGCTATGGTTATGTCGCCCAGTTGTAACGTCCCTTTCTATCAAAGGGGGGTTTATGGGAAAGACCTAAGACGGAGAGGTTGCGACGGAGCTATCGGCGGTACACCTTCGGTGGGGGGGGGGGTGGTGTGGGCGGCGACGTAAACCACGAAGTCAGCATTAAAATTCGCGTCGATGTTTGCGAGAGGAATACAAAGCGGGGATATCTCTGGATTGGCAAAGTTTTATGGGTAATAATATTGCCTGTGTGCGAAGTAGACTCGCTCAGGGGTCGGAAACTCATATCTCCACAGGGGTAGGCAGAGAGGATGAACCGCCATACAACTCTGTCCTTGGTTCATTAACATTCATACATCGTCTCATACACACTCTTCGGTTATTCTGACTCTTGACACGGCTCGATTCAAGTATTTGATTCACTTGATCGTGTCATGCCTTCCCCGGGCGTCCCTGACTTATACGATTCACTTTTGCGTCATATATTTTTCTCACAATCCTTTATTCGTTCATTCGCTCTACATGCCCGAACCATCTAAGCGTCCTTTTTTTATCCTTTTCATTACGCTCAAATTGGCCTTGCATTATTTTCGGATATACACATTTTTAACACGGTTATACATGGTTTTACCGCACATACGTCTGGGGATCTCATTTCTATAGTATTTGGTATACTTTCATCCTTCCTCTGCCAGTTTCACATGCCTCACTGCGATATATCACGGTTGGTATAAGCACTCCGTTGTGGACTGCTAGCTTCGCTTCTTTGAACATGTTTTTCATTTGCGCCAACAGCGTTCAGTGCTCAGTTAATGGAGTTTCTTTCATTCCCCCCTTTTCAATATACAAACATCTGTTGGTACTTATCTTTATTATCAATTCATCCGTTGTTTTTCCTGCTGCCTACCCTGATCAAAAACTCTGTGCCCGCCATGTCAACAAGCATATTTGTATAACAGCAAAGGCTTTGATGATAGACACTGCAATACTGTCCGAAACGTTGGCTAAAGGAGAAGAAAGCACAGCACAGCATAATAACCCACAAAATCCACCACGACAATACTTTTGGCCGTGAGAATCTTAATTAATGGCAGAAAAAGTGTGAGAAAATAGTGATTATTTTCCCCATCATTTAACACGTTCATTGCTGACACCGCAGGTCGCGCATTGATAGACATGTCACCGGTATGCGCACAACGCGCCACGCGCGTTGTCCCTCCTCTTCGCTTTGAACCGATCTAAAACAGACGCAGCCAGTGTGAGTGTTGAGTCGTTCCACAGGGCGCAGGGAAATCCATCACTGTTCGTCAGTTTGGATTGACCCATCATTCATTATGGCATTAATATGTACGAATTTCAGCTAGCAATGAACGTGTTAGCGAAATTATCCTTCTTTTGGTGAGTTTTCAACTGACTATACTGTAGCAAATTGAGCGCGCCACACCTGTTTTTTAACTCTTCTTTTTCATACTCACGCTTTGACGCAGGTATTGCATCAAACGCAATTATATAAGAGATGACACGAACCAGAAGGCGCAAATGTTCAGTCAATTCAAAAGGAAGGTGTTGACTAAAAGGTCGGCTAGCCCTGGAGCATGGCCATAACAATGGCGGGATAAACTGAAAGACGGGCACGTTTCCTAACGGACGAGACGCCAACAATGTAATAATTAAAAATGGCTGAGACTACGTGCAAGCCTCAGCTGATTCTGCAAAGAAACCATACGTCATACTTCGTTACATGACATGGTTTGATTATAAAATTTATAAAACAAGGCTGGTGAATGCACACCAAGAAGCAATATTTATTTATTTAATTGTATTTGCCTAAGTGGGCTCTTACATATACAAGGGTCAGCACTCAAAAATGACACTAAACGTTACTTTCTAGCATTTTAATACAAGCGATCCTACAAATAGTGTATCTGAAAATTTTCTATGGGTAGTTAGAAAAATGACTGAGTTTTCTAGTGAATACAATTTTACAACTGTAATCCTTATTATTTTATATGAATTAAATGTGTTATAACGTATATATATATTTTTTTATATGAATACCGCACAAGAGTCTCAACTGCTCCCAAGCGTCTAGAGCCAGTGAGACTATAGCATCCCGAAATAGGGTATGTTGCGAGGCTGAAGGTAGTGGGGAGGGGAAGGAGGTAGGGAAGAGGATGGTTGGGAAGTACTTGGCTATTCAGATCTGGTCACCAAACACGGCTAAAGCCATTTCAAGCAACGTTTAGATTCTGAATGGTGGTCTTTCACCAGGGCGATACTTAGAGTATCTACCACTCTGGAACGTGCCGCAAATATACTTTTATTTTTGTATGAATTAAATGTGTTATGACACATATTAATTAAATGAAATTTGTTTGCGCACGCCGGGTTTGAACCCGAGACTTCTGGATCTATAGTCGAGCTTCTTACCAATCGACCACGGAGGCCGTACATTAAAAAGAGACCCGCAAGATTAGAGATTGATTAAACATAATAAATACATCGAGAAAGATATTCACAAACATGAAGGTTTTACAGAAAGGATATATCACTGATTTATAAAGTTGTCTAGAAAATATATTTTGCACCTTTGAGACAATATCGTCACCGGAAAGGCAAAAGGGCTGAAGCGCCATTTCGGGAAATTCACACCAGAAAGCACTTTATAGTTTTACAATAAAGTCTTGGTTGGATTTGGAAAAAAAAAAGATTAACTCAGGTAACATAATGCTCTCACTGAGTTACATGACGCGACAGAAAGCTAAAAAAAAGTCCCAAACTTGTGTCGCTTGAGTCGAGCCTTCTCTCAAATGGTAAATATATTTTAAATGGCCGAAGGGCCAAAAGTCTTCAGAATCAAACGAGAGTCATCGCATTAGATGCAGAAAACAATACTGATCAAAACTGCATATTTAACTCATTTTTTACCAAAGTGTCGCTTACGCCCTTTTGCGTTTCCAACGACGATATTTCACTAAAAAGGTACTAAATTAATTAACGAATAATTTTATAATTTTTTCTAGTCATTTTTTTATTTATTAATTACTATATAACATTTTCAAAAAATATATGATGAAAAACAGATATGTTGAAAAACAAATAATATTTTATTCACAGTCCTCCTCACTAGGGATTCCTGTTCCGAGGGGGACTGTAGGTTGCTGCGTTGGTGTCGCTGGTTTTACGATTACTGCAAAATCTTCATAATTTCCTCGTCTTCATGCTTATTGATCCACTTTTTATGTTGCTCTTGAACATTTGCATCTCGGTGGTATCTTTTATATGTTTTGGGAGAGCATTATATAATTTGACAGCATGAAACTTGTGGTTTTTTTGTCCAAAAGATGTGTTCAATCTTGGATAAGGTTTAATGTTATGGTAAAGCCGCCTCTGTCAGCAACAAAAAAATCCTAAGGTCACAGATGTTCACTGTGAGACTCAATAAGGTCCATTCCGGACCTAATAGTACATATGCCATAGACTACCAGTCTGAAGATGCCCGTAATAAAGTGAAACCGGTCAGGTCTCAATAGATAAAAAGTAGTGGAATAAAGTTAAAAAAATGGTATTATTAAAATCAATATTATAATCGTTCAACTGTCACAACATCCGTGCAGGAAGTCGATTTCATCCTGGGTACGACAATAATCCCACTTTCTCGACAGCATTCAACACGTGTTTCGCGTGTCTTTACGACCTAGCGGAGCCGGGTTCACAACCTCCCGGCACACTGGGCGGGACTCGTAGCTTTTTCACACGGAATTCGTGAACCCGAATAATCCATTCGGTGAACCAAATAAATTAAATTTATACCGCTGTAGCGCGCTATCTTATCAGGTTGAAATTGTAATTCTGTCTACGAGAAAACCTGGTCTCGTATCATCACAAGATAATATTCATTTGATGAATCGAAAAAAATACATAAGTAATTTAATTGGGTAAAATCCAATGACGTTTCATATATATAGACACGTTGTAGCGCTCTCAAAGTGGCAAGCAACAATCACGCTGGTTGGTGTGATCGGTGTTTAAGCCGATTTAGTACTAAACGGTCACGCGTAGCTTGAGGTCGTTTCAAGCAAGTATGGAACGCGGTCCGAACTTCGGATCTGTTTCGTTCATACACATATATTCTATGAATGTCTATCTTTGTCATACATGACCGATATTTGAATGAAGAATTTACTGGTAACAGTATTCAGTATTCAGTTATTTATTAATTTAAAAACATTACAAAATTTTTATTTTAAGGCGTTTTTAAATAGAGCGAGTAAGTGTATTAATACACAATATTCATAAATATAAAACAACTAATTCTAAAAAGATATAAATTGCAATGAATGCAAAGTAAAGACAGTAAAAAATAAAACAATAAAAAATTAGACAATTTAAACATAATTTTTCATCCAAAAATAAATTAAATAAAACCAAGGAATAATTATACAAATAGCAGGAATGCTTGTCGTTTGAACGAAGCTTCATTTATGCAAAATATATCGACATCCGAAGCGATTCGATTTAACAGCATGATTGCCCTCCCCACCGGCATGACCATTGGCAAGTTGGTCCTGCAGGCCGGGAGATAAAACAACCTATGCTGCCGATGGCGAAGATAACCATCTGGAACATAGAAATGAATGCTCTCCATGATAGCTGAGTTTTCAGACCATCCACGAATCAATCTGAAGAAATGTGTTGCAATGTACACATCCCTTCTGACCTCTAGATGGTAAGTTCCGAGCATGCCCAAGAGAAATTCGGTAGGATAGAGCCACGGGTAGTAACCGTACTCCCTTAAGTAAAGAAATCTCAGAAATTTCTTCTGAACCTTCTCCAACATGAGGGAGTACTTGACCTCGTGTGGACTCCAAACGATCGACCCACTCTCAAGTCTACTCCTCACTAATGAGTCATATAAAATTTTGAGAACCCGGGTGTCTCTGAACTTCCTTGCGGTGCGTAAGACAAAACCCAGCATTCTCAATGAATTGCCACAAGCCATCTCAATGTGAGCATGAAATGTCAGCCTAATATCAAACATGATTCCGAGATCCTTCATAGTGGAGACACGTTTTAAACATAGGTTGTCCATCGTATACCGGTAGTACCAGGTATGACACGCCCTAGTGAATGACAAAATTAAACATTTAGATATATTGAACTCAATCTTATTCTTTTTACTCCAGTCAACAATTCTATCTATGTCTGACGTAACGTGTGTGTTTTGCTTGCCACATTTTGTGTTAATATGCTAAGGCTATAACGTGTCTATACGAGTATATGTAACGACATTGGTAAAATCATTTGGGCAGGGCTGAACGCTGTTGGCGCTAATAAGAAATTGTCCAAAGAAGCGAAGCTAGCAGTCCACAATGGGGTGCTTATATCAACCCTGCTGTATGGCAGTGAGGCATGGAACTGGCAGAGGAAGGATGCAAGTAGACTGAATGCTATGGAAATGAGATCCCTGAGACACATGTGCGGTAAATCATGTATGACCTTGTTAAAAATGTGGATAACCGGAAAGAAAGCAAGGCTGGTGTAAGCGTAATGAATAGGATCAAGAAAGAAACGCTTATATGGTTTGGGCATGTAGAGCGAATGAACGAAGAAAGGAGCGTGAAAAGAATATATGAGGCAAGAGTGAATAGAAGAAGTCGGGGACGCCCGAGGAAGACATGGCACAATCAAGTGAATCAAATAGTATGTATGAATGAAGCAAGAAATATGTGACAAGACAGAGTTGTGTGGCGTTCCATCCTCTCTGGCAGTCCCTGCGGGGATATGACGTAATGATTAATTAGTTATGTGGGTTGATTGTCGTGTCCATCATTAATGACACACCCCAAAAATCAATCTGATAGTATTAATACGCTAAGCCGTCTTCTGTACACGATTCGTCAGATCGCTAATGTCTGTAAAAACAATACTGATAATTTTCGCTCACACGTAAAAAAGTTTGAAATTTCATTCCGATTACGCTACTTCGCGATTTACTCACTATGTCCCTTTTGACGTGTGTATCAAGACTAAACTAGTCAATTATTATTATAATAGTAACTATAGTACAATACTATTAGCCATGAAAATGTTAAATCCTATCCAATATAGGCAAGTTGAATAAATTGATAGCTTCCGTGTGCATTAGTGCAGTGGTCCCCAACCAATGGGCCGCGGCCCGGTACCGGGCCGTGAACCAAATGGTACTGGGCCGCGCGAAAACATTTACAAAAAATCTACATTCAATGTGTCCCCCGCACCCCCTTTCTCCTACCCTCAGCGGGCCGCGGTAAAATTATCAAACGTTGACCGGTCCGCGGCGACAAAAAGGTTGGGGGCCACTGCATTAGTGGACGGCCCAAAATAACGACGTCCATATATCGCTGTGCTATAATAAGTCAGTTTTTGACTTATGGGCGTCTTTTGATTCCTTATGTTATAAGGAATCAGAAAATACTAAAAAATCAAAAAAAATTTTTTTTTGACTTGTTATAGTATTGAACTAGCACAGCGACATATTATATGCTAGGCGATAGATACAAAGTTACAGATACCGCAATCTGTAGTTACAACACAATTTTTAGGTGCAATGTTTATCGAGGTAAGCTTGTCTACAGCTTATCTCGGGACGTATGGGCCGCGTCAAATTAAACAGATTTAGTCGACGTGAACTGTCGTCTGTTCGATGTTGGCTCAGAGCAATAATATACAAGAGAGAGCGCTGCTGTAGTCAGTTTTGATGCGCTTTGCCGGACTCGGCTAAACCTGGGCATGTCTAGAACTAGGGCTAGGGTATTTATACATCCATTCATGGCACATGTCGATATAATGTTTTTGTTTATTCGTATAACCACTTTTTCACAGTATTGTTATGAACAAAAATATAGCATATAAACTAAAAAACCGTTGAGTTATGTCAATTTATGACGAATATCAAAACGTGTGGTGATGCCATAATTCCACTGTTTCCACGCAGTTGAAATTCTTATGTGGTGTAAAAAAAACAGGCTTTGGGCAACGCTTTCCGATTGGAATATTTGAAAAAGGAATCGCTGAATAATAATTTAGACTTTTTTTTATAGTACCATTTTTGTGAAATATCACCTCAAGGGTGCTTAAAGCGAAGTGTCAATTTTCTTTGATATACAAATTAAATTAATATATGGTTCTGAAAACGTCTGAGAGTTGTCTCAAATTTTCAAAGATATTCCTCTAAATCCGAACTTTACTCCACGATCTGAGAATATAAAAACTCGACAGAGTTCAGAGCTAAACTAGAAATTTATCTTCGAAAATCATATCCATAAATAACAGAATTGCCCTAATTTACACAGCTAGACTAACCCGTTAGCATCTAAACTCACCAGTATAATAATATCTTTACACGCAATGATCTACGATCCCCAATCCTCGATCTACTGCTAAACAAAAAGTTCGTCAATTTTTCAAATGTAAATAACTAATATGTATATATCAATAAAATAATTTTAGCTATAGCTTTAGGTATTAATAAAGTTTCATGGCAAATTTAGCCACAGCTTTTAAATTTTGTAAAGCGCCATTGAGGTGATATTTCACAAAATGGCCCCATATAAATTAACCAAGTATTATTATTAAAACTAAATATGCATTTTTGTGTCGACTGGCAGCACTGTTTTGTTTTGGTTCATCAAGGTATCACTGTGTTGTTTGCTTGTGTTTTCCACATGCGCTGTTTTAATGTATTTTTTTCAATAAACGTGCACATTTTATGATCATTTTCTATCGAATGTTATCTGTCGTCATTAAAGTAACGTTCCCGCTAAAACAACAATTTAAAAATGAAAAATTGAGTGATGTCGTGCTAAGATAGGTGCTGCTGAAAATAACATTTTAATAATATCGTAAGCTGTATTTTTCGATTATTTGCTCGAAAAATGATTCAGTTGAAAAGTAATCGATTATTATGGTGTTACTGGTATTTCGATTACTTTTGCCCATCATTATTCAATGCGTATCGTTCTTGGAGTAAGAATATATATTTGACGTCCTGTATGGTCGAGTGGTAAGACGCTCGACTACGAATCCAGAGGTCGCGGGTGCAAATAAATTTTATTTAATTAATATATACCATAACACATTTCATTCTTATAAAATAATATATACTATATTTGCTGTACGTTCCAGAGTGGACTCAATACTCAATACTCTACGTATCGCCCTGGTAAAAGACAACCATTTAGAATCGAAACGTTGCTTGAAATGGCTTTAGCCGTGTTTGGTGACCAGATCTGAATAGCCAAGTACTTCCAAACCTTCCTCTTCCCCTCCCCACTACCTCCAGCCTCGCAGCATACCCCAATTGGGTATGCCAAGACGGTCGGGAGCAGTTGGGACTCTTGTGCGGTTTTAACTATAAAACAACATATGAAAGAGTTGGAGTTTTTCGAATATTGTCAGGTTATTCGTAACCCGGGAACGTTTATCTACCTTTAAATGTATATATATATGGTATATACGTACCTATCTAGTTGCAGATATCAATACTAAGTATCTACATAAATAACAAAGAATCGATAATATACCAAGATAACAATCATCGTTTTAGCAGAAACATTCGATAGCTGGCTAAATATACAACGTACGTACACATAGTGCATTTATACATCTGAGAATGCGTAGACCTGATTACGAGTATAGGATTTATATTTAGGTTAAGGAAAATTATAAGATTTTCCTTCGTATATTTTTTTATGTGTTCCATTTCTTAATAGCAATAAAAAAAAGCAAATTTTCTTTGAAAGATGGACTATTGAAGGGAAATGCAGTTTGAAAGGGAAAGTAAACCCTTCAAGGTGTTTTTAGGTTAGTTGAAGTAGGAATATATATGGAGAGGTACCTTTGCGGAACAGTGTAGTCAGTATTGTTGACTTTAAACTGACTCGATAGAAAGAGATAAATATATATTAAAGGACGTTGGATAGCCTAAGTTACCACCCACATGGAATTCGGGCATTTTTAATAAACATATTTGAACACACTAAACAAAACTAAATCAACACACCATTAAAATGATTTATAAAGTTAAAATATCACACAGACACTAATAACAGTAGGTTTGTCTTAATAATGATGGAAGCTTTTTGTTGATTATATGTCTTTGTATCATAAAAATGTAAAAATTCTCAAGTTCAGTCAAAAATATTTAAAACTGTTGAAATACCTCTGAAAAGTGATGTTTTACAATCTTTGTTTGGTCTTATTTGAACATTCACGCATAGCACATATCACCATCATGTTCGATTTATTTGTACAACCACTACAAAATCAATACAAATATAGGAAATGAACTAAAAATTTCCCATTTTTAACGATTTAAAGACATAAAATCAACAAAAAGCTTCCATCTTTATTCAGGAAAACCTTCTGTTATTAGTTTGTGTGTGATATTTTGACTTTATAAATCATTTGAATGGTGTATTGATATTGTTTTGTTTAATGTGTTCAAATATGTTTATTAAAAATATCCGAATTCCACATGGGCGGTAACTAATAGGCTATACGACATCCTTTAATATATATTTATCTCTTTCTATCCGGGACAGTATAAAGTCAACAATACTGACTACACTGTTTCGCAAATGTACCCCTCCATATATTTTTACTCCAGGTATTTACGAGAAGAATATTTCACAACTTAGAAAATATTATAAATCGAGAATACAATATCTCCTAAATTCAGGTGAACACTTCATAAAGTCGTATAAGAGTCAGGGGAATCGTGATACATAAATTACCACATCCTAACATATCTGATCACGATACAAGATTGAATTAATTTGATCATGTTGTTCAATTAGTCATGGCAATGTAATGCTATGTTTTCTCAACCTTATAAAATCACTCGGCCGATAAGTTAGCAGAAGTTGACTATTTTGGATTCTAGTTGGCTTATCTTTTATTTTCAAATCTCCCGCTGAAGAGTATGTCTCCCAGAACGTGTATTTTTTAGAAGTCAAGGTAACCTCGCCACATTTGACATTTTGTGCAAAAGGACATGAAAACGACAAAGAAGGGAGCGATTTTAAATTAAACGGGAGTCAAAATGAACAAAATCTAAACAGGTGGCATTTTAAATAAATAGTTATTCGTAAATATCGATGTACAATAAAACAGGAAACATTTGGGAAAATATGAATAACTTTGTCAAAGTATCGTTACATTTTACAATACTAAATTCGGACGGAGGAAACGAGCATTTTTATTATCATTTACAGCCTAGAAACGTGCAGAACAATCTTTTTCAGACCGCCTGAAAAACATCCTAACGTAACAAGTGATAGTAAAAAGCAACGTCACGAACTTTAGAAAAATGACGTCAGATTGTCTGAAGTTAAAAATGTCAAGACAATCGACGCGGTACATGTTAAATCAAATGAGTTTTAATACTAAAGTAAAATACATACCCATCCCCCACCACCACACACTTGATCGCCTGCATTTTGAGACACTATCGTCTTGAAAAACACAATATTTCTTTCTATAAGGAATGGGCGTTTTATATTGTGATTGGACAAGTTAACATGAAAAATTACAATTATACACAACTGTTACTGGAAAAGTATACAGGTAACACACGTAAACTTTATATAACACAATTTCCAGAAAGCAGGCCATATAATGTATGCAGATATATCTTAAAACTCCACTTAAAACTTTCCACTAAAAATAAATCCCGACCACCCGCGACAGCTCGACATGACACTAGAAAACACTGGAATAGATATAGATGGCGCTGTGTTCGCTGGTTCCCTCCGTGAAGCTACCCCAGTGTTGCCCCTCTAATAAACTATTTCTTAGCTAAGAGTGAAGAGAATAATATTTTCACGCATTCAAGCGTACCTAATACCACAATTTAAGTTTACCATACCACAATAATAGGTTTTAGCTCAGTAGGCAAAAATATAATATATATTAAATGATTTCTAGTACAATGTTTATACTATCCAAATACTTAATTATCTGCTAGCCCTTTTTAGATGTCCAATAAAAAATAGTTTTCAAACTACTTGGGTAAAACCTGATTTTCCAACAAGTATCATAATTTTTTATTTTTTAATATTATTTCGTTAAAGTGTAATTATGATTTATTAGGGAAAATGCATTTAAGTGATATTTATTTAATTAATAAATTACAAATGCTTTAATAGTTTTCTCGAAAACATAATTGAAAATTACCAATGGGTAAAAACCTAACAGAAAACTGTTTTTTTAAGAGTTTGATATTTGTAATTAAGTTTATTTGAGTAGCTGGTAATCTTACAAAAATAAATTAAATCATTTTACACAAACCATCATCAAGTCTAAACAATATGGAGCGAAGTGACTTTCTCTGTCTCAGAAGTTGAAGGTTGGATGACCTATTTAACTTGCTCGGAGGAGAGAAAATTACATAATTTTCTGAAGATTCAGGAAATATCGCTATGATATCCTATCTCTTAAGATAACATTTTCGTTAAAAATATATATCGATGAGAAAGGCAAAATCCTTTGGCTACAAAGTGCTTTGTTATTCCTGAAATTATGTAAAATATTTCAATTGTAGTAACAATTATAAGATATTTAGGGCTTGACCCATTTCATCTGCAGTTTAAAAAAACTAATACAAAAATTTTACAGAAAATTTTCTTAACTAACTAACTAACTAACCATCACGCCGTTTCACCGCAAGGGTAGGCAGAGAGGACGGACCGCCATACAACTCTGTCTTGGCACACACTTCTTGCTTCATTTACATTCATACATCGTCTCATACATACTCTTCTGTTATTCTGACTCTTTTGAAAATTTTCTTAATCAGCTAAAATTGTTTTAGCTGATTTCAGTTAAATTTTTTTTTATATTTTTTTATTTTGTAATGTTGTCTTTTCATACGAAACTTATTTATTAATTGAAATATATATTTTTTTATATTTTGACCTCACCTATAAAAATGTGTAAATAAAGAGTAATTGATTTTTTTAACAATTTAATAGAACATCTTTGATAGAACACGAACGAATTCAAATAAATTTGATTAGTTTAAAGGGTTCTATATCCTCTTAAATACTTATAATTTATTTAAAAACTTATAATTTTATTTGTCATTTTTCTTAACCATTGAGGTGTTGAGACATTTAGTTTGTTTTGGAAGCACGGGGCATGGGGCGAGCTTGGCAACACTGAACACTGGATATTGCACCACTATTTCAGACGCGCACGTCCGTCGCTTTTTTGCGTTGTTTGCTAATTTTTAGGCGCGGACGGGTGCAAAGTGACGCATTTTTCCCCGAGCTGATGTGTACGTGAAGTGTTAGTGATTGTTGAGCTATTCGTCGTGATTTTGTGGAAAAACGATGGCGAAAGGCGACAAAGAAATGGAAAAGCCGGCCCTCGTGGGCGGCGAACTGCCGACCCCGGACTGTAGGAGTAACGACAACGAGGATTCCGAATCGCTGGAAGAACAGCCACTCGATATCGGCGAACATTATCTGGTTCGTCGGACAGACGACTCGTGGCAACCGGCACAAATAATACAAACAAGATACAACAACAATGAATCGTGCTACGAGTATTATGTTCATTACGAAGGGTTCGACAGGCGTCTGGACGAGTGGGTCTCTAGAGATAGGATTATGTCCGACAGGTTTGACATGAGCGAACGAGGCTGGAAGTCCAGTAGCAAAATGTCAACAGACTCTTTGATTACAGACAAATCCGGCAGAAAAATAACAAGAAATCAAAAACGTAAACATGACGAGATCAACCACATTCAAAAGACGTACGAAGAAATGGACCCCACCACAGCAGCTCTCGAAAAAGAACACGAAGCTATTACCAAAGTGAAATATATAGACAAGATACAAATAGGTAAATACGAAATAGACACTTGGTATTTTAGTCCTTACCCAGACGAGTATGGAAAAAAGCCTAAGCTGTGGATCTGCGAGTATTGCCTGAAGTACATGCGTCTCGAGAAAACCTACCAGCACCACCTGGTGGAGTGCCAGCACCGCCAGCCCATTGGAAATGAAATCTACCGGAAAGGGACCCTGGCTGTGTTCGAGGTGAACGGCAAAGACCACAAAGTGTACTGTCAAAATCTGTGTCTACTAGCCAAACTGTTTTTAGATCACAAGACTTTGTACTTCGACGTGGAACCATTCTTGTTTTACATCCTTTGCGAAGTAGACAAAAATGGCGCTCATGTCGTGGGATACTTCTCAAAAGAGAAAGAGTCACCCGAAGGCAACAACGTTGCGTGTATCCTCACTTTACCTCCGTACCAGCGTCAAGGGTACGGAAAGTTCTTAATTGCATTCAGCTACGAACTCTCCAGATTAGAGCAAGTCGTCGGCAGTCCAGAAAAACCTCTCTCCGATCTCGGCAAGTTGAGTTACCGCTCCTATTGGTCGTGGATACTTTTGGACGTGTTGAGTGTCAGCCGCGGGATACTGAGCATCAAAGATCTCAGCCAGATGACCGGCATATCGCAGACAGACATAATATCCACCCTGCAGTCCATGAACATGATGAGATACTGGAAAGGCCAGCACGTGATCTGTGTGACCCCCAAGCTGGTGGCCGAGCACCTGATGAGCCCCCATTTCAAAAAGCCGAGACTGTGCGTGGACCCCTCGGCCCTAAGGTGGGCCCCGCCGAAAGCGAGTCTGTACTCTAAAGCTAAAAAGTGAAAGCCGTAAAAGCCACATGATAAATAGATAACTTAGACTTGTTAGTATTGTATACATTCAAAAAGTCGGATAACTGTCGTGACAGATAGCTAATTTTATCGTCTCTGGTTCTGTGTGAAAGCGTAATCACCTTTGAGACAAAGACTGCGGTCTCAGGATACTACATTTTGTCATGATATACTGTATTTTGTCATGATATACTGTATTTTGTCATGATATGCTGTATTTTGTCAACATCCCATCAGAATTCAGTATGATATGCACTTGTGTTAGTGATACAACTTCCTAACGATGCATCTTTAATGTTGTGTGCATCTGAATGTTATGTTAACTTGCATTTCGCAAGAAGATCTAAAAGTATTGATTTAGTTGATGGTATGATGGCTGTTAAGTAATTAAATTTCTGTTTTAAGAATATATAATTGTACTATTCTAGCTGTAAGGTAAAACTATGAGACGTAGCAATTACATAGTCGTACATCACAAAATAGATACCCTCAGTCTTGATTTTGGTTTATTTTCTGCTCGGTTTGCTGATGACCTATGTTTTTGCTTATACAATTTGTATACACAATATCTTGGAATTCAATCTCGGATACTTGAAATAATTTTGTTTCTACAGTTGTTAACGATCAAAGATTCTTATATTAACCGTAGATTACTAATCGTTGTTATTCAGTGGGTGTTTGAATCTTTTATGACAGTAATGGGATAAATTATAGGTATAGGCGTACCGCAGATAGCTCCGTTGTAACCTCTCCCTCTTTCTCACAAATGAAACGTGTAATATAAGGAGCAGTTGCAATGGAGCTCTCGGTGGCAGTACTCTAGATAAAAATTGCATAGATTTATAACTGTTAATTGATGTTTCAAATAAATTACCCAAATATGTAGGCCTAAATTTGGTGTTAATCGTTAAGAATTCAATATGAAACTGTTGAATGTAAATTTGATGGATATCCAAACGATATTACTAAATATTTTTTCTTGAAATATACCGACCACAAATATAAAGTTTGACGATTCTAAGTTGTTATTGACCAATATAACATAATGTAGGATTTAATTTCTGTATTTATTGTCGCATGTTTGATGAATGTTTGCGATTTATGTACATCGTTGAATCAAGAACATTTACCGACAATTCTAAAAAAATATCTTGTTTGTCTCAAATTTCCACAATATGTTTCACGTGGTAGAAAATATTGTAAAATTATGTATACATTTCTAAGAAACGATGTGCGATTAATCCTTTCAAAATGTATCGGAGAATTAAATGTTGTAATTATTAATGTTATTCACGTTCCACGATTAAAATTCCACGTAGATCTGTGCATTGAGGACACCATTTTCATAGAAGTTGCATGCTGGCTTTTGAAAAGCCTACAATAATTTTAGACATTGAAATCATTGACAAAGAACTCATTTGAATGAGATGAACTCAAAATCTCTAGCAAACATGTTGAAACTGATCTAAGCTAGGTGATATAGTTGTCTGGATTTAACCCTTCGACTACATTAACTACCATGGTAGTTTAAGGCTAGTGTGCCCGCGTTTCTATGCACTGCGTAGTGTGGCGTGCTGGAATGTGTTTACATATTTCGCAATTTTCAACAAAATACTAAGGAAAGAATGGTAAATATGCTTAAGGCATTATCAATGGTTTTTTAGCGTGCTAACCGCTGCGCCGAGTGGACGTTGTCCGTCGTACGCAGTGCGAGCGTACCTCCATTTTAGAAATCATATAATAGAAGATCTCTAATTTCTAGAATAGAAGACTGTTAATAAAAATACAACAATATTATGTTGCTTTATCTCGCTATGCAGAATAAATAAGGCGTGAATCATGTTTTTTAATTTATTTATTTTTTCTTAATTTTTCTGGTTACGCGTGGTAGCATTACTTTGATCTGTGTGAATATTAGAATTAAAAATCTTAGTATTTTTTTTTTATTGTACTACAAAGAAATACATTTAAAACACATATGCCCCCACCCAATTATCCTTAAAAGCAATATATACATTTTTATACTTTTTCATCAAACCAATTTTATTATAATCGACAAGGAGTATAATATCTACCTTTTTTTTTTAAGAGTATTATTATTCTTAAGTTACATATCGTCGCCGGAAAGGCAAAAGGGTTAAAATGCCGTTTTGGGAAGTTTACACCAGATCACTTTAAAGTTTTTTTTGTTTTACAATAAAATTCATAAGTCTTCTGTACCTGGTTGGTTTTTGAAAAAAAGTTAACTCGGGTAGCTTGATGCTCTCACTGAGTTACCTAAACTGACAAAAATTTGCATTTGATCTAGAAAAAAAACTGATTAAAACTGCATGTTTAACTCATTTTTGGCTAGTGTCGCTTACGCCTTTTTGCCTTTCCAGCGATGATATGTGTAAAGAATTCCAAGTTTGAAGTGGGAGATTATAACAGTATAAACGAGGAAGTTTGTTTTCTGCATGTTTTAAAGCCATTTTCAAGATGGGAGTCTGTAGATGCAAATATTGCCAATTGCAATTATAGTATTGCTATATATAATGTCGTGACGCCTTTTCCAAAACATTGTTTTCGGTAATTTCTGTTGTGTACTATGCATATTAAATCAACTTTCCTTTTTATTTTATTTTTTTGAACTAATGTTATTTCTTGGCAAGTCAACTTACATCCCATGATTTTTCATGGGTAACAACTAGTAATATTATTATAAAGAAATTTTGCACTTTGACTAAGTTATGCTACAGACCGAGTATGCAAATAATAGTTGTTATTCAAATTATATGTTTGATCAATGGTTGACATTTTAAAATTATTTTACTTTGAAAGTAAACTAATATGGAAATTTATGTTGGCACTCCAACCTTTCATTAAGCTCCGTGCTAAAATGAACGACGAATGTAGCAAAATTGTCTATCACCCATTGAAAAGGTTGGCCGTAAGATCTTTTTACTCCTGTTCTGAACGTGGCATTAAAACGATACAATAGTTTTATGTTTCTCTTGTGTAATATATTGTGCGCCCAATATTCTCTGATTAGATTCTATGAATCTGCTGTTTAATTCTATGTTTGTGATAAAATAATATAATAGTTAAAAAACTGTGCATTATTCTTTTATTTACCTAAATTAATAATTATATTAGACTGGCAGAAGAAGTCGGAGAAGTCCGAGGAAGACATGGCACGATCAAGTGAATCGAATACTTGAATCGGGCCACTTGAAGTGTCAGAATAACAGAAGAGTATGTATGAGACGATGTATGAATGTGAACAAAGCAAGAAGTGTGTGCCAAGACAGAGTTGTATCGAGGTCTGTCCTCTCTGCCGGCGTGGTTAGTTAGTTAAACTGGCAGAGGAAGAATGAAAGAGTAGGAAATGAAAAATGTGGATTTTCGGAAAGAGTAAGCGTAATGAATAATATTTGGATGATTTAAGGACATAGGAATAGGATTAAGAAAGGGACGTTTAAATGGTTTGGGCATTTAGAGCGGATAAACGAAGAAAGGAGTGTGAGAAGAAAAAAGTGAATGGAAGAAGTCGGGGACATGGCACAATCAATTAAATTAAATATTTAGGTTGGGTCATAATAACAGAAGAGTAAGTATGAATGTGAATGAAGCAAGGAGTGTGTGCCGAGACAGAGTCAATCCTCTCTGCCTACCTGGCGTGATGATTAGTTAGTTAACATCGATACACTCATTTTTTTTTGTGTTAATACACATATAATTTTTAGGTGGCTGGAGCCAGTGGGACTATAGCATCGGCAATTGGAGTTTTTTGGGAGTATTATTATTTGCATATTTCCGGCACATTCCAGAGTGATAGGTGCTCGTAGTATCGCCCTGGTGAAAGACCATCATTCAGAATCGAAACATTGCTTAAAAAATTTAAATGTGTTTGCTGACCAGATCTGAATAGCCAGGTACTTCCTCTTCCCCACCTCCTTCCCTTCAGCCTCACAACATCCCCAATCGGGGATGCCATAGTCCCACCGTCTACGTACTGTTGGGACTCTTGTGCAGTATTCATATAAAAAAACACCAATCAAAAAATGTTCTGGTATATTTTTTATTAATTATCTAGCTTATGTCAATAATAGTTTTTTAAATTACCTCTTCAAGCTCTGGGTTGATGGTCAATAATAACTTTGATTTGGTTTACAACTCGGCATTATGTGCTCCTGGTATATTTTGTACTTATATCTACCAAGTGAAATGTGCTAATTATTATTTTGCCTTCAGCTTTCTGTGCTCCTGGCATAAAATACTGACATTACAAATAAAAATCAACATTTTAAAATGAAAATACATTTTAATTTCGCTTTGTAATTGTTTACCTCTTCAAGCTCTTGCCCTCCTGGTAGATTGTTGATAAATATTCATTCAGTGGTTAGCACTTATAGAAAAATTTAATAATAATTTAGATTTTCCATAACCTCTCTCTAGCAGTATGTGTTCCTGGTATATTTTATTACAATAAACCAAGTAAAAAGTGTATAATTTGTAAAAATTGCCACTTCAATATTTTGTGCTCCTGGTAAATTACATGAAAATAACAACTTACAGGTTGTTTAACCTCTCCAGCATGTGCTCCTGGTATATTTTATTATAATAATGTACAAAGTGAAAAGCGTAATTAATATATTTTTTAAATTACTATTTTAGTATTTTGTGCTCCTGGTAAATTACATAAAAATCGACATCTATGAACTGAAAAATGATAATTATTAGTTTAAACAGAAATTATCTTGTAAACTTATATGCTGAAGCGATCTGGCTTAAACCTTTCCAGTGTGCGGATTGCAAAATTCATATTCAAAGGGGGGACCCACAGTCTGTCTTAAACACAGGCCACGGCAGATTGCGCCGCGCCTGTCAGACGATCCCGAGCCGAGCAATTCCCATGGCATGTGTCGGCCTAAATGTCGTTACTGCCATTCCAATAGGCTCTATTCTATACAAATTTCCGGAAGAAAGACGTCCAGTCGGTTGCTCCAAAAGCTGTGAAAAACAGATATAGACAAACATTTCTGGATTACAAATAACATGACAATATTTTAATTCCTCCTAAATCCATGTGCCAATGATGGAGGACTTAGTGGGAACCTGACGCATTTGTCCACTCTGCTAACCAACCGGTCGTATGACAGTTGATTAATAAAGCGAATTGTATTTTCTATAAGGGGCGAGGGGAGGTTTGGAAGAATACAAGTCCATATCACATTAATCTATTTATTACTTTTATAATGTACACTGTCATCTGTGTAATGCATTTAACATTTGAATATATGATTTCTTATACATTAAAATATATTTTACATGAACTGTTACATAATATATTGCAAACGTATTACATTTCATTATTCAGCTTTACAAAATATAAACCTTTCGTAAAACACAGAGAAGCTGGCGGAAAACCCTACTTTGGAATGGAAAACTCCATTAATACGGAAATCAAGAATTCTCTATGGTTTTAACGAGTGAGATACAAATATTTTTGTTATGAATCAATAATAACATATTACGTACACAATTTCAATTAACTTCAGAAAAAACTACATTTACTCGAAGAACACACGGCACACGAGATGCGATAAATAAAAATAACTCCGGCGAACTTTATTTTAAAAGTACATAAATTATTGTCTTTCTATTCTAGTCAAAATCAGACTGAAAGAAAATGTTACAAGGAAAAACATATCTATAACATGATTGGTAAATTTTGAATGCATGCAGCGATCTATATGGTATTAAATTACTGGATCATTAAAAATACTTATGGAATTCAAAATGCAACTAGAAATGTGTAATTCTTCAATGTATTAAAGTTTTCTGTATTATTATTTCAATTAAATTACAAGTGCAAGCTATGGGAAGTGATACAAAATATTTTATCGATTAACAATTTGAGAATACTTTTAAATGTGCAATGATCGATTGATCGAACATGCAATAATAATTTTGACTAAATTTATTAACACGTGAATAATACAAAAATGCTAAATTAATACAAGAAGTGAGCTATATATTTGTAATGAATAAAGATATGTAAGTGATCATGCTTGAAAAAATCTTATTTATTTTGTCACATTACTGTTATTAAGTATCCGTAATCTTTTTATATCGATTTCTTATTAGATTCACATTTACCATTGTAGGTCTGACAATCAACTCTTTCACCGCGGCGAGTGACTTTAGTCATTTTCATGTTTCGACTTTGTTTTCCGAGCACATGTATGCCGTATTCGGGCGAAATTTGTTTTAAAAAAATAATAATCATTTGTGGATTGACATCTCTGAAAATCTTTATCAACTACTTCATTGTTTATCTTATAACAGGACAGGGAACAGCCTTCAGTCGGAGTTTTGAATCTCGCGCGCGTGTTTGATGGGAATTCTATAGAGCGTCCATATAGATGGCCTTGTCTCGGTTGAAATTTAACGCGATTGTTTAAATTAACACAATTTATGGCGTTATCTTAATTTGGGTTTATCTCAAGTGAATGTCTATTGATACTTGGTGCTGGAGGATGATTTTAAGATAGTTTATAATTCATATAATGATTTTGTTTTCTTAAAAGGGTCGTTTTAAAAATAACATTCGACCAAAAATGCGTAAAAGAAAAATGTGCCGTGTAGGGACGACTGTTTAGGTATATTTATTTGGCGGTTAAAAGGTTAATCAAATTCAGTGAAAAGTGCGTATCACAGAATTGCTCAACTTTATGGATAACTGCTGCCAAGCTTACGCATTTCTAGTCAATGACTTTATAACGAGAATTATGGGTTTTACGTTAGCTGTGGATAGTACAATGTCTGCTGTTTACACAAGTTTAGATCATTATGTTGGCTGCCCGTTTGTCGACATGAAAACTCCGATCAGCTGAATGTTTAAAATCGTATTGCAACACATATTCAGGGCTTGGTAGATGTGAAACTAATAAGTATCAAGAAGGTACGTGGATCATGCTCCAAAATTTCACATTAATTTGCTTCTCATAAAAATATTGTGAAATCAACCATATTGTCTTATCGCATTGCTTCAGAAATTATATAAAAAATGAATGAATTTTTCACACCATACTGCTGCTGTATTGTTTTAAATTGCTTCAAATATCTTGCCTTTTGTACATTATCATATCCAGTTTACGCTTATTGTCAACTTCAACAACGGTTGTTAATCGTTACATTATGTTGATGTGTTATTAAAAAAATATATGTAGTATAGTATTTATAATAATTTCATAATTCTGCACTTTTTGAAAAGAATACGTATAATTTGTGTTCTCTTTGGTCGTACAGATTTGCAAACAGATATTATTATTTAAACAGTATTGTGTTAAACATACACACGGTGACAACATTTTAAAGCGTACAAATACGTTATAAGGTTTGAGAATGTATGCGACTTAAACAAGGGGATTACGCAACTTACGCTAAAAATGACACATAACGAGGAACAATTTTCTACAATTAAGTGTTTCACATTATAACTAATATTATCCTTCTAGCATAGTGAAAAAGAAGTCGTTACATAGTGAGTTCATTAATAACAAAAAAGTTTAAAATTAAAATGATTGGGTGCAAATTTGTATGTAAACAAAAAAAATGTATTATCTTGTTATTATACAATAAAAATTCTTATTATTCTTTTTCGTACAAAATCCTGTACACGCGATTATTAAATACAACATTCTTATCACTACATAAAGCAATCATATTTTGAACCTGCGAAAATATTTTAAGACAGTTTAAATGTACAATAATTTCTAGAATGAAACACGATTCCTGAAAGTCAGCTACCGAGATTAAAAAAATAAAGAATGGATTGAGATAACAATAGATATATATATATTTTATAAAAAATCTGAGCTCCAGTTTTTTATTTTTATTAAATTTATATTTCAAACAACTGGATTTAGAAGCAAGAACTAGGCTACGACTTACCTATGAACATTTAATGTACACTATGAGAATGCAATATTTATAAATCTAAAAATAAAATACTCATTTAAACAAGTTATTATTTTCAATAAGAGATCGATTCATACACTTCTTCTAAATGTGTTAATTCTATTTCATATTGATAAATATTTATCGTAATGCGTTTTAATGCACTATTCGTTCTGGCACATTCTCTTATGCCTATAAAAATACATTTAAGTACCGCACATTCAAATAAAACAAATTCAAATCGAGAGATTTTACTTTCCTACGCATTACAGATTTGGTAGATTCCTTCTTATAAACGAAATTGATCCCTGAAAAATAATTATCAAAGACATTTGGGCCTTTCATCTGAAAATAAACGATAAACAAATTTAGAACAAAACGGATCTTTGTCAACATGATTTTGGCAGGGTTGTAAAGGACCAAACAAGTTCCAACACCTCCGGGAATGGTGCGAGGGGGTTTTATAAAGGAGAAGGAGTGAACCTGGGTTTTGAAGAGACCCATGTTGCAGGAGGGAGGAAACAAAAAGGCTGGTAGGTTGTTCCAGAAGCAAACTGTTCAACATATGCATTTCTTATGCAAGTGTACGAGTGTTAGGTATACGTAAGCCCTGCTTCCCAATTGTCCACGGATGCTGACTGGACAATGACACTAGTACCTCTGCGTATCTTCCATTAGAATACCGTTGAAACAGACAACAGCTCACTATGGCGTAATTTTTTTTTAAGTCAGGTCACCAAATGGTAACTTACATTTACATATTAATTATTATTTACGCATTTGAACACATTTGGATTTTCAACAGTGACTCAAAAAATTAAGCAATTAAGGTGAAAACAATTTTCTTCAAAACTCAGTAGAAAATAAAATAAAATTTCATACGAGAATGCAAAGTATTCCATACTTTTCTTATTTTTTATATATAATGGTTGTTCACGATTAGTAATTTTATTTGTTAAAACAATTTGGTATGTAGATAGGTGGAATGACAGTCTGCTGCTAAGCAACTGTATCATAAAATATAAATCAACTCACTTCACTCTGAACACAGTACATTTCATCACAAACCAATAAAAGAATACTGACAATTTAGGAATCGATAAAAAGCTGGTACGTTTTAATACATTACACACCGCCTTCATATTATTTTGGTTTACTCAAGTTGAATTGTACAGAAGTGGTACCGTAGGTATTATTTATGTATGTAATGTTTTGTAAAAGCGGTCATCTTCTTAGGCCTTTAAAATACCTCAAACATTCTTTTAAGATGATTTGTTTAACATACAAGTTAACACTACAGTATTCAACAATCGAAATGAGATAATGTATTTGTCGACGAGGTTCAGAATACAAGCGCTGGTTCATTGATTGACAAAACAGAGCAAAAGATCAATGAAATATGATTTCTTCTTTAGAATAAAACAACAATAAAAGATGACACCTTTTCTAGAATCAAACATGATTCCAATGTAATATGGTATCTCTTCTAGAATAGAATATCAACGAAACATCACGTGAAATCAAAGAACAACGAATATGACTTCTTTTCTAGAATCGGGGATCATAATGAAACACGTCTCGTCTAGGATTAAATACTAAACACGATACATCTCTTTTAGAATAAAAGTCACAAACACAATGTCTCACGTAGAATCATACATCAATGAAATGTTATTTTTCTCTAAATTCAAAGATCGATAAATCAAAGATCGGTATTCCCAATCAAGATCAGCACGTCATCTGAACCTCGCAGCGAGGAATAAAATGCTTAAACGACTAAACAATATAATTTACACACCTAAGCCGAAAACAAGATCACATAGACCTATTATCATTTAAGTCACACAAGACTTACGGCGACCGGGCGACAGAAAATCACAAAATGTAACCGACAGGTACAACAAACTAATACATAAATAAGTAATAACAAAGCGGCTATCGAACTGCTCTACAGTGGCAGATGGAGGATATACCGATAAATATTATTTTGACGTTTGACTAATCACGCGGTGTGCGGGGCTCTAGCGCTGCGGGCCGAGGGGCGGTGGGGGCCCAGAGCCTGGGGAGGAGGGGGGCGGCCTATCGTGCGCTGGCTCGGCTCGGCTCAGAGGGAGGGCAGGCACTAGCGCTTCAGTATGTCGGGGCCTGGTATTCACCCCCGCCTGGAACATTAAAATACATATTTAATTGACTGGTTACTCTATATGTACATACATAGTTTAGTGCGGAATATTACATGGATATATTTTATAGGGCATGTCATATCAAAGCTAATGAAAACACAGTTGGAAGAGTGATGTAATACAATGACCATTTTCTGTAATAATAGATGATTCTGTATCACAAGAATGTTATCATTAATATGTAAAATAAATCCTCCTCAGAAGAATGGAATGCGCAGTACATTTCAAATATCTTTCATCGTGACATCCTTATCTTTCTGAGTGGTAGATATTCTCAGTATGACCCTGATGAAAATCCACCATTCAGAATCGAAATGGCTTTTGCCATGTTTAGTGACCAGATCTAAATAGAGGTACTTCTTAACCTTCCTCTTCCCCACTCCCTTCGGTGCATTGCTTGCATACAGCACGTTTCAAACTTGTTTCTCTAGTTCAGAAATAAAAATTCCACTGTAATTCAAAAAAGTTCATTTCAATGAAAGAAAAAACTTTCGGTGGTTTTAGTTTTTGCACTGTATAAACTTTATATTCAAAATACAAATGCATACATTTGTTGTTCCTAATAATAATAGTAAGACAAAAGCCTGTTTCTCAGTGACATTTCTCATGGACATCGCTGTCGGAAGTGTATACATATGCACCAATATACACAATATTAAGTATGTATTAGTCGCACACTGTTTGCATTTTTAGAATCGTTTACTTATAATACTTGAATATTAATGTTTTTAAGTACCAACAAGTTAACTGTTCTCAATCTAATTTCCTTTTCTTTGATTTAACTAATATGTTAATGTGAATTCATACTTTTCATTGGATTTTTATACCCCTAGCTTCTGGTTAATTTGTTTTTTTTTTTAAATCTGTTGATAAATGCCCGTTCTACCCATATCTAAACCTTTTCTCCCATGATTTGTGATAACGATAATGAGTTTAGATAGTTTTAAATTTGTATACATATTATGTATTATTTTCTCCTTGTTAGTTAGTCTTATTAGCTTAATTAATTTAGTATGAAGCGCACTTGAGGTGAAATATCACAAAACTGTGCTATATAAGTTCACTGTTATTTTTATTTGCATTAACTCTAATTGCGCAACCTATAACACATTACCGGCATCTCTCTTAATCACTTATAGCGAATATATAAGAATTCAATGTTTTAGATTTGAAAAAAATTTACATCAAAAATGTATTACTTCAAATCCACAAAGAAAAAAGCAAATTGGTGTCAGTGAGCACAAAACCAAGAACGTTAGGCCAAATAGCTACCCCGAAACTCAATACAACAACAGCACAACATCACTATTCCTACTCAGCAATTAAGATATTCAAAACACTTCCGAATGACATAATAGACGAAAACAACTGTGAAATATAAAAATAAAAAAAACTCAAAACACACTTTTCACTAAAATAATCTAGAATTTATTATTCTCATATGATATTCATTTTTAATCATACAAAAATAATTTCAAGTAATCCATGATAGTACTCCCTCCCTAAGCACGAGAACTTTCTCAATTAGGGAAGTAATTATCATTAACTAGAAACTAGACATTGTTCATTTATTTAATTTATATTATAGCTACTGTTAGTATTAAGTAAAAAAAATGTTCATTTTGTACAAAAAATAAATAAAAATAATAATAATTGAATAATAATCAAAGCTCTTTCTCTATTGTGGACATATCCCAAAGCCATTGTTCAAATGACCCTAAGGAGAGGTCGCCACTGTCTCTGTGTATATAATGCTTAAAAAATTTAGTCCGAACATTTCACAAACACATAATATTAAAACTGTACTTCTTTAACCTGGACCGTCAATTGAAATATAAGACGACAATATATGACGGATTCTTTACAGAAATAGATGGTCCATTGTCCATTAACCCCAATTACCGCAATTGAATTAATTTGTATTCATGAAGTTTCACCGTTCAGTACTCCGCAACAGTAACTTCAATATTCAATACTAAATTAATATAAGATTTTATTAATAGCACTTTGGATCGATCGTTAGTAATTCGTGGAGTAATTATATTACAAGAATAATTCTATTTTGACAATGAGGGTTAGGGTAAGATGCGATTATTGATTCTTGGTAGAGAGAAATTCATTGTGATAATTAAATAAGTGGAGATTAATTCATGAAGATGAATGAATTAATTGATTAATTAATTTTAAGTGTTTCGCTAAACGAGATTTGAGCCAGATTTGAATTGATTGGTGATAACGGCTGTTAGGTTAGGTAACTTATGTTGCAAAACACCTTGAGACTGTAATATTAAAATTGTTTATTAAAAAAACACAAAAAAAAACTTTCAAAAGTGCATTTGTTAAATGAAAAGTGCTGTCTTGAAAATAGATCAATTTGCATTTTGATGTTTCTTTGAAAAATAAAGTATGTCAAAACATACATGAAAAGTTTATCTGTCTGATGGTATATATGTATGGTATGAATCTTGGCGACAATGCAGAACTATTATCTGCAAGTCAAGTAGAAAAACATAGATCAAATATTTTTAATGCCTTTTTATTACCCTCGCTGCCTTCTCACTACACTCCTGTTGCTTCTGTGACCACCCCCACCTTGCTGCAATAGCTCTCTAGATTGACTCACCTCTCTGGGAGGAGAAGGGCGGGTCCTGGTAGGCGGGCTCGGGGTCGGGCGCCCCCGGGTAGGAGGCGGTGCCCCCCAGAGCGCCCTCCACCTCGTAGGACGGGGCGAAGGCCCCCTCAGCTCCCTGGCGGAAGCGCTGGAAGGCGAAGTAGGCACAGCCCGCCTGGAATCACACAGAATACAAACACTTCAGAAATTGAAGGAAAAAAATTGAAACTTGATATTCTACATCTGCTATCGAACGCTTCAATCAACTGTGACTATAACTTTGGATTAAATTAAAACAATCTGGTAAAGGTTAATACTAGGACATATCTGTGTGCAAAAGGAAGAGAGGGATGAGTCAATAAACGCAGATGTTCAGGGAAGCCAAAATCAAATTGAGGAATTTTGTTTTTCGTAATTATGTCATTTGTCACATGTTCTAATTATAAAAAATAATAGGACATTATTTTATTTTCTGACTATCTAATTTTTCCTTCGTAGATATATATCTAAGGAACAACTCTGCATACCTAACTCAAAACTCGATTTTATTGACTTATTCCTCTCTTCCTTTCGCACACAAATATAATAGTGAGATTATCATTGTGAAGCAGTGAGGGGTAAATGATAAAATGCACTGATCTGAAGTCCGGGAACAACTCAGCGAAATTGCACTCAAAGCCGTAAGGTGTGGCGTCTTACTCGGCATTATCAGTTAAGAAATCTTATTAAGTGGTAGCTTGGTGGTGACATACCCATGTGAAGATGGCAGCAAAGGAGAAGAAGATAGCGGCCTGCATGTTAGAGGTGCCGCTGCCCGCCGGGGGCTCCTCAGACTTGCCCCAGGCGTTGGTCAGATAGCAGAATCCCACGAAGTACAGGAATGCCCAGAAGGCTGTAATTAGAAATATTCTACATCAGAACAGAAGCAAAAATATTTACGCATGAAAATACACTGCCGTGTCATTGACCAGGGATTCTATTGCAACCACAGTTGGTGTACGTGTTAGTTAGTTGGGCATTATGAATACCTACTCATGATTGGGGAACTTTTTTAGGTATTATCCAAAATTACATGTATATCTATCTTGTCAACCTTAGAGTACATAGAGTGGTACCTATCCAAGGCAGTGTAGTCAGTTTTTGATAATTTTTACCGTACTCGGCAGACCTGGGCGTGGCTAAGAGACTAAGGCTAAGGTATTTATACATCCATTCATAGCACATATTGACATGTTTTTGTTTATTCGTATAACCACTTTTTCACAGTATTGTTATCAACAAAAATATAGCATCTAACCTAAAAAACCGTTTGGTTGTGTCAAGTTTAGTGGCATAATAAAAAATGTGGGCGGAGTCCCGCGGTGACCCAGGAGACCAAGATCATCGTTACAGTATATAAAAGTGGTGTATTATATTTGTTGTCTCTTTCACTCTCATGGTGTACGATGTAAAAACCCGGAGAAAGTGATTTATCGCAAGTTTGTATAGGTTGGGTAAAAATAATTAGCTTTCCCTCCAAATCGAAAAACTTCAAAGTTTTGTGAACGCTTCATGAACTACAAGTTCTTTCAAATGAACCCTTCACAGTGAACGCTTCAATTGAACTAACAGTTTAATTGCTCAATTCGCACCGTAGTAGGTAGTGTAGGAACTACTGTGACTGCTACATCGTTTGTTTGGGCAATCAGTTCGCAGTTACACTTAATACATTGCTTCACGAACTTCACACTACAAAAAAGGAGGGCCGTTTTAAATTTGAAGTACTACAATTAAAACATTCGCACACTGAGAAATGTGTGAAGTGTGAACTGCCGCAAAATGAAGTAGTTCGTACAGAGCAGTTACATCGCTAGATTATACCTATAAAAAAAGAATACCTATTTGGTTCTAAAATTAAGTACATATTTATGCTACAAAATAATTTTGTGTGACTATGTTTTCAATAGTTATGAGAAGGTGTAAAGTAAATATAATACTATTTGTGTTAAATTTCATTGACGGCCTGCATGGTCGAGTGGTAAGACGCTCGACTACGAATCCAGAGGTCGCGGGTTCGAACCCGGCGTGCGCAAATAAATTGTATTCAATTAATATGTGTCATAACACATTTAATTAATATAAAATAAAATATAGTATATTTGCGGCACGTTCCAGAGTGGTAGATGCTCTAAGTATCGCCCTGGTGAAAGACTACCATTCAGAATTGAAATGTTGCTTGAAATGGCTTTAGCCGTGTTTGGTGACTAGATCTGAATTGCCAGGTACTTCCCAACCTTCCCCTTCCTCTCCCCACTACCTTCAGCCTCACAATATACCCCTATTGGGGATGCCATAGTCTCACTGGCTCTAGACAGTTGGGAGCAGTTGATACTCTTGTGCGGTATTCACGTAAAAAAAAAAAAAATTGTAAAACCCTAATGAGGAAGGAACGCCACACAACCCTGTCGTGGCACACACTCTTTGCTTCATCTACATTTTCAAGTATTTGATTCACTCCAACTTTTTCTTCCGTCCCCTTGTGCATCGCATATTCTCCAGACACATTGTAGGATTCAATCCTTAATCTTGTTCATTATACATACATCGGACCTTGCATTCTTATTGGATCGCTTCATTCAAATTCATTTATAATGTCCGAGTATAAAACAATGACTGTATTATTTTATCATTCCAGACAGCCCAAGTTAAGTATGAAAACAGTCGGTATTTTATTTATCCATTCCCCTGTAAACAGCGAGTACTGTTTACAATTACTGCAGGATTAAACATGCCACCGTACAATGCCTGTTATTAGCATCTGCAAATGATTATTGTTTTTAGTCATGAGCACGTTTCCAATGCCTGATAATGAAGGCGATAGCAATATTGTAATAGCAATGAAGATAATACTATGGTGAAAGTCACTTGACGTATGTGCGGTAAAACCGTGTATGACCGTATTAAAAATGTGGACATCCGGAAAGAATGCAAGGCTGATGTGAGCGTGATGAATAGGATCAAAGAAGGAACGCTTAGATGGTTTGGGCATGTAGAGCGAATGAACGAAGAAAGGAGTGTGAAAAGAATATTTGATGCGAAAGTGAATGGAAGAAGATGTCGAGGACGCCCGAGAAAGACATGGCACGATCAAGTAAATCAAATACTTGAATCGGGTCATGTGAAGAGTCAGAATAACAGAAAGAGTATGTATGAATGTGAATGAAGCGAGGAGTGTGTGCCAAGACAGAGTTATATGGCGGTCCGTCCTCTCTGCCTACCCCTGTGGAGAAACGGCGTGATGGTTAGTTAGTTAATTAAGTCACTTTGGTAAGGATTGAACATTTTCAAACAGAAATTTAAGTGAAAAAATACTTTAAATAGACAATGACAGAAAGGAAAGGAGAAAAGATAAAAAAAAAGTTTTGGAGAAGATGGCAACTTAGATTTGGCCACTAAACATAGTTAAAGGCATGTCAGGACAATGCTAAAAGTAGCTTACACTCTAGATAGTGGGCATGCAAAATCAATCATTTTTTTATTTTTTTTACATGAATACCGCACAAGAGTCTCAACTGCTCCCAACCGTCTAGAACCAGTGAGACTATAGCATTCCCAATAGGGGTATGTTGTGAGGCTGCAGGTATTAGGGAGAGGAAGGAGATGGGGAAGGTTGGGAAGTACCTGGCTATTCAGATCTGGTCACCAAATACGGCTAAAGCCATTTCAAGCAAAGTTTGTGTTTATTTAATTAATATGTGTTATGACACATATTAATTAAATAAAATTTATTTGCGTATGCCGGGTTCGAACCCGCGACCTCTGGATTCGTAGTCGAGCATTTAGTAATGTAGTCGTGTAGTTCAGCGGTTAATCATGAACACATTTAATTAAGGCAGTCTCATACAACTGTTCAAACAAGTCCGATAATTTTCATATCTGTTGTTATTCAAATATTCAAAAGTTTAATTTGGACATTAAAAAAAATGCATTTTGAAAAAAAAAAACAGTATTGGAAACAGTATAAAAAAAAGTAGAATAATTGAGTAATATCTCGTCTAGTCTATTCATTTAAGTTAGGATTGGTTCACGCTAGAGTATCTTCCTACTGTGAAATGAAATGCAAAATACATTTTTTTTCTTACATTTCATATGCGAAAAAACAACAAAAAAAATATTGCCGTTTGTATTTCAGAGGCTAAGCTTTTAACACGGCAGAGGTTATCTGTGATATGTCGTAATTAGGCTTTAACTTTGTTAAAAGAACAACCGAATTGATTGCTAAATCGTTAGCAGACTAAATCATCAATATAAATAGGAGAATTAAAAAAAAATCTAGTTCATTGAAAAGTGAATAGGGTTCCATTATTATTATAACAAAGCAACAAATGTTAGTTTGTTGATTGGTTCCGCTGTAATGGGTGCCATAGAGCCATGGGCATTGCTCCCATGTGACCACAAGAGAAATAAAAGGAAAAGTTTATACGGTTTGTTTACTGTGTAAATTCATCATTTATATACTCTGAATAACATAACATGTACCATTAGTTAAAAGTAAACAAACTGACCAGGTTCAATATAATAAACGTATCATTTATTTGTGTTTTGTGAATTGACTTTCAACCTTATAAAAATTGGCTAAAGTATGAAATTAGTTCAGAAAATAAAATATATTGGAAAAAATTGACTAATCTTCTTTTTTTTCTGCTTTATCTTCCCGACCGAGGATGCTATTTATCTACGATAGTTGAGATCATTTATAACATATTTTGAAACAATCAGTGCATATGTATAAACCAACGAGAATAGTGTAATTTAAGATAAACACAAACATACAAAAATAAGTGAGAATCTAGTAAAGATAATACGCAAAGATTTATTATATAGCAATACTATACAAGTATGTATATGAAATATCAGTAAAAGGTGCAGTTTTAAAACAAGCAAAGGCATTTTTTAACGTTTTACCTAAAATTACAGTATGCATTTCATAAAGAATTTAAAAGATTACTGTTCAAACTGCATTTTACTGATAACCTATAGTACATTTTGCTAACTACCCACCCGGTAATATCTGTTGACAAATGAAAATACACACTTTTTGGTTTTCTAGTACAAGCAAAACTACAAATTATTTATCTGTTAATTCTATATGGTTACTTACAAAAAAGGCTAAGGTTTCCAATGAATACGATATTTACTTTTACTGATATTTCAGTATGTTTTTAATAGAATTTAAAGGATTACAGTTGCAAAATTGTTTTCACTGGAAACCTCAGACATTTTTACTTTTACATACTACCCATAGGAAAGTTCAGATAAATCATTTGTAGTATTAAAATGTTACAAAGTGACGTTTAGCGTCATTCTTGAGTGCTGACCCTTAATATCGACCCCTTTTATGTAAAGTTCCTTATGATCAGTGTAAATCCAAATATTTTCATTTCATGTATTATATTTGCTTGAAATTTGGATTTAATCGGTTGATATTTGTATTTACAGTGATCAAGAAACTTCGAATTGCTCTTCTCAAAAAACAGGATTTTAAAGATACAATAGTTTACATAGAAGTGTCAATATGTATATTGTTCAAGAAGCACGACAGTGAAATAGGACATTATGCTGTCCGATGATGATATTTGAATTCTAATGGTCATCTGTCACTGTGTGTGCCATGTGACCAGCATAGTCCCACTTTAGCATGGTGATTTTTGTGGTTATGTTGTAACCCTTGACTTGCTCTTAATCCACTAATTCGGCTTTCCATCTCGTACGGAGATATCTTGAATAGCTCTTTGCAAGTTGGCCATTATAATACAGTGAGCGGTTAATGGCAGAGTGGTATAAAACTTTCTCACTCAGGCGTCGCAAGTTCAATCCTCTGCTAGCTAACTCCTGTTCATTACACGAGTAATATACGCGCATGTTCCGCTTATAATAATGGTAGTAGGATAAATTGTTTGTCTTTTTTTTTAAATGTTGAAGGCAACAGATGTTGGCAGGCTGAGGCATTCATACAGTAAATCGATTTACCTGAAAATCCCATGTCGCCCAGCACATAGTGCTTGCGCGTCTTGACGGAGGACATCTGCTCGAAGAAGAACTCGCCCACCACGAAGCCGATGGAGGCCACGAAGGCGATGACGCTGATGCCCACGCCGTAGTTGCAGGCGTTGGTGTCCCTGTTGAGGATGCAGTACTCCTTGCCTGTCGTCGTGTCCGTGGCCCATCCCTTGGCCGAGATGCAGCCAAACACAATCGTGCTGAATAACTGCAATGCAAGACATCATTATAAATCATTCATCTGCAGGTGTAACTTGGATACGACACTAAAGGAACATTTGTTACACCCGGCTGAATTACATGAAACTACTTTTTGGAAATCTATCAGTCACTTTCACTTTATCAAACTCGCTAAGGTGAAAATTGGCTTGAATTTAGAATCACGGTATCATGGATAGAGTTGAGTTTAAAGTTTAGCTATCTGTTTGCATGGATAGGATTCACACAATGGCGGGAGCCAGGTCAAATATGAAATAAATGCCACCACATAAAGGGCCGAAGATTAGCAGATCTTCCAGCCATGAAAAATTTAACACAACAGCATTGCAGCTCTGGGCTTAAATACCTGTTTATCCAGACACACCCTCTCCACTAAACATGTTATATAAAATTAGATTTGTTGGAAAAACAATTTTTGGTTTATTTGATTCATTATAAAGGAGCCTCTTATCACTAAAACAGTGCTATAAAAATTAGCAACATATTGCTTTTAATAATAAATACTTTGATTGTTTGTATTAAAAAATTAAACATAGTCAATTCAATTGACGTTTGAAGAAAATTTTGACAATAATTATGTATTTGAATTATCAACAAGCCGGACAGACAATAAAAAAAAAAACACTGCCTTTAAAACCAGACAAAATGTTTTGACTTCAAGTCAGAACTTCTGTACACTGAAAAAAAATAATAAAACAATGCACAATATATTTGACATTCAAAACCAGACACTTGTCGTGTTATGCATTCTTGGGTTTTTTTTTAAACTCAACTGGGTAAGAATAAAGCCAATCAATGTGATTGAAACACATCGACTATCTACTGTTAGGTATTTTTAGACGCATTGTTAAGGAACTGGGTCATTTTCGTTATTGTGCGATTCATTGCGCACTTTAGGTAGACTATCACTAAACTGGGCTATATAAATTCACTGTTATTATTATTATATAAATAATTTATGGGCTGAAAAAATTTACAAAAAAAAGCAGTGGATCTCGATTGAATAACATAAAATACTCTTTTCAAGTGTTTCCCTATCAGCCATAGTTATGTTATTATTTTTTGTAGAAAGCAATCACTTTGTGGCTTAATTTTATACCCTAATAAAAAAATCTGTGGTCTTAAACAAAGTTATTATTTCATTTTCATTATTTATGTTGAAAAAAAAATATATATATTTATATATACGCCCATATGGGCTTTTACATATTTGTGAAATAGTTAATATAATCAGGGGCGGCTCGTGACTTTTTAGGTTGCTAGAGTGCTGAGATTGAAAAATACGACGTTGTTGATGTTGTTGTAGACGAAAATGATTTTATTTTATTAAAAAAAATATATATTTTGTATCAAGATTTTTCAGTTTTGGTGGGTCATATGACCCCCCCCCAAACTGAAAAATCTTTATACAATATATATTTTTATATGTATTTTTTTAAATTCATTTTCGGCTACAACAACATCAATCATGACGTTTTTTTTCAATCTTAGCACTCTAGCACACTAAAAAGTCACGAGCCGCCACTGAATATAATAGTGATACAGAAGTAATATGGAGTAAATGATTAACTCACACAAACATAACTAAGTATTTAGAGAAATATCTCTAAAGTTATTACAAAGGTTGGGAAGTGCCTGGCTATTCAGATCTGGTCACCAAACATGGCTAAAGCCATTTCAAGCAACCATTTTGATTCTGAATGATGGTCTTTCACCAGGGCAATACTTGCTAGTATCTACCTCTCTGGAACGTGCCACAAATATAGTATAAATTATTTTTAAGTTAGTGTTTTGACATATATTAATTAAATAAAATATATTTGCGCACGCCGGGTTTGAACCCGCGGCCTCTGGATTCGTAGTCGAGCTTCGTACCACTCAACTACGGAGATTAACAAGAGAATTTTCTTCTTCTCCAGGTGCCCCCTCCTGTCGAAGGTTGACTGTCATTAGGTTTTTTTTTAGCTCAATGCAATTTTTGCAATCCTGATTCTGCATGGAATCTGACAAAAATGCCTAAAGAGTTGTAGCCCAGCGATTTTGACCAAGTTAACCTACCTGGGGCCCTAGCACCAAACATCGATACGGATTTTATCGACAATAACGCCAATGAACAAACGACAACTCACGTTGACTAAATATGCTAATTTGGCAATTTGCATTCGGGCTCGAGAGCGATTCCAAATTACCGACATTGTCGATAAAATCTACATCGATGATTTGTGCTAGGGCCCCTAGGCAGTAGTTAGCTACAGGCAAGGTGACTAACTTCAGCTTGACATGTTCTAATCATTTTCGTGTGAAAGGAAATAATAATTAGATTATTATCATTAATATAATCAGACTTTGAACTTTTTTGTCTGCTGGTAATAACACAAATGCACACTAAAAGTGTTGATTTTAAAACTGACAGCGCCAACTCCCATGTCATAAAAGTCGCGCAGCAAACAATTTACTACCCATGTGAATGGTGCTTCGTGGGATATAAAATGAATTAATCACCCTTTTTAATACATTAGGAAGACGTTATCTAGAAAAATTATCTAAATTGCAAAATACAATATTTTATTAAGCACAATATTTCGATTCTGTCAAATGGGTATTTCTTTTTCTCCCTTTTACCTATTATTGCAAAATTTGTGAATGTACAAACAAATTTGACAGGAAGAAAAAAAATGGATGAACCATCTACTAATAAATCTTTAGGGATTAAAACGCAATACCGCTAGCTGGAATACATTATGTAAAGGGGAAAAATTTTAATTTGTGGTAAAAATATTTTCCTACAGGAAATGTTTTTTTCACTAGTAAAAAAGATTTACAAAATTGATAATAGTGTTAGTTTTATTGGGATTTGGGTGCGATATTATATTAAAAAACTGATAAATTAAAGTGATATTTAGTTGTCTAATGACAACAATAATAATTATAAAGACGACCTGCGTTTTGTTTCCCTCGCGGCGTAATTTTATCTCGGGGCAAGGACGAGGGGTTGGCAAGTTGTGTACTTTTCTTCTAAAATGGACGCGATTCCACCTGCGTGACATAACAAGACAATACCAAAAACGACATTATTTTGACATTTAAACAATTGGGAGGACTGGCATGTCGTGAAATATTAATAAGTCGATAAAACCCTGCCTAGGACGAGGATTGATTTGCCACCCCCACCTCGTACAAATGTCAAATCGATTTTTGGGCTCGTATCTCGAGATGAAGGATTCGCCCCAAAGCGCGGCGCTTGGGCTGCGAAAATATATAGGCATTACTCACCCAGCAAACCGCCCTTAAAAGAACGGGAGGCCTTTGGGCAAAGGCAATTGGGTTAAATGCACCACCCGCTTTTCCACCACCGTAAGCACCCGTGCCGTCCATCTTTGAAAAACTGACTGCGTTATTCGGCGAGATGCAATGTTCATATAAAAAGACAAAATGTCAATTGGGCCAAAATCTAAATTTAGTATCGTCAAATGTATTTATAAAATCGTTGTTTGTTTTTAATTAACAAAAATAACATTTTGATGCAGATTTAAAAAAAATAAAAACTATTTTGATTTCAGTCAAAAATTTCTTGTTCCTTTGATCCTGCATTCTAAAGTCTTCGGAAAATATCCACAGATGACTCTAATAACTCTGTACATGAGCCCTGAAATAAGAAGAATAGCTTAGTAATTTATTTATTTAAACATTTACATGTGAATTAAAATTTTCCCTCTTTCCTGTACACGTACAGAACATAAAATCGTTTTTCAGGATGTCTAATTAGGGGCTGATTTTGAAACAATCAATTACTAAAAGTATTTTTTTATTAATTATAAAGTTAAGACAAATAGTAATGGCACAGTATTTCATTTTTATCTATCCTTCGCAACAATAGTTCTTTGTGTCTAATTATCGAAACAATATAGGTAATATTTTCGTAGAAAGGAATCACTTTGTGGTTTGACATATTTAATAAAAATGAAATAATAACTTTGTATCAGACTATAGATTTTATTTCAATTTTTAAGACCAGCAAGTTTCGCTTAGCCTAGGCATCATATTATCTGTCTCTTTCTCTATGTTCCTTTGTTATAATTTATAGTGAAGTGACACATCTCGGTTTTTCATATTTTTCAACAACCTTCCTTTATATTTTTGTATTATTACATGTGACCGAAATTTACTGAATAAATTACAATCTGTCGCATATATTAATCTTATCTGATAATAAATTCCTTCTGCATTATTATGTTGGTAGGTGTGTCGTTAATTCCATATTTACATTTCCAGCCGTGTTATCAGTAGACATTAGATTATATGCTCTAGAAAAATGGCGAAATATGAAAGCTAATATTCACTAACAATACCAAAATAATATGTGTATCCCTAAACTATACAGTAAAAACAGGAAGATGGCTTTTGCAATCAATTCCCGATGACTAGAAGGTTGCTCGGTATTCTAATATATTCGGATTTATTACATTTTTGGGGGCTCCAAAATACTGTATCAGTCAATATCGACAACCATCTCTTACCACTAAAAACTCCTTGAATAAAATGGCTGAAATATGCATTCATGATGAAAAATGCTCAAATCTGCATTGTGCTTTTAATCCGATGTCTAGTTATCAGAAAGTACCTGAATATGTATATCATTTGAATGCAAATTCCAGAAAATACACCTTCCATAATGTAACATTCTCTTGCAGAAATGTGAATCATAGTTATCTGTTCATTTTTCATTCGTGACATATCCAGCAAATTTAAACTGATTTTTCGTTTGAATCTCATTTAATTTAAGCACAATTTAAAAAAAAACGGAAATTTAATTGTAGATCAATGTAATTTTTTATCTTTGAAAGGAGCCACCTGGGTGATATTACACAAAAATAACAATAAAAAAATGTGACAAGTGTTATTATTAGTATCGTCTTTGTCCCACTACCTTCAGACTCACAACATACCGTTCCATATATGGAGTTCTGTCATTATCTCTCGATGTACGCACAAGAGTGACCTTAGGTACATAACGATCTACATAAGCTTAAATAAAATAAAAAATTGCACATTTTCACACTTGCCAATTCATTGATTATCTAATAACATGTTTATAAGAATGAACCTCTCTTATATCTTATGTTTTTTTGTTTTTCATCGCTAACATTATTTGCGTTATTATATCATATATAGTGTGTCACACTACTTCAGTATGTACTTATATAACTCCTTCGGATATATATAATACCTTGTCTATATGTGAAGTGTACATAAATGTTTAATTTCTTTTTTTTACACTATGCATGTATCTACAATATTTTTATATCATTCATCTCTTCATGTATTTGGTGAACAACTGTTTTTATGAGATCTTGTTAAATAAATAAATACCCTAATTGGGGTTGCCATAGTCCCACTGGCTCCAGACGGTTAGGATAAGTTGTAGCAGAAAAAAACAATCTAGGGTCCATAGTGTAGAATGATTTTTGCAAGAATTAAAAAAAATGTAACAATAAATGATAGATAGATTTAAAGAAAGGAAACAAAGGTAAGAATAAAAACACCTGTTCGATTCTATAAAGTGTTCATATATTTCAATGAAATGTAAACATAATTATTCAAATGATACATTACAGCAAATAAGTCATAATGCCAAAGTAGTGAATTATATTGTAATAATAATATTTAAATATATCATTTAAAAAGCATACATTGTATAATATTATAATATGCATTAAAACAAAACCACGCTGCATTCATTTTGACTTCATTTAGTCACTTTGGCCAGTTGTGAATGTTTGTGACATGCTTACACATTACATATGAAATTAAATCAATGTTAAAATATAATTAAATTAAATTGACTGGATAAGAATTTTAAAATCAAATTAATTAAAATTAAGTCATTTTGTTTCATATTCGGAGAATATAAAATAAAACTGCCTTCGCACGCATTTTTAACATTGTTTTTTCAAACCGTATCCGAAAAAAAAGTTAATTCTTCAAAAATTTTTTGCGCATAGAAAAGTCGTCGATAAATATTATGTAAAAGATTTGAATTTCTTAGTTTCGCTTTGTTGCCTTGTTTTTCTCTGATAAAAAAATTATGAATTCGATTTCAGATTACAAAATCAGGTTGGTCAGTTATTAGTCAACTATTATTTATGCAAAAACTAATCCCATCTATTCGCGTTTTTCATTTTACGACCGTATACTAAGGTTTGTTAATTCATTTTAATTCTAATTACTGTACAAAATCTATTGCGTTACCTGCGTCTGTTCTCACATAAATATATAACAATTGTCTATGTCTATAATATATGTATAGTACATTATTCTTTCTTTACACCGACTAAATCAATGTCTATGACTAAGCTAGGACTGTTACGCTCGTGTGTCCAGAGGTGGCGCCCCATCAACACACAACTGAGTGAAGAAATCACGTTGTCTAGTTATAAAAAGATACAAAAGTCAACAAACACTTCTGTTACAGGCGATAATAAAAGAGACGTCTGAATCACATGTTTGTTATTATAAATGGCCAAATTACACATCAGATAAAAGATAAAGAACACACGAAATTGGACATTGCGGTACCAAAAATGACATAACCGCACAATCTTGTAACCAAAACAAACAATGAAACGTTACTTTTTTCATCATTAATTTTAGTTTTGAAGAGATCAGTGGGCCCAATTTGATTTGAAAGCTTCCGAGGCAATTTAGTGCATCCTCTAACACTGGCTCATCATAATATAGATGTCAAAATCTTTGCCATAAACCTGTATCCTCAGATGTCTAATTTGTCTAAAATACAAAACTTATATTTAAATTAGTAAATATAATATGATTTATGTATAATGTTAAAATCAACATGGCCAATTAAGATCACTCTGTGCTTTGGAAAACAAGCGAACACTTGCTTTATACACTTTGCGTTCAATGTACAAGGGCAGCTAAAAGGATAATATAACGTTTTAGAAGGATTTAAATACCAGATCCATATGGTAAACCAGCTTTATAACTCAATTCAATTAAATGAATTGAGCTTTATAACTCAATTCAATTCAATGAATCGAGCTTTATAAATCAATTCATAATATGAAGGAAGTAAGTTTTGCAACATTAATAGGAATGACTACCATACAAAATAATATTCATAAAAAAATTGTAAAAACATTGGTTACAATAAAAAATGTACATTCAAGTGTAAGTAGTAGAAATTTGAAAATTGTTATTACGAAAAAAAAATAATTAAATCAATCTTACAAAACCATTAAAATTAATGTTATTTACACATCGATAATCTATTTACGTAAATAATTAGTTAGATAAAGAATTTAAAACTATTTTGATACATCATTTTCAAGTCACAAAAACTATTAAAATATAAAAAATTTCTACAATGAATGAAATTATTATGTTTTATTATCTCGCCCAAAACATGGGAGATATGATGCCAAAATTAGGTATCAAAATATACAAAACATAATTTTAATTTTTTTACAAGAAACATTTTCGTTTAGTACTTTGGCAACAAATTTCTTATTACAATGTTTCGAGATCATACATAATTAAGAAATATGATTTGAAAGAATATTGATGTAAAAAAGAATAGTTAAAATGAATTATAATAAAAATATTTAATTACAATGATTAAAATAAAACACCCTTAAAAATAATAATCAGATAAATCGACAAATTAAAGACTTAAAATTCATTAAAAATAAAGAAAACATTATTCAATATTTATAATAATTTCACACTCATCGTGTAGAAATATGAAGTTTGTTTAGGCACTATCTACTAAAACATAATTATGTAAATTACATAATTTTTGTAATCCGTGAGATACAATTAATATTTCATTAAGATCAGCATCTTTTTCCTTGCATTTCCACTACTTTTATCAAATCATTTATATTGTGAATGTAGCCTGTCAATAAAAATATAAACCGTGGAAAAGTACAAAAGATATCTAAAGTTCGTTGGATTAGTTCCATTAAAAGCATCATTACGATGCGCTGCAATAATGTAACGATGTAACAACTACCAACCTGACAGATTAATAATATGTAGTAGTTGTTGCCAAAATGAACAATTTGTTTTTACAAACTGTCATATTACTCTTTGATTTCATTCAATCCAATGTACTTTAATCAAGCTTCTAGGTTATAATGCAGATATTTAACTACGCAATATAATAAGCAATCTGCACTTGTCGTATGACAGCATACAATTCATTATAACCTAAAAAAACTTGTTGCATTTGCAAATTAGCACATCGTCTAATTAAAGACTCGTCGCAATCCAAACTTCTGAGATATTAACATCCGATTCACTCAGTTATCTACGAGTCCCTGTCGCTTTTCTTCTTCCAACATGGCATCCAATTCGTCTGTCAAGTTGGCAAGCATGTTGCCGATATCGTTTAAGACGTCTCCAGGTTCGGCAGATAATGATAAGGGTGCGTGCGCGGTAGGTTTAGGGGTGGTGGCGCCACTCCTGGAGGTGTTTTCTTCGTTGTCCGTGTTGCTAGAGTGGGTGGGGGTGGAAGGGTGACGCGGGGGCAGCGAGCTGAGGGGAGTGTTGCTGCGGCCGTAGTCGGCCGTGCGCGGTCGGCTGTTTGTCTGGCCGCGGTTCTGCTTGATTGTGCCGGCGTTCTCGTTGGCAAACGGAAGGCTGTCAGATTCGGTGCTCGAACTTGACTATAAATAAAAAGGAAAATGTTAGTAAATTCAAAGTATTACGAAAACTGATCATGGGGCCATAGATTACCCAATAGCTACTAGATAGAACCCTTATTTTAGTTGCTTAAAATATTAGCTTCCATGTTCTCTTCCAGGAAAAAATTGTATAATATATGAAATATGAGAAAACCGTCAAAAACATAGATAATGTAATACTGTATCAGTTTTATTATGGCACCAAATGGGAAAAAAAAAAAAAAAAAACATGAATTTACTGATATAATTAAGGATTTAATAAAAAAAATAAGGTTCTTTTTTTAAAAAAAAAGAGAAACATTCCCGGGTTACGAATAACCTCACAATATTTGAAAAACTATTACTGCCATCATAAGAAGCGGAAGATGTTGCTTGTGCAATGATGTAGGACTTAGCCAGCAGAAAAATTAAACACACGACGCCCGGGTGAGAATCCAACGCGTTTGTGCACTCAACTACCGACCGGTCCATTCTGATAATTCCTGCTCCAGCACAATTCCTTTATATTTCCCGGTCTTTCTGGTTTACTTGGCTTGTGCCCCCACCTTCTTTAAGTATCTCATCATCATTTATTGAGGGAGCATCACAATAAAACTGATTACCTTAAAGCTAGCATCGCTTCCGTTTCTACTCTGCGCCGCTAGGGGACAGGTGCCCCAGCGCCGCTCCTGGTTTGGCGAGGGGGGCGCGGGCGGCGGGGGCCCTAGCGCCGCCAAGCCCGCGCCCTCCAGGGCCACACTGGACAGACTGTCGGAGCTGGGGTAGGCGGGCAGGGGCAGGGGGAGTGGGGAGGGGCGAGCGCGCGTCCCGTCGGCCTTCTCGGCGTGGATCTCTACCGTTGTCTGGTGGGTGTAGTTTTGCTGGGTGTACTGGAACATTAAAAATGCGGTTAGTTTCAAAACAATTATTAGAACAAGCTAAAGCGAAGTTCATTCATAATTTTGACAGCAAAATAACCCATAAATTCATCAATATTATATCACGTAAATGCTCAATAGTATTGTAAATACGTACTGCAGTTGAAAATCTTGCTCAATATCACACAAAATAAGGAATCCCACAATATATTATGAAAGGAAAAGACATGGAATTGTGTTTATAATGTGGTATACCAATTCGATGATTGACTTCTTAACCTTTCCCACCCCGCAGCATTCCTATACTTCAGATGATATAGTTCCACTGGCTCTGGAACTCTTCATTTTTCTCTCACAATAAAAAAAAAACAATTCAATGCTACTTACAGAAAGTCCATAGCACCCCATGTTGCTGTACTGGAAGGGCTGCGAGAGCCCCATGTGCTCCATCTGGTTGGCCACCTGGTCGATGCCGGGATTGGAGCTCTGCCTCTTGGGGGGCTCGGGCGGCATCTTCTTGCCCATGTGGGGGCTTGCAGCGTACACCTGCCTCATCTGCGCCATCTGCTGCGGCTGCATCGGATACCCCATCTTGTCCACGGGATACACATTCTGGAAGCCCTCCATTATATACTTGGGAGATTTCTCATTCGCATCTTGGAATATGACATTCTCTCTGACGGCTTTCGTCGTAGCGCTTATTTTAGCGACGGGCCGCGGTTTCACCAAGCCTCTCGGTCTAGGCAGGGTTCCCCCGCCCTCGTAACTTCCCAAGATGGCCGCTTCGTTGGTCGGGGTTATGTCGCCGTCGTCGTAGGACCGACGCCATGTTTGCAGATTGGGTTGGTTCATGTTGACGTGGGTGCAGTAGTATGTTTGGGGATTTTCGGGCGAGAACGTGAGATGCGTGTTCCTTTCGGTAGCGTCTTCGAGACTTTCCAAAGATTTGCCGCGCGGTTGTCTAATCTGTAAGTTTAAAACGTGATTATTGAATACATAGCGCATCAAAACATATTGTTATTATTTTCACAATGTATTGTTTTGATATATTACGACACTTTGTTTCAATTGGAAAATACGGGATATTATTATTAGTAGGAGCTAGTTTTCATTGATATTAGTAATTGGGAAATATAATATTACTTCTACAGTTTAATGTTAAAAAGATCATCATGCCTTTAAGCTCTACCATGGTAAGTTGTCTACATAATTAATGATTAAAATAGTATTAATTTTAGCTATCAATGTTGATTGTATATCTGCCACCAATCAATCGAAATAACTACTTAAGAGATATAAGATTCAATCAGACGAGTCTAAATTAGTTAGAAACATAATCATTACAAAATATACTAGAAAACAGATTTTGAAATTCACGTTGCAAAAAATAAATCGGTAGATAAATAGCATGACACGATTTGCAAGCAAATCCGACGATTCGCTGTCAAGTTATAAACATGGAAATAACACATTCAACATCAAAAGATTCACGAAAAGAACAACATCAATCACAACACAAAACATCAATTTCATACCTGAATGGGTACTAGATCTGTACCACTGCCGGTCGTGTTGAAGGGAATCCCAGGGTGCTTTTTCTGGTACATTTGCATCTGCTGCTGGTGCTGTTGGTGGTACGTGGCGTGCATACTACGCGATTGCTGCACTTCCCACGGGTGTTGGTACGAGTGCATGGAGGCGTGCACGTACGACGCAGGAGTCAAGTCCCCTCCGCTCATTGACGACGGTGTTAAAAGCATATCCTTCATTGCGCAATGACCAAATTTCGAAGGTTGTCATCCACAGCGAACAGTGTCCGAGAAATTTCGTCCAATTTCGGGGTTTGGTCAAATTCCGATGGTTGTCATCCATGACAGTGTCCGAGAAATTTCGGTTAAGGTGTGTTTTAAGGTTTGCGTAGTGCGTTGCACACAATTTAGCATCCGGTTTTGAGTACCGATGGTGGAATTCGCCAATCACGCGGTGTTTGTGAAGTAGTTGTGAAGTTGTGATGGAAAAAGAAACAAAACATACACATGCAAACGATGCTTACAGACTTTTGTTTTGCTAGAACAATGAATGTTACAGTCTGCAATCCTTAAGATTTTTACCAATTAATTTATAATGGGGTAATGTGTAATTTTATAATGTTTGTTCAAAAGCTAAAGAGGGATTGAATTTGGTAGAAAACCTAAGTATTGGAGAGCATAAGGTCCATCACATTGTATAATAAACCAGAGAAAATTCTTTTGAATCATAAATTAATAAAAAGTATTGAAGGTATCAAAAAGATTGTTGAAATACATAGAGTGAAATGGATCGTAGTACACATATTTTTTTTATAAATTGAAAGGGAATTAAATACTAAATTAATATGACTCATCAATAATATATCGTAAATTGGAATTTGCAATTGGAAATTCATAAAGAATTCTACGTGGTGTAGGCGTGATTGTAAGAAAGATTGAAAAATGAAAAACTATATCCATCAAAAGCCGTTGCAAAGCATTGCAGTTCAATGAATGATGAGAGAAGCGCAGAGATGCGTCTAGGCAAGAACATTCTAAGGTAGCAACACTAACGAATTGTCTTGGACAGTGCAGTGAGACTGTGAAGATGAGTTTTAGAATGAACAGCGGCATAAGAACATTGGACACAGCTAAGCTATTGAATATAATTTCCCTAACAAACAGACTTATGATAATTTTTGTATTTTTTAGATTGCTTTGAAAAATGGCTTCGAAGAAAGAAAAAAAAATACAATGTCATTTGCAATTAACCATTTAAAAACCGAAAGTGATTTTGGTCACAATATTTTTAATTTCTGACACTCTTTTTGACAGTCATGCTGTCCATTGTCAGTACATACATAATCGATGGTAGATAGATCTTTATTCAATAACTCATTAATTTATATAACGTTAACGTTCTACAGTTTGTAGGAAAAACTTGATTTGAAAACCCTGCATTATCATTTTTTAACAAATTCAAATGAATTGTGTAATATACTACTTTATAACCCTGCTGACAACTTTCGTGTTGAATTGAGCTCTTAACAAAAACAATTTGATTCGTAACACATGAACGATACATCTGATGTAAACCTTAATTAGATATTTAAAACCACAATATTTATGTATGTTTATAGTTTAAAATAATATGCGAATAGTCCCCGAACCATGGAAAATAATACACTTTTAATATCATTTACCATAATCTAATACAAATAGTGATACAAGGTGGGTTTAATTTTACGGGAAGCATTATAATGCAGGGTGAAGCCATCAAACGCCCAGAGGAAACTAATTGGAGGTTATAATCATTAGTGGCAATTTAACTGCCAGTTGTTAGTAGATTATGTTTAAATCAAAGCCAACATAAATAATACGAAACATCCTGGTTATATTTGCAACAAATCAATTCAGAAATTATCTAATCATAAAAAATAAAACATAGCTTGGAATGATAGTAGGTATAAAAGTGATAAAAAAGGCAAATAAGAGTTTGGTGTGAGCAAATAAATTCAATTTAATGTAGTGAATTGTGCAAAAACGTAAAAGCAGCGAAAAAATAAACAAGAAATAAATATTTGCTGAACTGATTTGTTGTTATAAAATACATCTTGGCAATAATTGTAAATGTAATATGACGCTAACCCGGTAATCAAAAACATGAAATTTAAAGGAAAAATCGTAATAAAAGAAAATACATCAAAACGAAGAGTAATTATCCACGTTTCAAGTATAATTGTAATTGCAGTACTATAAATTGAACAATGCTGTCGAAAAAACATAGGAAAACTGCTTTAGAAAATTGAAAAACTGTTTCCAAGTGTGAAAAACCGTTAACAAGTTTGCAAAACTCTTTACAAGTTTCAATATTGTACACGAGTTTGTAAAAATGCATACAAGTTGTCAAAACTGTTAAGTTTCGAAAACTATTTTTAAGTTTGCAAAACTGTTTGTTTACAAACTTGCAAAATATTGCATTTTCAAAATTGTTTGGACAGAGATAATAGTTAAATGGCATTTTCAGTAAGTACATATGATTGGAATAGAATTAAACGATGTTTTTAATCACCGGGTAAGTACATGTTACACAACAATCAAACACACACCACCGACAATGAGAGAGTTACACGTACGTGAGTGTGGGTGGCGTGCGTGCGCTTGCCGGCGCGGATGTCCTTGACACGCTTGATGGCCAGCAAGAACTTCTTCTGGTGGCCGAGCCTGATGATGCCCGCGTCTTCCAGGTCCTCCCAGGCCAGCTGCGTGGCGTCCTGAACGCTGCAGTAGCCCTGCGACTTTAGCGCCGGGCCGTACTCCTCGAGACGCAGCAGTCGCAGCCACTCGTCTAGCGAGCCCTGGAATAAGAAGAATGATGTTAAAGCAGGTAGAGAGAAATCAGGCTAGAATAACGGATAATTAAAAAACATATATTTATAGTTAATTCCGTACTAGAATCCCATCTGCTCTCAGTCGTCTGGAGCCAGTGGGTTTATGGCATCTTTAATTGGGGTATGTTGTGAGGCTGAAGGTAGTGGGGAGGGAAAGGAGATGGGAAAGTGGAAGGTTGGGAAGTACCTGACTATTCAGATCCGTTCACCAAACACGGCTAAACCAATTTTAAGCAACGTTTCGATTCTGGATGGTAGTCAATCATCAGGGGCGATACAGAGAATATCTACCACTCAGGTAAATATGCAGATATATTTAAATAATTTTTAATGCTGAAGCGTGACCATTGAGTTAAAAAGGGTTTGTTGCAGGGTGATGAAGATTTTAACCTAACTAAAACCATCATGCCGTTTTCCCGCAGGGTTAGGCAGAGAGGAAGGACCGCCATAAAACTCTGTCTTGGCACACACTCTTTGTTTCGTTCACATTCATACATCGTCTCATTGATTTTAACCTAACAAACTTTTTATTATATTTTCTTTTCTTTTATATTTTTGTATTTTCTTCTATATTTTCTTTTATTTTTAATATTTAATTGTTTTATCTATTGTTTTATCATGTAATTCGAAAGATGTCCTCCACATCACAGGTGAACTCCTAGCGTGGAGGACAATGTATATAAAATATTGTAAATAAACATGAAGTTAAGTAAATTAAAAAAAAATTAAAATAAAAAACAAAATTATACTATAAGCATAAAATAATACATTAATATTTGATAGCCCGGCATAAATAACCGGGTTTTCCATTAATTCCCTAACCTAACCTAACCCAATTATTTGCTTTAGTGACATAAAAATGGTATAAACAAATATTCAAAATCATTGTCGGTGCTACAGCCCTTACAAAGTCCTGACCACCTCCAGGAAACGCCCCCACATCTACCTGCCAGTTTAGGCCACCCAACACTCCATCGCCGCCCCACTTATTATAGAGAAGTGCTTCAACTATCATTCTATTGTTTTACCGGAATGTAGTCGGGCAGATTCTCGGGCACCGTCAGCTTGGCGATCTCCGTCTTGATCTGCTTGCGGTGGTTGGGCTTCTTGATGCCGATGGCGGTGAGGTCCTCGGGCGTCATGCGGGTCACGGTGCGCAGGTCGTAGCCCGCAGCGGCAAACAGCGGCGCGTACTCCTCGAACTGCAGCTCCAGGAGCCAGGCGTGGATTATATCGTGGTCCTGGAATAATACAATTTGTTAATGTAATAGTCATTTATGGCTGCCGTATAGCTATTGTTATAACTAGATTAGAGTTTTTTATTAATATTGTTTATACATAGACTGTCTGTATAGCTCTCGTAAGCACTTAGACCATAGGCCCATTGTTTTATCTCCTATGAATAATCTTTTCCCTTCAAAAATAGCAATGTCCCTTCAGTGAAGTTCACCAGGTTTATAATGGTATTGGTAGCGTTGGGAAAAACTTCAATGTTTGTGAATGCTTCACAAACTGCTAGTTCTTTAATATGAACCCTTCGCAGTGTACACTTCAATGAAGTCATTCCTCGCCAAAACAAAAGTACTAAGTCAGTAGAGATTTGAAAACAAAAAGAACTGGAACTGGTTCCTCGCCAAAAAAAACACATACTAGTCGGTAGAGATTTGAAAGTGAAAAGTGAAAAGAACTGGAACTGGTTCCTTGCCAAAATAAAAAGTACTAGTCGGTAGAGATTTTAAAACAAAAGAACTCCTAAAAAAACAAGTTCCTTTAGATCAAAGTACTTTGAAGTCGAACTTCAATTGAAGTACTTGTAATGAAGTACTTCTTTATAGGCTTTGAAGTTCAGCTTCGCAACTGAACTGCTGCAAATTAAAGTAGTTATTTGTAATCTAACTTCCATTGAAGTATTTGTACAATGAAATGAATGAAGTTTGAACTACCGCAAAATGAAATAGTTCGCACGGAGCAGTCACAACACTAAAATGAACTACCAACTTCAATTGAAGTATTTGTTCAATGAACAATGAAGGGAGTAGGAACTGCTGCCAAAAGAAGTAGTTCTTTTGGCAGCAGAATATAAAATAATATCTGTACAGTGCTCTTGAGGTGATTTTTCACAAAAACGGCGCTATACAAATCATCCAAATATTATTATTATCTTATTTGTAAAACCTCTGTATTTGTGAATATCTTTCTTATTGTATTTATAATGTTTATCTAATTAATCTCTACTCCTCTCTTCTGTCTCTTTTTTATGTATTTTTTCACTTGTTCCATCTTTTTTTGTACTCCCTTTTGAAAATTTGTATGTCTGTAAAAATATTATTCTTTTTTATTTTATAATTTTGTCCTTCCCGGAATGAGTTTTTATTCAACTCCTTGGAAATAATAATAATGATAATATTTGGATGACTTGTATAGCGCCGTTTTTGTGAAATATCACCTCAAGGGTGCTAAACTAATAACTATATATTTTTTGTAGTTTATTATCATTTTAATAAACAAAAAAAATATAGTGTGCCCCACTGCAGACAGGTAAAAATTATGCATATTATTAAATGCAATTACACTTAAAAGCACAGTAAAATAGTATTTTCATAGAAAGCAAACAGTTCTTGGTGTGACATTTAAAAGTAATGGCGCTATACAAATTAACCAAATATTATTATTAATGTATAAATATTATTAATGTATTATATTATTAACGAATTAATATTTTAAACGCCAACCAGGTTTGATTGATAGAATTAACTACCTTCTGGGGTTTCACTAAGAAAAAATTATACATAGTATAGGGCTCTAAGTAAAAAATCTAGTTCTTAATTACAGTGCTATTCCACTTTTATTCAAAGTATGATTTATTTCTAATGATGGTAAATCAAAAAATTATTCATTCAAAATATTGTCAGATAAATTTTAACTCAACAGTTCTTTTGTCAAATGAAAATATCAAAAGCAAATAAGCACACCCTTAACTAAATGATTCATCATTATTGTTTCCAAATCCTCTGAACCAAACAAACAACCCAATGGAATGCTAATTTCCCATCGACTTGAGTGCATCTTCTGAGAATTCCCAGTTATAATTTATACAGCTTAAAATGTCCACGGACAAAAAATGATTTACTCTCCACTGGAAATGAGTTGAGAAAGAACCAGCCTGATGAATTATACATGAGAGGATTTGTACGGACAGTTTATGACAATGGCAGGCCCATCTGAATTACAAATTATGAAATTTTACATACAGCAGAATGGAGGATATGATAAACTTAATGTTATGTCACTGAATGCTGAAGGCTTTGGCGAAGGGAAGTATATATATACAATATTTAAATTGCAAACTTGATGGTTGATGAATAAATTAATTTCGGTATGTTTTGCTGTAGAAAATAATACCCAAATGTATATTAAATTACTGCCTTTGATATTTATAAAAACAAATTATGTGATACAACACAAAAGCCAGTAGTTCTTTTGCATTTTGTATGAAGGAAAAGGAGTATGGGAAAGAGGGAAGGACTTCATAAGGGCGATACTGAACATATTTTCCAACCGGAATGAGGAAATCCTAACTAAAAAGCAGATAAATTGTGTCCACGAAGCAGCAACAATTCTCGAATGGCATGAAAATTGCACTTTTTTTTCTATCTGTAATTTCTACGTCAATGTAACTATTTTCTGTTAGTAAAATAATTTCCACCGAGAACTATGCAGCTTTGTAATATTCACTTAACTGTCAAAGAATAAGACACGACAACGCCATATTGTTTGTTCCATATAAGCTGGGTAGTAAATTGAAATAACTGATGATTTTTTTTTCAAAGATTGATCAGAATTCGAGTAAACTTTTCAAGACCTCAACGTATAATGTTCACGAAAATTCCCTCAATTTCTATATCCGGTTAAGGTGTAAACAAAAGCTGCATTAGAGTGCATTTAACCATTTTCTCTTGCAAACAAATAACAAAAGATACGGCAAACATTTACGATACTGTTATTTATGGGTGCAAGTGTTGCCGTGGCTATGACCAAAGTGGAACAAAGCAAGGCTGAAACAAAGGAATTGCATAAAATGAGAAAAAAAACTCAAGTGTGTAAACACTGAACTCTCAGAGTCAAAACATCACGAGATGATTTATTGGAAGAATAATGTACAGTACAGCTGGCCTTAGCAACAACCGCAACTCTGGACTGATGCATTCAAACGTAAGTAAATAATAATAATTATAATTGGCTGATTTTTATAGTCCCATTTTTTTGTGAAAAAAAAAAACATCACCCTGAGGGCGCGTTTAATAATATGATATGTCGCCAACAGATGAGGTGAACTGTATCGTGTATAAAATTTTTAAAATTACACATTTCTTCATTCACATTCATATATCGCCTCATAAATTCTCTTCTGTTATTCTGACTATTGACATAACCTGAATAAAGTATTTCATTCACTTAATTATGCCATGTCTTCCTGAGGTGTTCCTCACTTCATCGTTCATTCGCTTTGGGGTCAAATATTTTCCTGACACTCCTTTCTTCGCTTTCTCCTGTGTAATAATGTTTTAATATATTTTTAGAAAAAATTATTTAAAAACTGAAAGTAAAATAACATGGAACGGAAAGATTCATGCTAGGCATCACACAAAGAGAGTGAAAAGAAGAAAAAAAATCGTTAAAGAAGCAAATAGGAACGCATTACATTAATCTCTCTCACTTTTTGGCTTAATTTCCATAGACAAAATCTGATACATACAGGACTTTGAATAAAAGTGTTTTTGACGCTTAGCGAAATGCTCTTCCTCGGTCATATTTAAGCAGTTTTAAAGTCAGATATGATTAAAGATTCTCAAAGCCAATAGCATTATTGTGATAAATTTTTAGGGTATTATATTGTGTTGTGCTTTCTTTTAATTTAACCAACGTTTCGGACAGCCCTTCAGTGTCCATCATCAGGGCAAATGACACAGCAAGGCTATCCGTAACGCTGACTAAAGTATTTAAAAGCACAACACGGCATAATAACCCAAAAATTCATCACAATAAGTTTTAAAGTCAGTTTGCAAAAAGTCAGAAATGCAAAACGACGTGTTCTATTACCATAATTTGGTGGTGTCATTCAAAGTTTATTTCCTTATAAGATGTGAGGTTATTTCTTGTGTTGGCATTCACAATATCAGCAAAACAATGCGGCATTGTTGTATAATATTGATATTGGCTGGTACCATTCAATTTTGGTAATTGCCGTGGCGTGTTCGACCATTGTTGCCATGATACATTTATGACAGGTTAACAAGCGATAACAATTGGGCATACATTAATGCCATCCTCTGTTGTCGCAAGACGGTATTAAAGAAGTCTGTAAATAATGGACTCTGATTTATTTAATGGCCGTAATAAATATTTAATATATCTCAATTAAAGACGCACTCCAATATGTATCTATCAAGAAAATACTTGCGAAATAAGTTGAATTCTTGAATCAGTTTGGAGAGTTTTTAACAACACAGAAAATTAAATGTGAAGTACAAAAAAAAACTTTTCTGACATTTCCCTTTGATTAAGAGTTCGGTTGGGAGGTTATTCCACATCTGTCATATTCTCCTGATTTTACTTTGATCAGATTTTCATCTCTTCTGTTCTCTATCCAACAATCTTCAATGAATCATCACCTTTAAATAACGATGCTGCTCTGTCGCTGTAAAGGCAAAAGGGTTTAAGCGACACTTTGATCGGAAATGAGTTAGATATGCAGTTTTGATCAGTTTTTATTTCTGCATTGAATGCTCTGACTCTCGTTTGATTCTGAAGACTTTTGTGGCCCTTCGGCCATCTAAAATACGTTTACCATTAAGGAGAAGGCTTGACTCAAGCGACACAAGTTTGGGACTTTTTTAGGTTTTTTTCGCTTCAGGTCTCAGTGTGAGTATTACCTGAGTTAACTTTTTTTTTTAATCCAACCAGGTACTGAAGACTTATGAATTTTATTGTAAAACAATAAAAACTTTAAAGTGCTCTGGTGTAAGCTTCCCAAAATGGCGCTCCAGCGTTTTTACCTATCCAGCGATGATATTATTAACAAGTTAACGTTAAAATTTAATAAGAACGTTAAAACTTATGAATAAATACAATATTTTGACAACTATTTGATCTTAACATCTGTTAAGGAGAAAGTTTCAACACAAGTAGGTTAGTATAGAGAGTATCAGAGAGTAACACTTTCTCAAACTGTTTTAAGGATCTGACGAGTCCCTCTATCGGTTCTCACGTCAACGCTCTACTTTTTTTCTCAACGCCCTTGACTGTTCCTGCACGGCACATCATAAATCGAAGCATTTCATCCAGAACCGTTTGTTCTCGTTCTGAGTCTAACGGATAGACAACATACAGAGAATTAGATAAACTCACCGGCAATCCTTGGCAGAGCAGCCTGTCTAGCCGGGTCTGGTCGGAGCTCAGGGAGCAGGAACTGAGGCTGCAGCGAGCAGCGTTGGGGCAGCCCGAGGCGCGCCCGCTGTCCAGAGACGCCGAGCTGTGCCGGGACCCCGATCCAGCGGACCCTGAAGAGGAGCCGGGACTGTCCCGACCGGGACTCTGAAAGACAAATCATCATAATCACAAGTGAGTCACTTTGTATTGGGTATCTTTCATGAAAACTTCCGGCAAAGCGGTAAAACCTTGGAGAAACAATATAATTAGTGGAGGTATAAATTTGCGAACGATTGTAAGTGAATTCGTTGACATTGGTCTGACTCTAAACTAAAATTTCAGGTTAAGATACAATAGTGCATGTCTTTTTCTGACACAAATATATTTCCGCAGAGATATATTTAAGGAGGCGATTGTTTGTAAAATAGTCTATTTTGTATTGTTTCGGCCATTTTTAATAAAAATATTTTTATCATGACAAAACAAAATTAAAAATATTATTTGAACGATTTATTAAGCAAGAAAATCACACACGTGCCAATAGTATGAGGTTTGGTTTAATATTGATGAATGTTCATTGTTAAAATTATGTCTCTATATCCTTAAAAAATACGAATCTCCAAAACACAATTTTTTTATTTATTAAAAACTGTTGAAATACTTGTGAAAAGTGGTAATTTTTACTGCTTTTTGGATCCAGTAGTACATCCACGCATATAACATATCGCCATGATGTTTTTTTCTTGTATAAAACCACTTCAAATATTTAAATAATCTAAAATATAGGAAATAGCCTCAAAAACTGTTGTGACATTAGTTGTTCCGATAAATGGTGTGAAGTTTGCGCATATGACGGACAAGGTTATACGCTTGGAGGACATGGAGAGGTAACTTTGCGAAACAGTGTAGTCAGGATTGTTGACTTTATACTGACTCGATAGAAAGAGACAGAGAAATTTTAAAGGATTTTGGATAGCCTATTAGTTACCGCCCACATGGAATCCGGACATTTTTAATAAACAGATTTGAACACATTAAACAAAACAATATCAATACACCATTGAAATGATTTATAAAGCCAAAATATCACACAAACACTAATAACAGAAAGATTGCCTAAATAATGATGGAAGCTTTTTGTTGATTTTATGTCTTTATATCATTAAAAATGTGAAAATTCTAAAGTTTGGTCAAAAATATTTAAAACTGTTGAAATACCTCTGAAAAGTGATATTTTACAATATTTGTTTAATATTTAATAATGATATTTGGATAATTTGTATAGCGCCGTTTTTTTGAAAAATCACCTCAAGGTTTGATCTTATTTGAACATTCACATATCACCAACAGGACCAATGGACTCACAAGTTGACTCACACATTGTAGTCTTTAGTCAAACGTCTTAAGACTACAATGACTGGCATGGTGGAAAGAACGCAAGATGGCGGTTAAGAGTCCCAGCGGAAGCGACCCACAAACAGACTGAGGAAGATGTAAGCTCACTAGGTGGAAGAATACTGGAGCAGGTCTGAGGCCTAGTGACGAAGTGAGGCTTGGTTAGGTTACCTGTGTCATGTCGATCCCCTGATCCTCTTGAAGCGCCAACTGGTGGTGGTAGTAGACGGCGGCCATGTGCGTGAGGGGCTGCCCCTGCGGCGGCGGGAAAGTGAAGGCGGAGGGGGCGCCGGGCCCCGGGCTCTTACCACTGGCCCCCGACGCGCCGCTCACCATGCTGCCGTAGTCCGAGTGGTCGTCTGAAAAAGAGATACAAGCGTTAGGCATTGATGCCACCAAGATTGTATAAAACATGTTCATTCATTACATGCTTTGTGAAGAGATATAATATGACACTCGTCCAGAAGGTAAGCTTGCGCAATTAAAAGGGTATAGAGACGTAGAAGAAGGGCAGATTGTCAATAGTCCAACAGATACTCCGTTGATATCAGCACTCGCAGAAATGGAGAAGCGTGTACGAGTATAGGAGAGAACACCACATGATTATCACGATCCTTGATTAACTCATGGTCAGCAATGGTCTGGCTATGTGGAAAGAACGTCAGATGATAGAAGATCAAAAGTCATGACCAAATGGGTACACCAGTGGAAAAAATCCAGAGGCAGATCGAGGAAGAGGTGGACTGCATAAAAAAAATATTGTCATGACAAGTCAAGATGAAAAGTCAGGGGTAGACAGAGAGAATGAACAACTATACAACTCTGTCTTGGTAAACACTCCTTGTTTCATTCACATTGAAACATCGTTTTTTGCCAGAAACTTATTTGTGAGCATGCGCAATAAAAAATCCGATCCATGCTCCCCTTCCACTTATAAAATCACCTTGAATATCCTATACTTTATCTTCTGTTTTCATTCTTTCCCTTTCAATCAATATTCTACCATACAGCTTGCCAACTGAACTTAGAAGGCTAATAGCCCTATGGCTTCCACATTCCATGCGTGACCCTTTACTTTTGTACAGAGGCATGATTACAGCCCTTCCTCAATCTAATGGCAAGTGGCCCTGGTTAAAAAGTTTGCACAACCATGTGAGAACTACACAGCTATCTCCTTTAAAGTATTTAGCAGCGAGATGGTCGAAACCTTACCATTCTTCATACATTTAATCGATCTTTTTATTTCATCCATGCTGATTTTAGCAACATTCACCCCATTATCATTCATACGTATATAACTTTCACGCATCCGGTTTCTGGGCCGTTTCGGGACCTTTTGACCTCCTTCCAAAAACTTACCCCTAATACTAAAGTTAGCTGGCAATACAGGAATATTTAGATTACCTAGATATACGTTTGAAACAACTTGCCCCCGCGTATAGATCAATAGTAAAGATAAACAATATTTGTTTGTAACAACTTACCCCTGATGCTGGCGACCGGCGTGTCCGGTGGCTGCATGAGCGCGTCCTCGCTGCTGGCGTAGCCCTGCGAGCTGCCGAAGCTGCTGCCCGAGTGGCGGTGCGCGGGGCCGGGCGGCGCCAGGTGCGGGCCGTGCCCGGCGCGTGCCCGTGCAGGCCGTGCAGGCCGTGCGCGCCCGGGCACGCGGAGTGCGGACCCGGCGACGGCGGGCAGAAGGCGTCAGGCACGGCGGGCGGCGCCACGCGCTTAGCCTGCAGGGCAGGCTTGCCGCCTCTGGACATTCCGCCCACTGGGAAGGAAGAAAGATACGAATTAGTACATTGTTAAAAAAATAAACATGAAAAAGTACACATACAAAAGTTTCTGAAGAATTTTCGAGAATAACTTATTTTTTAACATTAACTCCACAGAGGAGACTCTGGGAGGTAAACCATAACTCATAAATCTTAAGTACTTGTTTGGATTTTGAAAAAAAAGTTAACTCAGGTAACTCAGTGCTTGATTCAAGCCTTCTCCCAAATGGTAAATATATTTTATATTTTCATAGAAAGCAATCCCCTTAGGGTTTGACATATTTTAATAATTTAAATGTTATTCTATTGTTTTCTCATTGTTTTGTTATTTTATTTTATAATTTGTTATCCCTCTGTAAGTATATTTAACCGCACACTTTGTATATTTAAAAAAATTAAGTTTGATTTTGTACCCTGATGATGCTTAGGCTAAGCGAAACCGGTCGGTTATAAAAATCAAAATAATATTCGTGGTCTTTTGCAAAGTTATTTTTTCATTTCTTTAAAAGCCTTCAGAATCAAACGAGAGTCAGAGCATTCGACGCAGAAAACTGCATAAATTATAAATTTAACTCATTTCTGACCAAAGTGTCGCTTAAACCCCTTTGCCTTTCCAGGGACGACAGACTAGTTCCTCTAGCAGGTAATAGCCAATGCCCGATGCATGTTTATTTCGTATGCCAACATCTTTTGCTAATTTTCCACCTCCATACGTCATTAGAGCTCTCGCGTTAATGAATCCGAAGGGATGCTTTCTCCCGCACTGCCTACGTCATTCACCTTCGAGCTAACGGGGGACTGCCGAGCCTAGGCCTGCGAGGGTAGGAGTGGTACCTGACTGATGGCGAGGATGAATAGTTGAATAGCCCGCATCTTACGGGGGACCGGGGAGGGGTTAATAGAACCGGCGAAGCGAAGAGATGAATGAAGGGAGAGAGACATTAGTGGGATGCTGGGGTAGCTGGACCAGCTAAGATGCTTATTGTGGCTAATGACCGAGGCAATTATCAGAAGGTATTTAAGGAAAGCTACGCACGTGGGGCTGTGTTAATCTATCTTGTCATAGAACCACCAAGCAGACAGCAAATTATAACTACATTTCGATTTAATTAATAACCGAAATATAAAAAAAATTAGGTAAGTGTTTAAAAATGTATGAATTATAACATTTTCATTTGTGTATTTTTTTTTAAATTTATACTGTGTTTTAATAGATGTTCTTACTTACGTGATAACAATCCAGTTATTAAAACTCAGTTAGTGTGCAATTGTAGAAAAAAAAAATACAAATATAAAGGATACATCAAATATAAAATTACAAAAACTCAATCAACGAGCAGAGTATAAAAGACTTCACAGAGTTCAGAGCCAAACTCAAAACCAATTTTTTCAGAAAATCATATCTATAATCAAGATGTAACAAACCCAATAGAATTTCTGTTCAAACCAAGAAAACTTTTCATACTCTCATTCCTCAAATTCATTTTCAGAAGAATTTTCATCAAAATCTGTTCCTCACTACGAAAAATTAAAAAATACCTCCGATATACTTTATTTCAAATTTGCTCTCATGCCCTAAAAATGAAAAACATAATAATAAAAAATAAATGAAAATATATGTAAGATTCAGCTAAATTTTAAGTTATTATGATATGGTGATTGTGTCCTGCCAGAAGTGACCTGCCAGGTAAGTAAGTGTGTTGCTGTATATTTATATAAACTAAGAATTAATATTAAGTAGAAATTAAGATTTGTACAGCGCCCTTGAGGTGATTTTTCACAAAAACGGCGCTATACAAATTATACAAAAATTATTATTTAATGATAAATAATACAAATATAAGCAAGATACACAAAGAGAGACAAAAGCGATACACAATATAATTAGCAAAAACACTGTTACGTATTTTTAAGCAATAGTAGACATTTTTTCTGAAACCGTACAATTATTATATGGTACGGTCGACACATTTGAGACAGAGGTCTAAAGTAGATATTATTTGAATTTATTCGAAATGAATGTCTCTTTAAAAAAATGTATTATCTTCCCCATACTAAGGAGTAAAATAACAGTTGATGTTTACCCCCTTCGGCGATAAGGTTTTATGATGTAAGAAGAAAATAATAGAGGGATTACTTAAAAAAATCAATAATCATTCTATTATCACCATCACAATATTCAATTATAAGTTTGTATAAATTATTTTACACTTCACTACGGTAATACAAAAATAAGAACATAAACAACGGGTGATTAAAACAAAAAAGGAAAGTAGCATACGAAGCACGAGATACGTGGAAAATACAAATAACCCCCCACGTCTGTGGAACCCACTTTCAACAACCTACCCCGAAACAATCCACAATATCAATTACTTTCTACAAATCTCCCCTTTCACTGCACCTCCCTGCTCTAGGCTCGCGTCTATGGTATAGGGTGAGTATAAACTGGTAGGAGCCTACTCTGATTTTTCCGAGGGAGGCCATTGAGCACAGACAAAAGGAAAATAAAGAAAGGAGTGATTCATTCGATAGCCATGAAAAGTGAAAAAAAAAACGACACAAAACCAAATACATAATATCACAGATATCCGTAGCGTAGTAGTATAAGCATTTGAGTTGGAGGATTGCGGGTTTTACTCTAGCACAGCGCAAAAATATGTTAACTCCTTGGAGTAAGAATTTATGGAGAGAGAGCTAATTTTTTTCCCAACCTATACAAATTTGCGATAAACCACTTTCTCCGGGTTTTTACGTCGTACACCATGAGAGAGAAAGAGACAACAAAAAAATCACAAAATATCACACCGCTTTTAGGAATTGTAAGGATGTTTTCCGTCAAAAAAAATAAATATATATATTTGTAAGAATCAGCTAAATTCTAAATTATTATGATATGGTGATTGTGTCCTGCCAGAAGTGACCTGCCAGGTAAGTATGTTGCTGTATATTTATATAAACTAAGACCTAACATTAAGTAGAAATTAAGATTTGTACAGCGCCCTTGAGGTAATTTTCCACAAAAACGGAGCTATACAAATTATTCAAATATCATTATTATTATTAACTGAAACGTGTCTAAAAGCTGTGAAAATCCTAAAAGCGACACTATCAATTACATCAATCAGAAAAAATATTACATAGCGCTGAAAATATTAGTGTCGCGCGGCCATAAACTAAATTAAAAATAATGAATGGCCGCCCAGTTTAGCGGTGGTAATACGAAGCTCTTTTTAAATTTGGAACCGGGAGCCATAAACAATGTAATCATATACCACGCTTTGCCGCCCTGTCACTGTCAAACACCACACCACCATAGACGAGCGTAGTAATAGACATTTTTAAATATTTTCTAATTTGGAATCTAAATTAACCATCGCCGTCGTTTCGTTTATTTGTGTAGTTCCCGCGGCAGATGTTTCTGGGGAGAAACGGAAGAAATGCGACGCTCGGTGTATTTATTTGAAATATCGTGACTTTGACACGACACGACTTTCATACATGTTTATCGGCTTTTATTCTAAAATTAACATTTTTATATCAAGGAGAATCTGTTGAATAATAATAATAATAATATTTAGATGATTTGTATATCGCCGTTTTTGTGAAAAATCACCTCAAGGGCGCTGTACAGATCTTATTTTCTATTATTACATATTAATCCCTAGTTTAAATAAGAAAATTTACAGGAACATACTTACCTGGCAGGTCCCATCAGATAGACACACTTATTAACTTAAAATATTTTTTCCGATTTAGGGCATGGGAGCGAAATTAAAAAACGGACTTTCTGAATTTGTCACACAGTACAGGATTTGGTTAAAATTTGTATATCTAAAGGTGATTCGTCGAGAGACAGATTATGCTGAGATTCTTTTCATGAATTTAAGGATATGAGAGTCTGAAAAGGTAAGTTTTCAGTTTGGACCGAAATTCTGTTGGGCTCGTTATACATCTTAGTTCCGGAGGGAGTTTATTCCAAGCCTTCGGCCCCGATATTCCTGCAGCGCGATCTCCAAACTTAGTATTTGGATTGCGTTTAGGTTCTATAAGCCTTCCGATAGCCGATGACGTTGCTAATCTAAGAGTCGACTGCCTTAGAAGAATGTTTTCTGGAACGTAGCTCGTTTAAACATATCGTCTCCGGAAGGTCAAAATGGCTGAAGCGCCATTTTGGGAAGTTCACACCAGAGCACTTTAAAGTTTTTTGTTTGTTTTACGATAAAATTCATAAGTCTTCAGAAACTGGTTGGATTTTAAAAGAAAAGTTAACTCAGATAACTCAATGCTTGTCACTGAGTTACCTGAAGTGACAAAAAGCTAAAAAAGTGCCAAACTTGTGTCGCTTGAGTCAAGCCTTCTCCAAAATGGTAAATATATTTAAGATAGTTGAAGAACCACAAAATTCTTCAGAATCAAACGAGAGTCAGAGCTTTCGATGCAGGAAAAAGAACTGATCAAAACTGTATATTTAACTCATTTTTGATCAAGGTGTCGCTTAAGCCCTTTTGCCTTTCCAGCGATGATATGTTTTCGTTACGTACATTTATCTACATAATATATTTTAACTTACTAACTAACAAGTCATCACGCCGTATCACGAGGCAGAGAGGACGAACTGTCATACAACTCCTTTACTCATTCACATGCATACATACTCATCTGTTATTCTGACTCTTGATATGGCCCGGTAAAAAGTTTTATTGATCACTGCAATGATCGTCAGAATGCTCCTTGGGTAAGGCACGCTTTTGTTCGGGGATGTTGAATAAAATATAATGTTAGCCAATTTAGTTCGTCTGACATTTTTAAATGTCTGTAAATATTAATGTTTTTAATGTTAGCATCTATTTCACTGTTAGTTAAGTCCTTATAGTAAGTCACTGGTTGAAATTATTAGGTGTAAGCCATTAGTAATAAATCGTAACTGTAAGTTATTAGTTATAAGCTTAAGTGATAAATTATAGGTTAGATAAATTAATTTGTAAAGCGCGCTTGAGGTGATTTTCCCACAAAAACGGCGCTATAAAAGTTATCCATTTATTATTATTATTATTATTATTATAATCACTTTCTCTTGAATACTTTTTTTGGAAGAATTCATATAATATTATAATTAAACCTTTAACTGAACATGGTTTACTACTGCAAGGGAGTGCGATGAGAATAGAAATGAATAGTGCGTAGAATAGTAGTAGTAATAATGGTAGTGATAATGGTGCTTTTACAGAATAGCTCTGGTTTTAAACCGCATATGGGTATGGTCAAACTTAAAGTATCAGAGTCCAAACATGTGGTCTATGGAATAATACATGTTAAAAGAAGTTTTAGAGAGCGACGTTGGGATATAATTTATTTATGAGACAGAAAGACATTAAGGATGCAATTAGGATATGATAGAAGATTTGTAAGAATGCTTAGTGACATGAGTAAGCTGGAGATGTGCTAAACTGGTTGGCACTTTACATATTTATAAAAGTTCAAGCTCGTACGTACCTATTTTTTAAAATCGAAAGATGAATATTTATGCAATCTTATAAGAGTAAATAAAGTTTTTACCTTAATACGAGTAACGAAACTAGTTCAGAAATGTTCATATTAGACATAATGTAGGTTTTGTCCTACGCACTGCAAGGAAGTTCAGGGACACCCGGGTTCTCAAAATTTTATTTAACTCATTAGTAAGGAATAGACTTAAAATTGGGTCGATCGTTTGGAGTCCACACGAGGTCAAGTACTCCCTCATGTTGGAGAGGGTTCAGAAGAAATTTCTGAGATTTCTTTACTTGAGGGAGTATGGTTACTACCCGTGGCTCTATCCTACCGACTTTCTCTTGGGTATGCTCGGAAGATACCATCTAGAGGTTAGAAGGGATGTGTACATTGCAACACATTTCTTCAGATTGATTCGTGGATGGTCTGAAAACTCAGCTATCATAGAGAGCATTCCCCTTGAGGTGATTTTTCACAAAAACGGCGCTATACAAATTATCCAAATATTATTATTATTATTCATTTCTATGTTTCTGATGGTTATCTTCGCCATCGGCAGCATAGGGTGTTTTATCTCCCGGCCTGCAGGACCAACTTGCCAATGGTCATGCCGGTGGGGAGGGCAATCTTGTTGTTGAATCGAATCGCTTCGGGTGTCGATATATTTTGCATAAATGAAGCTTCGTTCAAACGACAAGCATTCCTGCTATTTGTGTAATTATTCCTTGGTTTTTTTTTTTTTATACATCATTTTGATGAAATTTTATGTTTAAATTGTTTTTTTTTTTACTGTCTATACTTTGCATTCATTGCAATTTATATGTCTTAGAATTAATTGCTTTATATTTATGAATATTGTGTATATATATTTATGTACCCAATCTAAGCCCAAATACTCACATTTACATTCTTATGCTTTGTGATATCTAATCCTCCTTCCTCGAATTCTTCTCATAATAACACAAATGTATAAGAAAAGCTACCATAAGAAGACATGTGATATAGAAGATGGGAGTATGATTCGTCTGCTAAGAATATAATATTATAACACAGAAACAGTGGTGTTTGGTATCAGATGAAAATAATATCAAGATGGAAGTTATTTGGGTGTGCGACGAGAAATAGGAGATGAAGAAATGTGTGCAATGAGTCAATGAGACATAATGAAGCTATTACCGTCCTCGTGTGAAAGGGATTCTTGATTCATCGAACGATTATAAAAACAGAATCGTTTAAATAATGACACAGAATTTCACACAGTTATAGACCAACATTAACACCTGTCTTAATAAAGCAAATGAGTTTAATATAATTATTTATACATCGGGCAACTTTAAGAGAAACATATTTAGTTACCAACTGAAGTTCACACATAAGTTTTTATTATCATTGTCTCAGTTTTGGGTATTTTTGTGATTTTAATAATATCTATTTAAAAAATCAGGGGTTACGCAAGTACCTACCTATAGATAGACTGTTAAAAATAAAAATAACTTTACATTTGGGAGTGTGTGTATGGGTGCATATTTATACACTTCCGACAGCGATGTCCTTGCTCGTCTTCGTGCGCATGCACTCAATTATTTTACTAGAAATTTTATTTTAGAAAATTTCTGAACGGAGTCGACAAAACCAGCTTCATTTCAATATCTCTAAATGTGTAGTCCTTTCTTTTACCAGAGCATTTAGTCTCACCTACCACAGGTACACTATGCTCGATCATAATCTCAAACGCGTTTCCACTATAAAGGATCTTGGGATTGTGTACGAAAGTAAGCTTGCATTTCGTGTTCATATCGAAGGGGTGTGCCAGTCGGCATTGAAAATGTTAGGGTTTGTTCTCAGAACCGTCAGAGTTTTTAGGGATACCCGAACTCTGAGAACACTCTACTTCTCTTTGGTCCGCAGCAGGCTGGAGAGTGGTTCAATTATTTGGAATCCTCATGAGGTGGGGTACTCCCTCATCTTGGAGAGGGTCCAGAAAAAAGTTCCTGAGATTTTTTATACATGAGGGAGTACGGCCACTACCCGTGGCTCTACCCAACGACCTTTCTCCTGGGCACGCTCGGACTTCACTCCTTACAGCTCAGGAGAGAGGGGTATGCCGCCACTCACTTCTTCAGACTGCTGCGGGGCTATATTGTAAACCCTGCTATTTTGGAGCGCGTAAGTCTCTATGTTCCTGATGACTATCTAAGACAGCGTCTTCATAGATTATTCTATCTTCCTGCCTGTAGGACCAACCTGCCAATGGTTCTGCCGGTGGGGAGAAGTATTTTGCTCCTGAACAAAATCTCTTCCGATATCGACTTATTTCATGTCAGTGAGGAGAGATTCAGAAGTGAAATCCTATTGATTCTTGAAAGAGTTTCTCCTCATTGACCTGATCATCACCACTGCCTGAAATTTTATTTTTTTGAAATTTTATCTTTCTTGTGTATCCATATGGTACTATAATTTGTATTTATTTTGTAAAAAAAAATAAATTATTTTCTTATATGCATTAAATTAAAAAAGTTTGTCATGTATAAGAAAATTAATAAAAAATATTATTATTATTATTATTATCTTAGATCGGTAACGTCATCGGCTATCAGAAAGTTTAAGGAGCCAAAGCGCACACCAGACACTAAGTCCGGAGAGCGTGCTGCAGGAGTGTCAGGTCCTAAAGCCTGGAATAGACTACCACATGATCTGAGAATAATAAAAATCTTGACAGAGTTTAGAGCTAAGCTCAGAACTAATTTTTTCAGAAAATCATATTTATAAATAACAGAATTTCCCTAATTTACTCAGCTAGGCTAACCCTTTAGCATTTAAACACACCAGTATAATAATATCTTTTCATGCAATGCTCCGCGATCCTCAATCCTCGATCTACTGCCAAACAAAAAGGTGGACAATTTTTCACAACCCGCGACAAATGTAAATAACTAATATGTAAATATCAATAAGGTAATTTTAGCTATAGCTTTAGGTATTTGGATAGTTTTACGGTAAATTTAGCCATAGCTTTTAAGTTTTGTAAAGCGTCCTTGAAGTGATATTTCACAAAAATGGCGCTGTATAAATTATCCAAGTATTATACATATTTTAAATCACAGCGAAGTACATTTAGAAATAATAAGACTGAAAAAATATATATTATAAGGTTCTTTGGCTGAGAGCTTCCTTGTAACCTCTCTTTCCGTTACGTGCGTATTTTATGAGATAGAGGGAGAGATTACAACGGAGCAATCAGTGGTACGTGTGAAGGCCCACCCAGTTGCGCCCATGTGTAATTTACCCCCTGCCACTTACCATTCATACCAATGTCCTTCTGTATTTTTCAATTGCTTCCTTTAATGTATTTCTGTCTCTTAAATTGTATTGTAAAGATCGATTTCTAAAATTCTCTTGAACATGCATTATCCCATAGACCACATGTTAGACTATGATCTTTAACTTGACCATTACAATAAAAAAATAAATAAACAAAATAAAATAAAAAATAAAAATAAAAAAAAAAATTTAAGTAATTTAAATTTTTTTAAAGAA